>CAJQUN010000052.1:1110367-1710367 GCA_907163345.1 Haberlea rhodopensis
GATTTATGAGATGTGAGAGTTTGATGTTGTGAGAACAGGGACAGTACACGGAATCCCGGATGAGGATGTTGCCATCCAGGGAGTATCATTTAAATTCATTAGTATTTACTTGTGTTGTAAATTATGAATTTCATTATTATGATTATGGGATTTTGTGTATTGGTATGCTCACCCGTTGGGGGCTGTCTCTGTTGGGACAGGTGGACAGGTACATCGATGGCTATGGAGCTGGCTCGAGCTGTTGATTTGAGGTACTCCCAGGATCGTGGTGGTACCAGGGCTTGATGGAGCACGGTATCGTATAGAGTACCTATATATACACCTGAGGATTTATACATATTCATGATGCTCGCATGTGAGCACGATTATACTTGTATATGGATTGTATATAAAGGCATGAGCCTTTCTCTCTTTCATTTAAGGTTGCATGCAATTAGGTTGAATTGCTAGAATGATATGAGAGTCATTGGTGTATTATGTGGGTGTTGGAACCCACTTTTGTTGACATATGTGTGGTGTCTTCCCTGGCTGGGAATCTACTTGTATTACTGCTTTCTGTTGAGTATTATGTGTTCCCTGGCCGGGAATTTGGTTATGTGTTGTACTCTTTTTTTTTGGGATAGCTCTATTTATGGGGAGACTCTGCCCAAATTTATAAAAGTTTACAATGTGAAAAGTGGCACCAAGGGGTTGGTAAAGGGCAAACATATGAGTCTTTCATTGACAGGCAATGATTAAGTATCATCAGAGCTTCCCGATTGACATTCTATAGAAAGCATGTACCACACATAGTGGTTAATACACTAATCAAGGTTTAAGGGCTTGGGGTCCTTACAATATTACTATGTTAAAGATTGATAGTGTTTTTAGTCAGATCATAGGATAACATCAGATCGATAGAGATCGGTCTGATAGTCAGGACCGATCTGTATCTTACTGAACATTGTATTATCGATCTGTGCTAACACTAAATCTTAAAAAGCGAAGTTAAGCAAGCATCAAATAAATTAAGATAGATCTAATAAACCAAGAATTTGACGAAAATAATTAAACTTAGCATCGGGGAGTGGTTTAGTGAAGATGAGATGTCCGCGGCTTGCTGGTTTGTTGAAATGTACTTGATCCGAATCTCCTTTTTGCCAACATGATCTCGAAATAAATGATGTCTGATATCAATATCTTTAGTTCGAGAGAGTGCAAGACTGGATTATATGTGATAGCAATTACACTTGTGTTGTCGCAAAAAATTGGTGACTCAGCAGCTTGAATGCCATAGTCTCTGAGCTGATGTTGAACCCAGAGCATTTGAGCGCAACAGCTTTCGGGCGGCGAGATATTCTGCCCCAGCTGTGGATGTGGCAATCGACGTTGCTTCTTGCTAAACCATGAGATCAATCTTTCACCTAAGAATTGGACAAGTTCCACTGTGCTTTTGCGATCGATCTTACATCATGCATAGTCAGCGTCTGAATATCCAGTCAAATTGAAGTTAGAATCTTTGGGGACATCATGCATAGTCAGCGTCTGAATATCCAATCAAATTGAAGTTAGAATCTTGGGATACCAGAGACCAACATTCTGAGAATCTTTAAGTATTTTAAAATTCTTTAACGGCATGAGTGGGATTGTTTAGGGCAAGATTGAAATCTAGCACACATACAAACAATATCAGCCGGCTCATGTAAGATATAACAATGATCCGATGAGACCTTGATACATTGTTACCGGATCAACTGACGTTCCCCCTTCGTCTTTATCTAGCTTAATTGATGGACTCGTCGAAGTTGAAGCAGTTGAGCAAGTCTCCATAACAACCGTTTGAGTAGCTCCTTGGTGTACTTGGGTTTCGTTGATTAATGAAGATTCCATTATCGAGCTGTTTTTTGGACTTGTAGACCCAGGAAGAATGACAATTCTCCCATCATGCTCAAATCTCAAATTGACTCTACATTAACTTAGAAAATTTTATCGCATATCTTGTGGTTAGTTGACCAAAAATGATATCATCAACATATATTTGAATTAACCAGAGTATGTTCCCCCCCTTAATAAACTTAATAAAGTTTTATATACTGAGCCAGATCTGGAAATCATGATCCAGAAGAAATTGAGACAAAGAGTGTCATACCAGGCTCTAGGGGCTTGTTTAAGTCCATACACTGCTTTATTTAGTAAGTATACGTGATCTGGAAACGAGTGATTAGAAATCCAGGAGGTTGCTCGATGTAGACTTCCTCCTGAAGTTTACCATTAAGAAATGCACTCTTCACGTCCATCTGATATACTTATGCAAGACAGATTCGAATGGCTTCAAGTCTGGCAACTGGTGCAAAGGATTCATCAAAGTCAATTCCTTCTTCTTGTCTGAATCCTTGTGCAACCAGTCTGGCCTTGTTTCTAACTACCATGCCATTTGCATCTAGCTTGTTTCTGAAAAACCCATCTGGTTCCAATAACATGCTGATCACTTGGTTTGTGAGTTAAACTCCACATCTTATTCTGTTTCAAAATTGGTTGAGCTCTTCTTGCATAGCCTCTATCCAGTTATAGTCAGATAAAGCTTTGTCAGTTTGTTTGGTTCCAGGTTGTATATGAATGCAGCATAGGTGAATTCATCCATTATCTGTCCTCTAGTTCTTATGGGTGCAGATGGACTTCCAATCACCAGATCGGGTGGATGCCTCTTAGTCCAGCGGTAGTTTGGTTTGAGAATATCTGGTCCTGATGGAGGCAGAATACTGATATCGTCAGTATTGATCTTTACGTTGGTATTCGTTACTATCGGATCAGCAACATCAACTCGATCTGGTAGAACTTCAGTGGCTTCTACAGTCTGTCTGGTACTTCAGGTTATGGTGGATTGTCTCTTAACCTGTTAACTGCATTCTGTAAGGACCACCATGCCCTTAACCCGTTATTATTGTATTAATACATGCCAGTAAGGGCAAACAATCATATTATCTTGGGAAGGAAACCATATACAAGAATAACATCATTTACCATCTATAAATTTCTTGTATTAGAACCTCATAATATTCAACTTCCCCAACTAAAGCCACTTTCATAGTATGCACCCTAATAATACACTAACATACTCTCAGTTCATTTAGCAATTCCGTATTTAATTGGATGCAAGCCATAAATGAAGAGAGAAGACCATGGCCATTTATACATTCCATATACACGTAAGACCTACTCACATGAGAGCACCCAATGAATAAGCGTGTATCTAATGTATAAAATACCCTACCAGATACCGTTACTGGTACTTCAATCCTGGAAGCACCTCCAAAGCACAACTCGATCTCAACTCTGGATCTGTGTACTTATTCAACCAGCTCCGGTACCTCGATCTTGGAAGTACCTCCAATCAACACTCCGAGCTCAACTCCAAGTTGCTGTTACACATGTATCACCTGCCCCAACAGAGACACCCCCCACACGGGTCGAGCATACCAATACCACAAATCAAAAATCATAATATTGCAGTTCGTAATTTACAGAATTTAAATGCCATGAATTTAAATGATACTCCCTGGGTGGTATCATCCTCATCTGGTATCCCCCGTGTTGTCCCTGTTCTCAAAATAACCAAACTCATCAAATTCCCAAAGCCAGTTAATCGCCACATAGATTAACTAATACCATTTCTATTATGCCAGTTCCATGATCAATATGGAAAAAAATCATTATATAAAAGGCCGTAGATATCACATATATCTAACCAATGATCTCATGTTCCTATTTCATTGCTCGCTCCACAATATCGGCATTTCAAAACCCCTCGCACGCTCAACAATAGCGGCGTCGTTACCGATGGTCGCTCAACGGTGACAACATCTTAATCATTGCTCGCTCAAGGCGGCACTATATGATTCCCAATGTATTTCCATTTATCGCAATTACCATATACTACACATTTCACAATCCATTTATCACTAGTACCACAAACCATGCATTTCAACAACCATTTATTGCAATTATTACGTACCATGCATTTTACAATTGCAATAATATAACAGGCTATGCTCGTACCTTATACGTACCTTATAATTCCGTAGTTTGAGTCCAACCTTGCCTGAGTTCCACGTCCGATGAGTTATATGCTAACACACAAATAACTCTCAATTAAACATAGGCATGCAATCACGTTCACAATTTCCAAACCTATCGTCCATCCATGACGATTACCAAAATAAAAGCCCCCCGGCAAGGCATGCATAATACCCAAAATATTCCATTTTATAAGTTTAAATGATAAACAAAAACTCAATCGAGAATTTCCTTTTATCAAACTTTGGCTCCAACCAATCCATTTTAAAAGTAAAGCATTCCCATTGGAATGTAGACATTGCCCCGAAAACGGTCCATTTAAACCTCGATTTCAAAATCCCGACAATTTTCCAAAATTTCAAAAAAAATAAAACCTTATGGGGGGCGATCGATCACCTCATTTAGCTCGATCGACCGCCCCTGTCCAGTGGGCAAAATCACCTACACGCGATCGATCACCACTCCTCGCGATCGATCGCACATGCTCGCGATCGATCGCCTAGACCACTCGATCGATCTCCTGCACTGTTCATCGTCACCAATTTTAACAGCTGCACGTCGCGATCGATCGCCCCTCCCCGACGATCAATCGCCACCTGCGATTTTCCGAAAACTCGAGCTTCCATGGTGTTTTTCACACCCAAACTCAAAACCAACACCCCATACACCTTCAACACCTCAAATACACCATTTAAAACCAATAAAAACTCCAAAAACTCAACATTGGTTTTTTAACTAAAAACCCCCAAACTCCATAACCAACCAAAACCTCAACCAAAAACTACCATACCACTACCAAATCGAAGACAATGATGAGCGGAAGATGAATACCTGATTATCTTCAAGAAATCGGGCTCCCAAAACGAGCCCCCAACAATTTTGCTTCCAAGAGCAAAAGAGGGGAAATGGGGGGGGGAAAGGGTTTGAGCGTGGAGAGAGGGGAAGAGAGAAGGGTTCCGTGCCAAAATGACGGAATACCGAGTCCACTTGGTATATATAGTACCAAAACTCGAAAATACTAATCCCTTCACGAATACATCATGATTCATTAAAAATCATCTGTTTTCAAAAATCATCTCTCTAACCTCAATTCCCATTACCAGCCCCAATACAAAGTACTCCGGACCCCAAATCCCACCAAAGACCAAATTCCAAGGTTATCACCACGATGAGAAAACAATCTCATCCCTTGGATCCAACGGTTCCAAATGTCGGATTTAAAATCTCCGAGAGTCTCGAAACCGCAATTAATTCATAATTGCACAAATAAAATCCATTAAGGTTATTACCACACCGGGATTAACACCATTAATCCCGGGTATCACAATTATCCCCCAATAAAAAATTTCGTCCTCGAAATTTGCACGGCGTACTCCACGTAACGCCGAAAACACGTAAACCAAATGGATCCACGATGTCGAATCATGAACATAACATGAACGACACACCAACCGCGAGGATACCGACCTCGCACAAAAAACTGGAATGGAGTAATCTCCCAACCCGACACAAAACCACAAAAGACGTCAGCATTCCCCGATGCCAACCATCCCGAGAGCAGTCAGCCAAACTTAACTGCAAATCAAACGAATCATCCGTGATTCCAAAGTAGATATCGCCACGACGGTATCTCTACGATTTAGTCTACGATGTTAAACATGCATCCTTACCAAAGTGATCACCAGTACACTACAGTGTACTCAACCTACGTCCGGCTTCCTCTTTCCAAATTCATCTCCATCGAAGGAGTAGTTGCACCATATTGCAACACGGATCGGGCAACTCATTGTTACCGATCAACACAAAATACACATCCAAAGATGTCTACCTCCGGGTGTTCCAAGAATCATATCTTGGTCCAGCCACACTATCGAGACTCCACAAGGTCTCAAATCCGAAAGGACATGCATAACAATCAATCGCATTCCGCCCCACGTGTCAACCACGACACTGAACCAATCCGAAATCTGGGCATTCCTCGTTTACCCTAGGATTCAACAATCCTAACACAAGGAAGCTATCGAATTACCCAACAAGAACTATCATGGTTCCAAAACACGACAATCCCTCCTCAGGGGAAGTCAAACAACCCTCACGATCATTCATCAGAATGCATCGTGCCATCGAGATTACCAATCTCTACAATCTCACCCCGGAGATTCATCAAACCAAGCATACTCAATGCAATAGACTCGGGTATCTCCAATCATACCCAAAGTCCCAAAACCAACCGTCAATCTCTAGCTATTCTCATCTCGCAGAGAATAATGATTGGCAGACAAGCGGTCAATGGCGTGATTCCAACATCAACACCTCGCAAACCGACTTATTGAATCTCCCAAAGATTCCCAATCGGTAGGTATAACAATACTACCTCCCTCACAAGGGGAAACGTCATGGCCACATGACCCTCCAACCTCAAACCACTGTTCGGAAAACCTGGATATATTTATACCCAAATATATCCCGGAACTCGGAAATACACAACTGGTTAGGATAGTGTACCAACGCCACTATTACCCAAACGAAACCCGTATACGTCATGTATACTCAAACTAATGATGCTCTGTACTAATGACATAGTACTCCACAATCTCGAGCATTATCCCGGAGACGTCTCCTCGAACGTCTCACTGAAAGTACGAAGCCAACACATAGTCCAACACTAGTAAGGGTTTCCCCCGGTTGATTCACAATCAACCCCTAATCAATACCAGCTGTCTCCATGACAGTACAATCCAAATCTCTCCAAGAGATAAAATTAATATAGTAGTGTTACCCCACTAGCTATATCTCACAAATCCAGTTGTGACTCACGTTGCATTTTTCCATGCAAAGATGCCAAGCCAGGGCTAACAACGACTTGTCGACACTCACGTTGGTATTCCCAACAAAATAGAGTTGTCCCAAAACAAGTCCCTCAAAAATCGACGTATAATAAACGTCCCGTGAGGTATTCCTTGCCTCAATTACCATGCCACATAGAGACCACAAGAGTCTCCCATAAGTCATCATCGCATCATCATACGATTCACCGAACTCAGTCCTAACGTGCAGTATAATTGCCACAACAAGCATACTATAACACTGTTACAATACCTGCTAGCAAAATGCTGCCTCCATAGGCTTATACCAAGCCTACCAACGTATCATACGTTCCACCCCGGTACACCATACCGTACAAACCATTAGAGTAGTGGGTCATCACCCAATATTTCTCTAAAACACCAAAGTATAATGGACATCCCGGTGTCCTTTGCTCAATCACGGTGCAATCCTAATCCATTAGGACTTATTCCACACCCTCAGGGTGGGTGTAATCATGTCTACCACACATTACAATGACAAGCGAGTAGTTTCCTCTATGACTACTCTTACCACTGATCACTTGGCCTTAGCCATCCCAGCGAGTATACCCAAAGGTATCACTACTCGACAAATATTACCTCTATTACATGATGCGGTACACTCACCGGTACAATGCATCCAATAACCCATCGAGCAAACTAGCTCGGCATAATGGTCTCGTCAACTAGTGACGCAGACACTACCATGTGCTCACCATTGGCACTCAAATCATACAATTAAATGCATATACATAAATGTATTATTCACCGAAACGACGCTACGTGTCCACATAGACATCCACTATGTCATCGTCATCCCGTGACGGTATATGTAGATACACGACATCCATATTCTCATCGTCAAACACATGACAGTATAAAACTACACATGGTATTCACAATAATGCTAACAAAGCAGTAATATAACATACATCATCGCTATCAAGTAGCGGTATACATGTATCCATCGTCCACCAGCGGTACATCAACAACACCCATCGCTCGGGCGGCATAATCCAGTGCTACGCACATAGCGGTATAATCTCTCGCTATAGAATCAGCGGCATGATCCCTCGTCATAGAGTCAGCGGCATAAAACATCGCTATAGATATCCGGCGGTATGAACCATCGCCATAGATATAGCGGAATGTACCATCGCTGTATAATACCTGGCGGCATGAACCATCGCCAATAGAATAACGGAATAACCCATCGCTATGAATACCTGGCGGCATGAACCATCGTCAATAGAATAGCGGAATAAACCATCGCTATGAATACCCGGCGGAATGAACCATCGTCAATAGAATAGCGGAATAAACTATCGCTATGAATATCCGACGGAATGAACCATCGCCAATAATCAGCGGCATAATCGTGGACTCAAGAGGTACTCACATTCATGTAGCACTTTGTTCCTTTCGGACCCAAGAGGTGGCTCACATTAAATGCAGCACTTTGTTCCCGATAGCATCGCTACATCATGACAGTGACATCATCGCTTCGACGTGACAGCGGCAGGTATCATCGCTTCGACGTGACAGCGGCATGTATCATTGCTTCGAAACGACAGCGGCATCATCGCTTCGACGTGATGGTGGTATCATCGCTTTGACAGGACATCAACATCATCGCTTCGACGTGACAGTGGCATTTACCATCGCTTCGACACGACAGCGGCATCATCGCTTCGACATGACAACGGCATAATCAGGAGTGTATCACTTTGTTCCGCAGGCCCAAGAGGTACTCCCATGCACGTGTCACATGCCCCGTAGGCGTAAGAGGTGACCCCGCACATGTGCACATTGTCCTTTGGACTCAAGAGGTGATGCACATTCCGCATAATCTCATCGATATTTACATACACCTGCATTAAGGTTAACACAACAAATCACTAATCCTACTACGTTATATCGGCGGCTCAATAATATCCCTCGCTATGATATGACAGCGACATTAACCATCGCTTCCACATATGAGCGGCAAATATCATGATCCATCACTGATGATATACCCATAGCAGGACTTTAATTGCAATATATTTGCATGCTCAATATCAATTGAAATCTCATTTCATCGTATTCCATATGATCCTGCAACCATCATGGTTAGCAATACCACATTCCACATCATAAAGCACGTACGCAAATAGTTGTGTCATACAACACTAACTACCATCATGCATAAATATGTGCTACCCATTCCTATCAGCATGTTCCAGGCCCTCAACAGCCCCAAAGAGCAAATCACTGCTCTGATACCACTAAGGTAAGGACCCTCGTGCCCTTAACCCGTTAGTAGTGTATTAATCCATGCCAGTAAGTGCAAACAATCATATTATCATGGGAAGGAAACCATATACAAGAATAACATCATTTACCATCTATAAAATTTCTTGTATTAGAACCTCATAATATTCAACTTCCCCAACTAAAGCCACTTTCATATTATGCACCCTAATAATACACTAACATACTCTCAGTTCATTTAGCAATTCCGTATTTAATTGCATGCAAGCCATAAATGAAGAGAGAAGACCATGGCCATTTATACATTCCATATACACGTAACACGTACTCACATGAGAGCACCCAATGAATAAGCGTGTATCTAATGTATAAAATACCCTACCATATACCGTTACTGGTACTTCAATCCTGGAAGCATCTCCAAAGCACAACTCAATCTCAACTCTGGATCTGTGTACTTATTCAACCAGCTCTGGTACCTCGGTCTTGGAAGTACCTCCAATCAACACTCCGAGCTCAACTCCAAAGTTGCTGCTACATCTGTATCACCTGCCCCAACAGAGACAGCCCCACACGGGGTGAGCATACCAATACCACAAATCCAATAATCATAATATTGCAGTTCGTAATTTACAGAATTTAAATGCCATGAATTTAAATGATACTCCCTGGGTGGTATCATCCTCATCCGGGATCCCCTGTGTTGTCCCTGTTCTCAAAATAACAAAACTCATCAAATTCCCAAAGCCAGTTAATCGCCACATAGATTAACTAATACCATTTCTATTATGCCAGTTCAATGATCAACATGGAAAAATCATTATATAAAAGGCCGTAGTTATCACATATATCTAACCAATGATCTCATGTTCTTATTTCATTGCTCGCTCCACAATAGCGGCATTTCAAACCCCTCACACGCTCAACAATAGCGGCGTCATTACCGATGGTCGCTCAACGGTGACAACATCTTAATCATTGCTCGCTCAAGGCGGCACTATATGATTCCCAATGTATTTCCATTTATCGCAATTACCATATACTATACATTTCACAATCCATTTATCACTAGTACCACAAACCATGCATTTCAACAACCATTTATTGCAATTATTACGTACCATGCATTTCACAGTTGCAATAATATAACAGGTTATGCTCGTATGTTATACGTACCTTATAATTCCGTAGTTTGAGTCCAACATTGCCTGAGTTCCACGTCTGATGAGTTATGTGCTAACACACAAATAACTCGCAATTAAACATAGGCATGCAATCACGTGCCCAAGCACGTTCACATTTTCCAAACCTATCGTCCATCCATGACGATTACCAAAATAAAAGCCCCCTGGCAAGGCATGCATAATACCCAAAATATTCCATTTTATAAGTTTAAATGATAGCCAAAAACTCAATCGAGAATTTCGTTTTATTAAACTTTGGCTCCAACCAATCCATTTTAAAAGTATAGCTGATGTGACTAGAAATAGACACATCTATTGCGTTTAATTGTCTACGATTTGGTATATATTGATGGATAAATAGATACATATGCTACCTAATCGTATATTTGTGTAAATGTAGGAAAAGGTGAAGAAATCAAGCTAAAATGATGAACGAAGGAGTAAAGTTGAAGAAAAGAGGAAAAAACCAGAATCTAAGACACATATCGCTCCTTTCTCCTAAAATTTATATATGTTTGAGCCAAGTTTTGGAAATGTGGTCCATAGAAAAGTTGTAGAACTTTGAGTTATCTTCGTGTGGACAGCTGATTCATTGAATTCGGAGTTCGTACGAGAAAGTTACGGTAAAAATACAAAACTCGCCAGAAAAATGAAACACAGGCTTAATTACGCCAATGCTACGGCTATGGACAGGCGTAATTACGCCACTTTGACGCGTAAATACGCCAGAAACGTGGGAAGCCAGATTTTTGACACGTCATCAGGCGTCTTTACGCCATTTTTGGCGTAGCTACGCCTGTAGAGTTTTGGAAAGTGTAAAGACTTGATTTCTTTCCTTCCCACATGGATTCTAACCTACTCCATCAGCCTCCCTATACATATATGGACGAAATTCAGACTAAAGAGCATCTAGATAGTTAGGGTAGAATAGTTTTAGACTAGTTTTATATTTTTCTTTTCAATTTTGTTGAAGAACGCTACGAAGATCGAAGCGAAGGCGGGATTGACACCTCGACGAGCGGATATTGGATTAGTTTTCTTTCCTTTGTTTTTATTTATATTTTTGCTTTAATTATGTGTAACTAGTTTTAAATCTTGGTTGAGGAAGACTAAATCCTTGGATTTATTTATCTTGGGGAGATTCCTACGCTTTTGTTAATTGATTTTATTGAATTAATTGTTATTCTGATTTTGTTGATATGATTGATGTTTGTTTATTGGATTGACAACCTAGTAACTTGCATATAATCTGTTGCTAATTGGATATCAAATAAGAGACTGTTTGAGTAATCTAATTGAAGAAGCAACTAAGATCGATAATTGCCTACTGTTGGTGTTATTAAATTCTTAGGGAAAACAATTGACTAAATTTATATGAACCGCTTGTGTTTATATGATTTAGATTCATCGCTCACTAGTTTTGAATGGTGTCATGATTTTAATCTTGAATATGCATATAGAGATTGATTGATTGATGAAAGTTAAATTAGGACGCTTGGACTAATTGACTATGAATAAGGTGGGGGAGGAATTAGATTTCTAATTGATGAATATTCAAGTAAAATTGAGTCTTTTGTGAATCAATGAAATAGATGATAAAATCCAAGGTAGAGTCGACTGATACCAAGAATCGTTTTCATTAGTTAATCTTTGTTTTTAATTTTAATTAGTATAATTCAACCTCACAGCCCCATCTTTTATTGTTTTGATTTTGATTTTCATTAACACAAGAATCCACACCTCCTCGTGGGATCGATCCCTACTCACACTACTACATTATTCTTATCAATCTTGAGGATTGAGTGGGGTTAATTTGGGCGTACACGATAAGCGCACACCAATAGCATTCACATTGGAATGTAGACATTGCCCCGGAAACGGGCCATTTAAACCTCGATTTCAAAATCCCAACAAATTTCCGAAATTTCAAATCAAATAAAAACCTTACGGGCGGCGATCGATCGCCTCATTTAGCGCGATCGATCGCCCCTGTCCAGTGGGCAAAATCGCCTACACGCGATCGATCGCCACCCCTCGCGATCGATCTCCAACATGCTCGCGATCGATCGCCTGCACTGTTCATCGTCACCAATTTTAACAGCTGCACGTCGCGATCGATCGCCCATCCCCGGCGATCGATCGACACCTGCGATTTTTCAAAAAACTCGAGCTTCCATGGTGTTTTTCACAACCAAACTCAAAATCAACACCCCATACACCTTCAACACCTCAAATACACCATTTATACCAATAAAAACTCCAAAAACTCAACATTGGATTTTTAACTAAAAACCCCCAAACTCCATAACCAACCTAAACCTCAACCAAAAACTATCATACAACTACCAAATCGAAGACAATGGTGAGCGGAAGATGAATACCTGATTATCTTCAAGAAACCGGGCTCCCAAAACGAGCCCCCAACGATTTTGCTTCCAAGAGCAAAAGAGGGGAAATGGGGGGGGGGGGAAGGGTTTGAGCGTGGAGAGAGGGGAAGAGAGAAGGGTTCCGTGCCAAAATGAGAGAATACCGAGTCCACTTGGTATATATAGTACCAAAACTCAAAAATACTAATCCCTTCACGAATTCATCATGATTCATTAAAAATCATCTGTTTTCAAAAATCATCTCTCTAACCTCAATTCTCATTACCAGCCCCAGTACAAAGTACTCCGGACCCCAAATCCCACCAAAGACCAAATTCCAAGGTTATCACCACGATGAGAATACAATCTCATCCCTTGGATCCAACGGTTCCAAATGTCGGATTTAAAATCCCCGAGAGTCTCGAAACCGCAATTAATTCATAATTGCACAAATAAAATCCATTAAGGTTATTACCACACCGGGATTAACACCATTAATCCCCGGGTATCACACATTCTCATAATCACCGTTAGCTTCGAGATGGATATTTCCATCTGCTTTTGAATTAATTCCTTGTGGTTCTCAATATCAAGAAATTCATCAAAAACTACATGAATTGACTCTTCCACAGTTAGAGTTCGATTAAGAAGAAGCAAAATGCTTTGCTAACAGATGAATATCCTAAGAATATTCCATCATCTGATTTAGATTCAAAAACTATGGACATAACATTTGCAGCCGAAGATATGGAAGTTTGAAATAGTCGGTCTGTTATTTGTCCATACTTCATATGGTGTTGCATTTAATTTCTTATTAATCATGGACCAATTCTGTGTATAACATGCAGTATTGACAGCCTCTGCCCAGAACTTTTGAGAGATTCCAGAGTCATGAAGCATTGTTCTTGTTGCTTCCTTGAGCGTTATGTTGCGTCGTTCTGCAACTCCATTTTGTTGAGGAGTGCGAGCTGCTGAGTATTCATGTCTGATCCATTGGTCATCTAGAAAGGATTTAAGATTTTGGTTTGAGAATTCAGTGTCTTTGTCACTTCGAATCATGTATATCCCAGAGGATTTCTCGTTCTGAATGCGCTTCAACAGCTTGATCAATTTCGAGCTGGTCTGGTCTTTACTGCTCAAAAATATAGTCCATGTAAAACTTGAGTAATCATCAATAACAACAAGTGTATACCGCATTCCCCCTAAACTTGTTATTGGTATGGGACCAAACAAGTCCATGTGCAATAATTCTAAGCAGCGTGAGGAGGATTTGGCATTCTTGTTCTTAAAGGATGATCTGACTTGCTTGCCCATTTGACAAGCTTGACAGATCTTATCCTTAGCAAAGTTGATCTTGGGCAGACCGATAACTAAATCATTTTTACATAGGCTAGAAATAGTCTTGAAATTAAGATGATTCAAGTATTTATGCCATAGCCAATGTTTATTATCGTTATGAGCGATGAAACAAGTAGGATTATCAGGTTGATCATGATTCCAGTTAATCTTATAAGTATTTCCATTCCTGATTCCTACCAGCATGGTTTTACCATTAGATGATTTAACAGTGCAAGTGTGTTTGTGAAATTCTACAGTATAACCATTATCATATAATTGACTTATACTAATCAAATTATAGCATAAATTCTCAACTAATAACACATCATTTATGATAATGTTGCCATGGACAATCTTACCCTTGCCCACAGTCTTACACTTTGAATTATCACCGAAGGTGATCTTAGGACCAATGTATTGAGTAATATCAGACAGCAGCTCGATGTTTCCCGTCATGTGTCGAGAACATCCACTATCTAAATACCAGTCTGATAGCTTCTTCTTGGGTTCCTGTCAAAACAAGAATTACTGTTGGTAACCAATCCTACTTGGGTGCGGAACGGATTAGTCCTTTGGGGACCCACACCTGAATCGGATTTATTGGTTTGTGTGTGTATGGTGTGGTGTGTGTTGTGCAATAACAAGTATGTTGAGCTTGTTGTGTGTAGTGTGTTTTGTGAAATGGTGGCCTTTGATTCTTGTCAGGCAATCTATATCTTCTTTGGACTGGTTGTGAGTTGTGATAATTAGATGGTTTTCCTTGCCTTAGATTTTGCACTCTTGAGTTTGGTCTGATAGACTCAAAACTCGCTGATGCCTTTTCCGTGGCTTGGTGAACATACCCATACCCCTTTCTCAAACATTTATCCTTGAAAGAGATTCCTGTTTGAATTGTAGGCACTTCTGATTCATATATTGTGCTGGATCTCACACATTTCATTTGTTTGACTTTGTTCTTTTCCAGCAACAATTCGGTTTCATTTTTAGTGCTTTCATTGATACCAAAGCCTATGCTAGTGATATCACCGACATTTCTTTGTACCTCTTGCAACTCATCTAATGAAGCTCTTGATTTTGTCTATGTTTTGAAAAAAAATGAGAAAGTTTAGCATTTTGTGCGCTAATTCTCTGATTTTCTGCATGAAACTATTCATAGGAAATTTTTAGCTTATCCAACTCGATCTTCAGACTGTCACATTCACCTAGCTTAGCACAGCATGCTGTGCTCATATGTTTGATCTTTGCTTTCAGCCTTAAATTTATCAAATGATTCAGCTAGTGTTCTGTAGTCATTGGCCATATCTTATAGTGCAAGTACAAGTTCTTCTCGTGTAAATTCATCTGAGTCAAAATCGAATACCTGATCGTTCTGCCTATTCTCCTCGTCTTCCATTAGGCATTGGATCTCCTCTTCGCTTTCACTGGAGGATCCTTCCGGGCTCTATGATTCTGAATCAGTCTGAGCCCACTTGCTGTTGTCTTCTTCTGCTACTAGAAATTTTTGAGCTTTTCCATGATGCCCTTTACGATCTTTGTAGTGCTTCTTCTTCTTGTCATCTCTGTGTCTTTCCTTCCTCTCGTCTTTCTTTGGTCTGGTGCAATCTGCAATGGAGTGTCCGGTCTGACCACAATTGTAGCAAGCCTGATCGTTAACAGAAGCATCTTTTCTTGACTTATATCGATGAGAAGGTTTAAAGTTCTTTTTATTTTTAGACATGAATTTACCAAATTTCTTAATAAATAATGACATAGCATCATTAATCATCTGCTCGACAGATCGATCTGTGGGGGTAGATTGATCTGGAATGGCTGCAAGTGCCTTGGTTGGCTGAGAGGTGGATGGCTCTGCTTCCCCTCTAGTGATCAGCTCGAATTCATAGGTCTTGAGATCAGCGAACAGATCATGGAGTTCGATTTTGTTCAGATCTTTTGATTCTCTCATTGCAATGGTCTTGACGTCTCATTCCTTCGATAAAACTCTCATAACTTTCAGAGCTATCTCTCTGTTGGTATAGTCTTTGCCAAGACTGTTCAGTTCATTGACAATGCCTGTAACTCGTTCATCAAACTCGTTTAGAGTTTCTCCATGTCTCATCTTTACACTTTCAAACTTTTGTAGAGCCACAGTCAGCTTATTCTCTTTGGTCTGGTTATTACCTTCACAGAGCTGTGCAATCTTCTCCCAAATTTCTTTGGCAGTGGAGCACATCTTGATCTTGCTGAACATATTCTTGTCCAAGGTTTTGAATAGAATACACATGGCTACATTGTTTAGATTAGCCTTTTTCCTTTCTTCATTGGTCCAGGCAGCTCTTTCTTTTTCAATCATCTGAGGTTCACCACTTGACCCTCCCAGGGCAGGGTTAACCTTTAGAATCTTCATTGGCCCTTCTGTGATGACGTACCAGATGTCATCATCCTGAGCTGCTAGGTGAGCTTGCATGCGGATTCTCCAATCATCGTAATCTTCTTTTGAGAACATGGAAATCTTGTTGAATGATGCCATCAGTCCAAGTATTCTTTTGATTAAGAACACCCGCTCTGATACCACTTGTTAGGATCGAATATGAGTGTTTAGAGGGGGGTGAATAAACACTCTACTAAAACTTATCTTTATAAATTTTCCTGGATTGATTTCACTTGAAATTTATTTCTTAATCAATTCCAAACTGAACAGAGCACTGATAGTGTGATTGCGGAATCGGTCGGTTATTGGTTAGTGAGACCGGTATGATGGCTTGAAACACGAAGTTGTGCAATATGTAAATAGACAAGATGTGTTTCTGGAAGTTCGAAGGCAATCCCTTCTACGTCTCCCCTTCTTCCAAAATAGGAAGGATTCACTAGAAGACTTTGAGTAATACAATCTTGTTGTACAACCCCGATTAAGCTGGATTTACCCCACTACCAGACTGAAACTCCTAGTCTCTCAATCTGTTCAGACACAATTCGTCTGACAGTTACAAAGAACTCACTCTTCTTAGAACAACTACAATTGATAGAGTGAATTATTCTAAGCACAAATGATCCTTAAACGATCAAATATAACAATAAGATGTGATTTTAACTTTGAGCAGATTGATAAGATTAAGTCTTTCGATGATAGTGTTCTGCTCAAGTGGATGCTCAATAAAATTGTTGATCTTGTATGTCTTTTATCGTCGCGTATAGTATCGTATATTGAGCTTTTAAGTTGCACTTATATATAGGCATTTTCGCCAACGATAATATTTCCTTTTGTGTGTAACTCTTTACTTTGACCTCTGATCAAACAGCAGTCTTCTATTTTAGACACTTTCCCTTCTGGTTGTTCTTTCGGTGCTTGTCAGATAAGATCTCCTTTGTCTATTTACAATTTAAGGTAATCTTCAGTCTTTGGTCTATTTCAGCATTAAATGCAACATTAAATGCTTCAATAAATAGCCGTTGATTATTCGGACTGATGAACGAAGTTTGCTAGCTCAGTCTGAAATGATAAGTTCTGATCTGGCCTGCATTGATCTGCGTCGATCTGGTCTGTTCTGATCTGGTTGATATTGATGTGGTCTGTATCGATCTGGTTGATATCGATCTGGTCTGTTTTGTCATTGACTTAATTGGTCTGGTCTGTTTTCTCATCTTTAAAATCCGTAGCCAACAACCACTATGACCAGATAAGAAAATATACAATGTGGAAAAATATTACAACCACATGATTTCTCTGCTAACCCCAAATACACCCATGAAGCTTTCCTACTAGCCATACTTTATAACTCACACATCTCACTTTACAAGAAAGACACCTAATAAAATCTTTTTTATGTGGAGCCGCAACCACATAACATACTAAGAGTTTTACTAGATTCTACAAAAAGAGATGAATTTATTTAAAGCCAAAAATTGTAAGACATGCTATTGACTGATGTACTTAATACAGAATAACCAAGTCTCCCTTTATAGTAAAGGTCTTGGCCTTTTTCCTCTTTAGCTATCGATGTGGGACAAAAATCTCAACATCAACACCAATTATATTCCAAAGGTTTTCATTTTTTTTCACTTCCATTTTTTACATACAACCTTCCAAAGCAAACGTAGACTCCAGAAAATGACATTTTTTTATTTTCTTTTATTATCCTCCAAAAATTCGAAAAGGCCTAACTCTTAAAGTTAATTTCTAAATTATAAAATTTTAGATTATAATTCTATTGTTGCAATGTTTTAATGAGATTATTAAATAAAATCGAGAACTAAATAGATAGTCAAGTCAATCAAAAGGGTTCTAAATGTATGTACGTTTTTTCGATTCAAATGTAATATGACACCCTCGGATTGTCTCGACTGGTCATCCAATATACCATTTGGTGATATGATCCTTATAATACCCATATTGATGCAACAAAACTAACGTATCACATTTTAGACCAATAATATTGAGTATATCTATAAATAGAGTACACGCTAGGTCCGTAGGGGCGAACCAACATTCACATGCCCCTCAAAAAAAAAATTATAAATAGTTTAAGCCAATATTTTTTGAAAAAATTGGCTTCAGACGGAAAACCCTATTTCCTTTCCCATTTCAATTTCCTCTTTACATCTTTCCATGCGTTGAACACTCTTTCAAAAAATATATGTCTCTTTCTTCTCGAAGCTCCGTCGACTGCCGTCCAAGTGACCAAGTCCAACACTGCCATCAATGGTTCTAGTTGCTTTCAAGGTGGGGTTTTTCTTTCCCTTTCTTCTAATCCTGTGATTTGTTTATCTTTTGTGATTCGAATTTGTTCGATTATTCTCTGCTGCGTTGAGGTGCTTCCTGAGGTTTATATGTTTACGATGATTTCATGTTGTTGCCGGTTTGATTGTGAATACTTAAAAGGTTACAATGTTACATCATGCTTTGATAGTTAATCATACCATGTTATGATCCTGCTACAATTTATGTTATCTATTTCTGTGAAAAATGGAGAATCCTCTGGATCTGGAGCATATATGTAATGAATGATGATGGTGGTAGAGGAAAATTTCTTGTGATTTAGAGTTCTAGACCACAAATGGATTTTTCTCCTAATGTTAGCTAATCTGGTAATGGGATTTGGATCATGTTTCATCTTACAAAGTGTTATTGTTGTTGGTTGAAGATTAGAGCTATGGATAAATTTCTCAAAAGAAAATTTACAATGACGGAGACTTCTTATTCTCCTGATCAAAATGTGGAAATTAATTTTGAAAGTCTTCTGGCAAACCCTGGACAATGACCACCAATATGGAATTATGATGCTAATCATAAGGATCGAGTACGAATGGCATATCTGTTAAAGGGACCTTGTCAGCTTATTGTGCATGACTTTCCACAAACAGAAATGTCAAACACACGAAAAATGTTCGTTGCTGGTTGGTTTAAATAATATCTAGATTGATTGGAGTATAGCATAGCCAAAGATAGTGCATATTGCCTTTATTGCTATCTTTTTAGGACTCAAAATAACCAAGGTGGGGCTCATAGATTTGTTGGTGAAGGATTTAGAAATTGGATAAAGAAAGAGAAGTTTGAATTATCATGTTGGAAAGTCTAACAGTCTTCGTAACCAAGCAAAAAAAGAAATGTCAAGACCTAATGGATCAGAATATTACAGGAAGTGTCTATGTTTTATTCATTGGAAAAAAGATAAAGATAGAGCTGGATATTGAATTCGGTTGAATGCAGCTATTAATTGTGTTCGTTTTCTGTTGAGACAAAGATTAGCATTATGAGGTCGTGATAAATCTAATTTATCAAGCAATGGAGGCAACTATCAAGAACTTTTTCATTGGCATGTTGATCACAATGAGCATATACAAGATGCTTCATTTAAAAATGCTCCTAAAAATTTTTAATCGATTTCATATATATTCATAAGGATATTTGTGTTGCTACTGCTGCTGAAGCTACTTGTGATATTATCAAAGATATAAGTGGGGCACATTTTGCTATCTTGGTAGATGAGTCTTGTGATGCATCAATGAAAGAGCAAATGACAACTATTTTAAGATACATGAACAAAGAGGGAAAGATAATTGAATGTTTTCTTGGTATTGAGCACGTTTCCAGTACAACTACAGCTACACTTAAGGCTTCTATTGAGATGTTATTTTATCGTAATAATCTAGCTATATCAATGTTGTGCGGCCCGGGCTATGATGGATCAAGTAATATGCAAGGTGAACTTAAAGGTTTGAAAACTCTTATTTTACAAGAAAATCCTTATGACTTTTATGTTCATTTGTTTTGTGCATCAACTCAAATTGGGTTTAGTAGCAGTTGCAAAGTACCATTTCGAGTTCAATATTTTTTTTGAAATCACATGAAAAGTTATGAATGTCGTTGGAGCATCTTGTAAGAGGTAAGATATTCTTAAAGTCAAACATCATGATAAAGTTATGGAATCAATAAGGAAATGAGAAATTTTTAGTGGGCGTGGGCTGAATCAAGAAATCAACATTCAACGACCCGGTGATACTCGTTGGGGCTCACATTATGCTAGTTTAGTTAGAGTCACTGTGATGTTCTCCTCTGTAATTGAAGTACTCGAAATCATTATGGATGATGGGGTAGACATGTAACAAAAGTTGAAGCACACATGTTGTTAGAAGCATTGCAATCATTTGAGTTTGTTTTTACTATGCTATTAATGGAGGATATTTTGGGTATTAATAATGAGTTGTCATTGGCATTGCAAAGAAATGAACATGAGACGGAGAAAAGATTGCAATATTTAAAAGACAGTGGATGATATTATCTATCTTATGAAGTATCTTCTTTTGTTTACTCCTGAATTGTAGTCGCTGATATGGATGAAAAGTTTGTAGCTCCTGGGCGTCCAAGACGGAGAACTTAAGAAAAGACCAACTTGGTTTATTTTCATATTGAGTTGTTTTTTTGTTGTTTTGGGTAAACAACTTATGGAGCTAATAGTCACTTTTCTGAGACAAATATTGAATTACTTCAATGCGTTGGGTGTATTAATTCCAGAGACTCATTGTCTGTTTTCAACAAGGATTTTCATTAGTTTTGCTCGATTATATCACAATGAGTTTTCCGCATATGATCTCTTGTTACTTGATAATCAACTTGACATATACTATTGATTTACATACTAGCTGTAAATTTTCAGCAATGGATGGAATTGCATAACTCGCTAAGAAAATGGTAGAAACGAGAAGACGCATGATCTACCCATTGGTTTATACACTTGTTACTTTGGTATTAACCTATCTTGTTGCTACTGCAGGCGTAGAAAGAACATTTTTCTGCAATGAATATTGTCAAAAATCGATTATGTAGCCGAATGGGAGATCAATTACTTAGTGCTTGCTTGGTTACATATATTGAAAAAGAAGTTTTCGATGGGATCGACGATGAAGCTATTATGCAACGATATCAAACTATGAACTCTCGTCGAGAACAATTGTAATTTTATTGTATATATTTATTTTTTATTTTTATCTACAATCTTTAAATTCGTATATTTATTATTGTTGAATAATTAGATAAAGATTTAGTATTTAAATCTTTGTGTTTAAAGTTGGTAGGATAATATTATAAGTTTGGTAGGATAATATTATCTAGAGATTTGATTTGATTTAATTTAGATAGAGATAAATCAGGTAGTTTACTTCTATTAATCTTTATATTCACCTATAAATAGATAGTCATTGTAACTCTTTTATAATTCAATTAATAAAGAGTATTTTCACTCTCAGATTATTTATTTTCTACATGGTATCAGAGCTTTAGGTTTGAAAAAAACAAAGGTTAAAAGTTTATCAAACCCTAGCCGCCGGCGAGTTGTTGCTATCTCAACTCAACCGCTGGCGGCTAGGCCTTCAAATAGTAGCCGTAAAGCAAATCCTAGCAGCAGCCAATAGCACGCGACTTTCGCTACAATAATTTCGCGTCTCGCTACAGTAATTTACCTTATTGCTACAGTAACTTCGCTACAGTAATTTGCCATTTTGCTACAGTAAAATCGCGACTATTGCTACAGTAATTTCGCGACTAGTGTGGGCAGCAGAAAACCCAGGGAAAGTAACAAGGGAGGTTCCTGTTTCAGAACCCTAGTTTCCTCCCCCCAAAAATACGGATATCCCTCTAAAGTAATGGGTGTTGAAGTTCAACAAAAAATCAAGAGTGAAAATTATAATGATGATGTTGCTGCTGATGCACCTGCACCTTTGATACTGGGACTCCAGCCCTCGGCCATGGTGGACCATGTGGCCAGAATTGATTGGTCTCTCCTCTCCCTAATTCCTGGCGAGCGCGGTGGCTCGTTTCCTGTTGCAGCTGAAGAGTTGAAGTTCATCTTGAGTGAGGTTAATACCCACATTAAGGATTCGCCTGAACTGCATCTCCCTTAATAACCATAGCAGGGGGAAGTGTAGCCAACACTATCAGAGGCCTGGCCTCTGGGTTTGGGGTCACTTGTGGTATAATTGGGGCATGTGGGGATGATGATCAAGGAAGCTTGTTCATAAATAATATGACCTCTTCCAGGGTTGATCTCTCCAGTTTGAGGCTGAAAAAGGGACCTACTGGACAGTGTGTTTGCTTGGTTGATGAGTTAGGCAATCGTACAATGCGTCCATGTCTCTCTACGGCGGTAAAAGTAAAGGCAGATGAATTGGCTACATCAGATTTGAAAGGTTCCAAGTGGCTCTTGCTGAGATATGCAATATTCAATATAGAAGTTATTCAGGCAGCCATCAAGATTGCCAAGCAAGAGGGTGTCTCTGTTTCACTTGATCTGGCAAGTTTTGAGATGGTGCGGAAGTTTAGGTTGCCACTTCTACAGTTGCTGGAGTCGGGGAGCATAGACCTTTGCTTTGCCAATGAGGATGAAGCAGCTGAACTTGTAAAGGGTGAAAACAATGTGGATCCTGACTCGGCACTTGAATTTTTGGCCAAACACTGCCAATACTCGGTGGTGACATTAGGCTCTAAGGGCTGCATAGCGAGACATGGAAAAGAGGTTGTCAGTGTTCCTGCCATTGGGGAGGCAAAGGCTATTGATGCCACTGGTGCTGGTGATCTTTTTGCGAGCGGGTTTTTTGTATGGATTGGTGAAGGGACTATCGTTGGAAGAATGCTGCCGAATTGGCTCTTGCAGCGGTGGTTCTGTCATACGTTCTCTTGGTGGTGAGGTAACTCCAGAGAACTGGCAATGGATGTGCAAACAAATGTTCCTGCCGATTGGACTACCAGTCCCTGAGCCAGACAATTTTGTCCTATGAAGTCAAAGATTGCTGGTGTTATTATGATTATTATTCTCCATTATTATTTGGAGTTCAAAAAAAGTAGATAATATCAAATCTATTGTTGAAGACTCAGTCTCTCAAAAGAGGAATAGACGCAGACTCCCAAAATAAAGGAGGAGACGTAAACTAGCAGACGCAAACTCAAAAAAGAGGAGGAGACGTAGACTAGCAGACGCAGACTCCAAAAAGAGGAGCAGACGTAGACTAGCAGACGCAGACTCCAAAAAGAGGAGCAGACGTAGACTAACAGACGCAGACTCGCAAAAGAGGAGCAGACGCAGACTCCAAGAAAAAGGAGCAGACGCAGACTCACAAAAGAGGAGCAGACGCAGACTCCAAGAGAAGGAGCATGACTCTGAGAAAGAGAAAGAAGTTTCAAACAAAAGTTGATAACATCTTGACAAAGGCTCTTCACTATCCTAAATTTGAAGACCTGAGTTTCAAGCTGAGCATGATAAACATATATGACTCAGCTTGAGGGGGAGTGTTGAATAATTAGATAAAGATTTAGTATTTAAATCATTGTGTTTAAAGTTGGTAGGATAATATTATCTAGAGATTTGATTTGATTTGATTTAGATAGAGATAAATCAGGTAGTTTACTTCTATTAATCTTTATATTCACCTATAAATAGATAGTCATTGTAACTCTTTTATAATTCAATTAATAAAGAGTATTTTCACTCTCAGATTATTTATTTTCTACAATTATGTCATTTTTTATTTAGTTTTTTATGTTATTACTTATCCCCTCGACAAAATTGCTAGATTCGCCGTGTGGATCCTTACAATTATCCTATATGTTGTCACTACTTGTGGCCCGATATTAATTGCCAATAGCTGGTGGGATGAAGACGTTACAATAAGTTCTTGCAAATTGCTAGCCTCGATATTAATGGTCCAAACCAACACATCATTGTACATATGCAACTTGTGAAAGGTCTTTTCCTTTTGTTACCACGCCCGTTCGCGACTATGTGGTTTTAATTTAGTGATGATTTCTACCAATTGAACTTACAATTAATTGAGAGTTCTAAGACAGAATCTCGATGTAAATGTGCTTTGTATTTTTGCACACACCGGGATCACAAATCTCGTAGGGGCGACACAACTGACACGATGCAACGTCAACCTTTAGATGGAGTGGACCCTTACATCTTAGATTAAATGTGTGTTCGCAAACGCAGCTTTTCAGACAAAAAAACAGACTTTCGCTGTTTTATTTCATTGTTTTTTATATTGCTTTTCTTAAAAACAGCAGATAAAACAGAAGCAGAGAAACAAGTCATGAGATTTTTTTGTTGCGTTAACTTATGTGGTGACAATTTTATATTAAAATGAAGTTCATTAAACAGGTTTTTATTTTAATAGCAAACATTTCATGTTTTTTGCTTGAAATAACCGTTCTCAACTTTAACCAAAAATAATTTAGAAGTATTTTTAATAAGCAATTGCAAACACACCGTGGATTGCACCAGATAGAAATTACCCGAGGGGATCTAAAAAACTCGAGAGTTGGTATAAACACTTGCATGATTTTAACCATGATTAGTGTAGAGAAAATTGAACATTTTACTTTGTTCTTTAAGATGCATTTCAAAGAAACTGTGGATTCATCTGAGTTTAGAATCAAATATGACACTGGAATAAACAAATTAATGATAGAATAATGAATACTAAAATATATATTATTTTAACACCACAAAGATGATTTATTCTTACACTTCATTATTAATTAGCCTCAATACGAGAGACTATTATCCAATTATCAACCTTAAGAAAACATAAGAAATAGACAAAAAATCACATATGAAAGATAGATTACATGCATACAAAACCCATTACCAAACCAACAATATTTATTTGTGTTGTATGATACTTTATGTGATTAATGATCAACAACGCTTGGTGCAGAAGCAACGACGGCGGAATCCTCGGCAGTCTCCACCGGAGAAGCCCTCGGAGTAGCAAACGGATGCGCAGTTGGTGCTGCTCAGGCACACTCCTCTGAAGCGATAGCTCGGAGACAGGCACACCCTTGCCTCTCCCACCTTTGGCCCTAACACTCCAACATTTCCTCAATTGGTTAGCCAAAAATGCTATCAATATTTCTTAGCAACACATAAAATATCATTTTGGATGAAAAAAAGGTGATGCCTTTCATAAATCATGATAGCTTTTATCCATCTGGCACCGGTCGCAATTGCGACTCGGAGGTCTCATGTTCGAGTCTTCGTCCTCCTGCCTAAGTAGTTGTAATT
This sequence comes from Haberlea rhodopensis, assembly GCA_907163345.1. Taxonomy (NCBI): domain Eukaryota; kingdom Viridiplantae; phylum Streptophyta; class Magnoliopsida; order Lamiales; family Gesneriaceae; genus Haberlea; species Haberlea rhodopensis. The sequence continues at coordinate 1,135,939 of CAJQUN010000052.1, forward strand.
GTTGCTAAAAAAACTGAAAAATGAATTAAGAAGTAATTGACTAACCTGTGAGCATTACAAGCATCAACAAGAGGCAAACAGTAGCAAAACGCCCCATTTATGTCACACACTCAGTTTGATATTTTTGAGTGTTTGCAATGTATGTGGATAACAAGATCTGAGGTGATTTTATATATAAATAATAAGGGTGGGAGGGGTGGGGTGGGGTGGGGCGTAAAGATAATATCAGTATACTACGTATTTCATTAAGGTGTGGATATAAATTTGGTCTCACCTAGGGGTGCTTATTGGCTTGACCTGGTCCGGACCGGAACCGGCCGGTTCCGGGTCCGTTAAGGACAGAACCGGTCCGATCCGCTAAGGAACCGGATCGGGTCCGGTTCCGGTTCCACCGGTTCCGGGTTGGACCGGTTCCAACCCGGAACCGGAATTTTTTTTTTTTTTTTTTAAAAAAAAGGAAAAAATGAAGGGATTATCGGAAAAAAAAAAATTAAAAACGGATCCGGAACCGGATCCGGAACGGTAGAACCGATCTTGTCCGGTATCAAACCGGTTCCGGATCGATTAGTCCGGTTCCGATTTCAGACCAGACTAACCGGTCCGATTTTGGGCCGGGTCCAGATTGACCCGACCCGTTAAGCACCCCTAGTCTCACCCTAACTTTGTGCAATCTTGATTGTGAGTGATTGCATTATGTGATCAGACGTATTGTTACCCCTAGGAAGGGTTGACCCGAGCCGGATCCAAAAGTCCAACCCATGGCGTAAGGATTGAGGCGTATCCCGGGACATCCAGGTGATCTGTATCTCAGACGGCTGAACTGAAGATAATGTAATGGTGAGGGAAATAAGGGGGTTTGATGCCCGACCCAGTGGAAGTACGGCCCGGGTTCATAGGAACACACTTTTCCTGTTGACCCGATCTATTACCGAGCTGCCGATCTATTAAAGTTGCCCCGGTCTTAAGGCAGGGTTGAACCGAGGAAAGACATATGATTATTGTGTAAGAAACAAGTATGGGTACCTGCCAAATTGTAGCCCCCAGGATGTGACCGGAACAATGTTTTAGAGATGGGTGAACAATGTTCTAAGCATGGGTGATAGCATAAAGCAGTATTCCGAACGATCAAAAAGTGACATAAAGATGTAATGATTACAGTATGGGTAGAAGTATGGTCCGAGGCCAATCCGACGACACTATAACTTACAAGTTGTTGTATCATTCAGATTTAATTGCAAATTTTATTCATAAATATATTGAGATATTTTCTGCTTCTACATTATTCGATCTTTGAATATTTGCTGACTTAAACATTGGAGGGGTGTCTCTGAAAACATCCCCGGCCTCCCTTCCAACTTTTCCTATGTGAGCGCAGGAACCCAGGTTAGAAATCATTTATGAGCCATTCTGACTCGAACGAAGTGACGTATTACACTAGTCATTTTCCGAGGTAATATTTCGGACATCATCACATGTATAGAATGAATATGCCAAATACCACGTTCCTCGTGGTCCAAATATCAAGAAGCTTTCGAACCATAGCACCGACTATATATATTCTCAATTTGTGGACCTAAGTTTTCAAGAGGTGTATACTACCCACCCCCCACCTTGCAAGTTCGACTTTGTTTGTTGCAGCTCGTTACACTAAGCCGTGCAGCGTAAATCACTACCAATTATGTGCGAATTGTAAACCCCTATCATCCGATTCCCCAGGATGAGAACTTTGTCTAGTATGGTGGCATAATGACTATGGTGTTATTAGGGCGGACAATAGCATGGGCATGAGTGAGCGGGTTTTTTTAATTATTTGACCTAAAAAAATCTATTTATTAAAATAACCCAATGTTTTTTATTATCAATATGACCGAAGTCGCCATCTGAGATGGCGACTTCAGTACGAAAATTAATGTTTTTATTGAAGTAGTCATTTGAGATAACGACTTCAATATAATTTTTATTATATGGAAGTCGCCATCCGAGATGGCGACTTCCATATATATATATATATTTTTTTTATATGAAAGTCGCCATCTACTTCTATATATATATATATATATATTTATATGGATTTGTCATCTGAGATGACGACTTTCATATATATAGTATTCTATTATTTAATAGTCTTCCATATATATTTTTAATATTCTTCTATTTATAGACTTTCATATATATTTTAATAGTTTTTTTTACTAAATATCATATAACATAGTCTTTTTTTAATTAATAATTCTACAATATCATTTTGTTTATTATTTTCTACTTCTTAATAAATTACTATAAATTAATGAAAATAATATGTTTTTCTATATATTTACTATTTTTAAATTAGTTCTAAATTTTAAATTATGCTCAAACAAACTTATTCTCACTAAATGACATTATAATAATTAGTTTTAAATGTTTGAACTTTAGAATCGATATTTTTATTGTGTTCACACTATTTTAAATTATACTTATAATGTGATATTAAATTTAAATTAATATAGTATGTTATCTACCGATTTTTTAGTAATTTATACTTATAAATTTGAATATCATATGGTGACTTCCTTATATAAAAAACTGGTAGTTATAATAATAATAATAGATAACACATTATATTAATTCAAATTTAATATCACATTATAAGTATACTGGAAAAAAATAATAGATATAATTTAATAACATTGTTCATCCGACTTTTATATATATATTTTTATTGTGTTTTATCATTAATATTATTATTTTAACTAGCTCTTATAAAATGTTATTATTAAATTATTTATTATATTAGTATAATATATTATTATTATTATTAAGAAAAATAATGTATGATGAAATAAACTTATTTAAAGTATTTTGAAAAATATATTATTTTCACTAACTTATTGTAATTTATTAAGAAGTAGAAATAATAAATAAAGGAAATTGTAGATTTTTTAAATAATAGAAGACTGTGTTATATGATATTTAAAAATATTATGATAATATATATATATAGAAGTCTGCATATAGAAGACTATTAAAAATATAATATAAAGACGACTATTAAATAATAGGTATATATATATATATATATGGAAGTCGCCATCTTAGATGGCAACTTCCATATAAAAAAAATATATATATATATATATATATATGAAAGTCGCCATCTAGGATGACGACTTCATTACTAAAAAAGAAGTTATATTGAAGTCGCCATCTGATATGTCGACTTCAATAAAAAATAATATTTTATAACGAAGTCGCCATCTGATATGACGACTTCAATAAAAAAAATTAATTTTAGTACTGAAGTCGCCATTTGATATGGCTACTGTTAGTTCCGGACCTTATCGATGAGATTTTAAAGATGACAAAACAGTTCAGACCGGATCGATAGAAATCAGATTGACCAGATCAATCGGACTCAACAGAGCAAGATGGCAAAGCTTTTCAGACCGGATCGATGGAAATTAGGCATACCAGATCGATCGGACATATCAGAGCAAACTGATAAAAAATAGTACATATCAGACCGGATCGATGGATTCCAGAATGACTAGATCGATGCTTCAGATCGATCTCAACCTTTATCAGATCAGAGCAGTCAAGGATACATAAAGGATGGCTTCTCAGTCCGAATCATCAACGGATATTTATTGCAGCATTTAATGATGCAATTAATGCTACAAAGGACCAAAGACTGAAGATTGCCATAATAGGTAAGAAGACAAAGAAGAGCTTACCTGACAGTCGCCGAAAGCATATACCAGAACGGCAAGTATCCTGAAGAAGAAGACTGTAGCTTTCTCAGAGTCTAAAAAGAGTCATAGCTGCACATTAAGGGAAACAATGCCGTTGCCACCTTCAACTATAAAAGGATGCAACAAACAGATGCAAAGGACTCTCGACTCTACAACTCACGCTGATCAATTGAAAAATATACAAGAAAGCTAAACAGCACACGCTTACAAAGTACAGAAGCTTTCGAGCTGAAGTTATTCATTTAAGCGCAATTACTTTGTAACATTTGATCATTGTAGGATCACTGTGCGCATTGTGTATTGAAAAATAGAAGTGAGCAACATATTGTAACTGTCAGACAGAGTGTGTCTGAGCAGGTTGAGTGACTAGGAGTTTCAGACTGGTAGTGAGGTAAATCCAGCCTGAATCGGGTTTGTACAACAGGATTGTATAAATCAAAGTCTTCTAGTATAAACCTTCCTTAATTGGAAGAAGGGGAGACGTAGAAGGATTACACCACCTTCGAACTTCCAGAAACATATCCTGTGTCTTATCATTCTGCACTTAGCCATCGAGCTGTTCTTACTTATACAAGAGCAGACCGTTTCCGCACTTACTTATTAGTGGTCTGTTCTGTTCAAAGAGTTGATTAAGTAATAGACTTCTTTCACTAATCAGAAAGAATTCACAAGGGATAAATTTTGTAAGGAGTGTGTTAGTTCCGGACCTTATCGATGAGATTTTAAAGATGACAAAACAGTTCAGACCGGATCGATAGAAATCAGATTGACCAGATCAATCGGACTCAACAGAGCAAGATGGCAAAGCTTTTCAGACCGGATCGATGGAAATTAGGCATACCAGATCGATCGGACATATCAGAGCAAACTGATAAAAAATAGTACATATCAGACCGGATCGATGGATTCCAGAATGACTAGATCGATGCTTCAGATCGATCTCAACCTTTATCAGATCAGAGCAGTCAAGGATACATAAAGGATGGCTTCTCAGTCCGAATCATCAACGGATATTTATTGCAGCATTTAATGATGCAATTAATGCTACAAAGGACCAAAGACTGAAGATTGCCATAATAGGTAAGAAGACAAAGAAGAGCTTACCTGACAGTCGCCGAAAGCATATACCAGAACGGCAAGTATCCTGAAGAAGAAGACTGTAGCTTTCTCAGAGTCTAAAAAGAGTCATAGCTGCACATTAAGGGAAACAATGCCGTTGCCACCTTCAACTATAAAAGGATGCAACAAACAGATGCAAAGGACTCTCGACTCTACAACTCACGCTGATCAATTGAAAAATATACAAGAAAGCTAAACAGCACACGCTTACAAAGTACAGAAGCTTTCGAGCTGAAGTTATTCATTTAAGCGCAATTACTTTGTAACATTTGATCATTGTAGGATCACTGTGCGCATTGTGTATTGAAAAATAGAAGTGAGCAACATATTGTAACTGTCAGACAGAGTGTGTCTGAGCAGGTTGAGTGACTAGGAGTTTCAGACTGGTAGTGAGGTAAATCCAGCCTGAATCGGGTTTGTACAACAGGATTGTATAAATCAAAGTCTTCTAGTATAAACCTTCCTTAATTGGAAGAAGGGGAGACGTAGAAGGATTACACCACCTTCGAACTTCCAGAAACATATCCTGTGTCTTATCATTCTGCACTTAGCCATCGAGCTGTTCTTACTTATACAAGAGCAGACCGTTTCCGCACTTACTTATTAGTGGTCTGTTCTGTTCAAAGAGTTGATTAAGTAACAGACTTCTTTCACTAATCAGAAAGAATTCACAAGGGATAAATTTTGTAAGGAGTGTTCATTCACCCCCCCCTCTAAACACTCCGGACCGATCCTAACAAGTGGTATCAGAGCAGGTCATCTTAATCAGCACAAAGAATATTAAGCTGATGGCATCATTCAACAAAATCCCCATGTTCTCAAAAGAAGATTATGATGACTGGAGAATCAGAATGCAAGCTCACCTGGCAGCTCAGGATGACGACATGTGGTTCGTCATCACCGATGGACCAATGAAGATCCTAAAAATAAATACAGCAGTCGCCACTACCAGTGGAGAACCACAAATGGTAGAAAAAGACAGATCCCTCTGGACGAATGAGGATAGAAAGAAAGCAAACCTCGACAATGTGGCCAAAGACATCTTGTTCAAAACTTTGGACAAGAACATGTTCAGCAAAATCAAAATGTGCTCTACTGCCAAAGAAATTTGGGAGAAGATAGCACAGCTATGTGAAGGCAACGACCAGACCAAAGAAAACAAGTTAACTGTGGCTCTTCAAAGATTTGAGAGCATAAAGATGAAAAGTGGTGAAACTCTAAATGAGTTTGATGAAAGAGTCACCAGCATCATAAATGAACTGAATGGTCTGGGGAAGGAATATTCTAACAGAGAGATCGCTCTGAAAGTAATGAGAGCTCTGCCAAAGGAATGGGATGTAAAGACCATTGCCATGAGGGAATCAAAAGACCTTAACAAGGTTGAACTTCATGATCTGTTTGCAGACCTCAAGGCCTATGAGTGTGAACTAATAAGCAGAGGTGAAGCAGAGCCATTCATCTCTCAACCCAACAAGGCCCTGGCAGCCATCCCAGACCAGATCGCTTCAACATCAGACCGATCTGCTGAACAGATGAGTAACGATGCTATGTCATTATTTATAAAGAAATTCGGTAAATTTATGTCTAAAAATAAGAGGAACTTCAAACCCTCTCATCATTACAAATCAAGAAAAGATGATACTGTTAACGATCAGGCTTGCTACAATTGTGGTAAGACCGGACACTTTATTGCAGATTGCACCAGACCGAAGAAAGAAGAAAGGAAAGAGAAGCATCGTGATGATAGAAAGAAGAAGCACCACAAAGACCGCAAGAATCATGGAAAATCCCAAAAAGTCTTAGTTGCTGAGGAAGGAAATAGCAAATGGGCTCAGACTGATTCCGATTCAGACAGCTCTGAATATTCTTCCAGCGAAAGCGAAGAAGAGGTTCAATGTCTGATGGCAGATGAAGAAATGAGTCAGACAGATGAGGTATTTGAATTTGAATCAAATGATTTTACACGAGAAGAGCTCATGTCCGCACTGCAAGACATGGCAAATGATTATAGGATCTTAGCTGAATCATTTGAGAAGAATAAAGCCAAAATCAGTACTCAAATGGATGAGCACAACAAACCAAGCTGCTCTGAGCAGGGTGAGTGCAAAAATCTCCAGATCGAGCTGAATAAGCTGAAAATCTCTTATGATCAGCTCCATGAAGAAAATAAGAGAATTAGCACACAAAATGCTAAGCTCTCACATATATTCAAAACATGGACAAAATCCAGAACATCATTGGAAGAATTACAAGAAGCTCAAAGAAATGTCGGTGATTTCACCGGCATAGGCTTTGACACCAAAGAATGCACCAAAGATGAGTCTGAGCTGTTGCTGGTAAAGAATCAAGTCAAACAAATGACATTTGTTAAATCCAGCACAGTATATGAAACTGAAGCACCTAAGATTCAAACAGGAGTCTCTTACGTAAATCAAAATTTGAGAAAAGGGATTGGTTATGTCGACCAAGCCAACGATAAGGCACCAGCAAGATTTGTGTCTGTGAGACCAAATTCAAAAATGCAAGATCGAAGGTAAGGAAGACAATACAATTACTATAACTCAAAACCGATTCAACGAAGATATAGACTACCTTATGAAAATCAAAGGTTTTCACAGCGCACACATTATCACACACAACATCGAAACAGACCAGCACATAGCACACCCTACACACACAAGCCACTAAAGCTGATACAGGTGTGGGTTCCCAAAGGGCTAATCCGTTCTGGACCCAAATAGGATTGGGTACCAACAATAAATATGTGTGATGACAGGTACAGAAGAATCTCGCATCAGATTGGTACTTGGACAGCGGGTGCTCTCGTCACATGACTGGAAACATCAAGCTGCTGTCTGAAGTCACAGAATGCACTGGACCCAAAATCATCTTCGGAGATAACTCAAAGGGTAAGACCGTGGGCAAGGGTAAGATTGTCCATGGTAACATTATTATCAATGATGTGCTGTTAGTTGAAAATCTGTGCTATAATCTGATTAGTATCAGTCAACTCTGTGATAATGGTTATGCTGTAGAATTTCATAAACACACTTGCACTATTAAATCATCAGACGGTATAACCATGCTCGTAGGAATCAGGAATGGAAACACATATAAGATTAACTGGAATCATGCTCAACCTGATAATCCTACTTGCTTCATCGCTAACAATGATAATAAACACTGGCTATGGCATAAGCGCTTGAATCATATCAACTTTAAGACCATTGCTAGCCTGTGTAAACATGATTTAGTTATCGGTCTGCCCAAGATCGACTTTGCTAAGGATAAGATCTGCGAAGCTTGCCAAATGGGCAAACAGATCAGATCATCCTTCAAAAACAAGAATGCCAAATCATCCTCCCGCTGTTTAGAATTACTGCATATGGACTTGTTTGGTCCTATACCAATAACAAGTTTAGGGGGAATGCGGTATACTCTTGTTGTTATTGATGATTATTCACGCTTTACATGGACTATATTTCTGAGCAGTAAAGATCAGACCGGTCCAAAGTTGATCAAGCTGCTGAAACGCACTCAGAATGAAAAATCATCCAGCATAGACAGGATTCGAAGTGACAAAGGCACTGAGTTTTCAAATCAGAATCTTGAATCCTTTCTAGAAGATCATGGAATCAAGCATGAGTTTTCAGCCGCCAGAACTCCTCAACAGAATGGAGTTGCAGAACGAAGAAACAGAACGCTCAAGGAAGCAGCAAGAACAATGCTTGCTGATTCTGGAATCTCTCAAAAGTTCTGGGCAGAAGCTGTAAATACTGCTTGCTACACTCAAAACCGATCTATGATTAACAAGAAGCTGAATCTCACTCCATATGAAATATGGACTGGTAACAGACCATCTGTTTCTCACTTTCATGTATTTGGCTGTAAATGCTTCGTTCACAACAATGGTAAGAGTCATCTTACAGCATTTGAAGCTAAGTCAGATAATGGTATATTCTTAGGATATTCATCAATTAGCAAAGCTTATCGAGTGTTTAATAATCGAACTTTAACTGTAGAAGAATCTGTTCATATAGTTTTTGATGAATCATTATGTGTTGAGGGCAACAAAGATTCAATTCAAAATCAGATGGAAAATATCCATCTCGAAGCTAACAGTGATGATGAGATTGTAGCTAACAGGTCAAGAGACAATCCACCAGAACCAGAAGTGCCAGACAGACCGGATCAGGCCATTGAAGCTTCTTCAGATCGAGCTGATCCAGATGATCCTGACTCAAATATTAAAGTAGATGCAGATCATGCTGCTACTATTATTCCGACCGAACCAGACAATCCAGAGTCAAGCTATCGATGGACTAAGAAGCATCCACCTAATCTAGTGATTGGTCGTCCTTCTGCACCGATTAGAACCAGAGGACAGATGATGGATGAGTTCACTCATGCTGCTTTCATCTCAACTCTGGAACCCAAGAAGATCGATGAAGCTCTGACTGATTTCAACTGGATTAAAGCAATGCAAGAAGAGCTTAATCAATTCGAACAAAATCAAGTTTGGAGTCTAACTCCCAGACCAAGCGATCTGCCTGTTATTGGAACCAGATGGGTTTTCAGAAATAAGCTAGACGCCGATGGAACTGTGGTTAGAAACAAAGCCAGACTGGTGGCACAGGGATTCAGACAAGAAGAAGGAATCGACTTCGATGAATCATTTGCACCAGTCGCCAGACTTGAAGCAATCCGAATCTTTCTTGCATATGCTGCCTTTAAAGACTTCAAAGTATATCAGATGGACGTCAAGAGCGCCTTTCTTAATGGAAAGCTTCAGGAAGAAGTCTACATTGAGCAACCACCTGGATTTCAGAACCATTCGTATCCTAATCATGTATACCTACTGAATAAAGCAGTGTATGGTCTGAAACAAGCTCCAAGAGCCTGGTATGACACTCTATCTCAATTTCTGCTGAACCATGATTTCCAGATCGGTTCAGTAGATAAAACTCTCTTTAAATTCATTAAGGGGGAACATACCCTATTAGTTCAGATTTATGTTGATGACATAATCTTTGGGTCAACTAACCCCAAATTGTGCGAGAAATTTTCTAAGTTAATGCAGGGACAGTTCGAGATGAGCATGATGGGAGAATTGTCATTCTTTCTGGGTCTTCAAGTAAAACAGCTCAACAATGGCATTTTCATCAATCAGACCAAGTATACCAAAGAGCTCCTCAAGAGATTTGGAATGGAAACATGTTCAACTGCATCAACTCCAATGAGTCCAACAATCAAGTTAGACAAGGACGAAGGGGGAACGGCAGTTGAAGTAACCATGTATAGAGGACTCATCGGATCGCTATTGTATCTTACAGCGAGCCGGCCCGATATTATGTTTTCAGTCTGTATGTGCGCCAGATTTCAGACAGAACCAAAGCAATCACATTTCATTGCTGCCAAGCGTATTCTGAAATACTTAAAAGGATCTCAGAACGTTGGTCTTTGGTACTCCAAAGATTCAAACTTCAGCTTGATCGGATATTCAGACGCAGACTACGCTGGGTGTAAGATCGATCGTAAAAGCACCAGTGGAACATGTCAATTTCTAGGTGAAAGATTGATCTCTTGGTTCAGTAAGAAGCAGACATCTATTGCCACATCCACAGCTGAGGCAGAATACCTAGCCGCTGGAAGCTGTTGCGCTCAAATGCTCTGGATTCAACACCAGCTCAAAGACTACGGCATTCAAGCTGTTGACTCTCCGATATTTTGCGACAACACAAGTGCAATCGCTATAACGTATAATCCAGTTTTGCACTCTCGAACAAAGCACATTGATATTCGACATCATTTTATTCGAGATCATGTTGGCAAAAAGGAAATTCGGATCGAACACATTTCAACAGAGCAGCAAGCAGCAGACATCTTCACCAAACCACTTCCTGAGGCTAAGTTTAATTATTTCCGTCAAATTCTTGGTTTAATTGACTTATCTTAACTAGTTTAGATGTTTTTACTCTTTTTCGCTCTTAAAGATTTTTGTCACTACAGATCGATAATACAATGTTCAGAAAGACACAGACCGGTCCGAACTTTCAGACCGATCCTTGTCAGTCTGATTTTATCCTATGATCTGTTTGGACAATTATTTGTTTTTTAAAAAAAAAAAACAAACAAAACAGCCCGGACTGATTAACCTTTTAACTAGTTGTACTTTAACCGCCTTATCTTTCTTCATCCTGACCGTTTATTTTGAATAATTTATTTCTCAGTCTTGGAGATAAAGACACGTGTCTTCTCTCTCCTATTTAGCGGGCTGAACATTTCATACTTATTCACTTTTTACAGTTTACCGCTCTCTACCTTCTTACTCTCCTACTCTCTTACTCTTCGCACCTTCTTTAAACTTCTTTCATATGGCTACCATCACTCATAACTCACTCTCCGTTGAGTTTGATGACATCTACAGGGGAGAAGATGCTGCGATGGTGTCCATTTTTAGAGCCCTGGAATCATCTGGTTTACGGAATTTTTTGGAGTGCGGATCCGTTGTTTATGAACCAGAAATCCGCGAGCTGTTCGCCAACGCCGTCTCCCGGAAGTCATCCATCTCTACAACTGTCAAGGGCAAATCTTTCGAGATCTCGCCAACAACAATGGCCCAGACCTTTGGCCTCCCCAGTTCCGGCCTGACAGAGTTCGGACAGACTCCTCCAGCATCTCTCTTAGATCTTCAGGGGAAGATTTCTATTTCTGGCCACCGATTGCAACCCTCATTTAAGAAGAAGGAAATGCTCTTCCATTTCCAGGTGCTGTGCGAAGTGGTAGCCAAGCCACTTTTGGGTAAAGCAGGAAGCTTCGATGCTGTAACCGCCGAGAAGTTCAGGGCTATGGCAGCTATTGTATCTGGACAGAAGATAAACTGGTCCATGATTTTGTTTGGCGTACTGCTGGAAACGGTGATTGCATCCAAGCACGCCGTATGCTTTGCTGTTCCTCTCAGCAAGCTCTTGGAGTCCTTAGGCCTCGAGCTGAGCAAGCCGTCTGCTCTCCGCCCCTTTAAGGTCCTTAACTCCAAAGGGCTTGCACTGCTGAAGTCCAAGAGTGCTCCGCCTACTCCTACAACTCTGGTCTCAGTCAAGATTGAGAAGGACGAGGAACAAGCTGATGTGCGCAAACCTCGGGTCAAGCGGAAGCTGACCATTCAGACTGACTCAGAAGAAACCCAGTCTGCTCACTCATCCCCAACCAAGCCACTTCCCAAAAAACCCCGAACCCAGATTACCAAACCAACCAGACATCTACCTCCACCCATACTGCCACCCACTAAAGCAACCCCTGCACCTCAACCCCCCACTCAGCCTTCACAAGCCTCAACCCCTGCACCCAAAGTCACCCTTAGAATTCCCTCTGCCAATCCCGTGGTCAAAGGGATAGTTATCACTGAGTTGGGTGACTATACCCAATCAGGGATTAAGTCCCCTTCCTCCACCGGCAAGGGAAAAGCCACTCTCACAGAACCCATCTCTTCTAAACCCAAATCTGCTGCACAGACTGCCATCGACATCGCTATGGAGGATGTTGATGAGAAGCTAGCTGAACTCCTTGTGGTCTTTGATGAATATGTCCAGTACCGGACTGTCAACCACATTGATATGTTCTACGGAAAGCTTGCACAGACTGAAGAAGATGGAAGACGAGGTTCTGAGAGGCACAGAAACTGATGATGTTCGACTTGCGGTGCAGCGCAGAGAGTTATTTACGGCAAAACACAGATTCAGACTGGCCAATCTGCTTCTCACTGCCAAAAAGAAGAACTTCGATCCGCTTGCTCCTACTGCCAGAGATGATGGGGCCTGTGATTGCTCAACTTGAGATGGATATTCATGCTCTATCCCTAGCTGTCCGCTTTCAACGACAGATGCTAGGTATCTCCACTCCAGCCACAAGCCCGGATCATCCTTCTGTCAGCAAGACTCTGGCAGAACCTTTTATCGAGGTTATTCCTTCTGCTGAAGCAAAACAGACAGAAGATCAGCCTGCAGAACTCGTACCAGAACAGACAGCGGAGCAGCCATTGCCTAATGCTCCGTCTGCAACAGATGATGAATCAATGAATGTTCTGTTGGATTCTCCGACAACATCTATTCCATTGAAGTCATCAGCCTCCCTTGCTCAAAACAGTCCAGCTGAAGCATGTGCAACAACTGAAGTACCAGACCTCCTCGATCCGGATTTGGTGGTATCTACAGTGGTTGCAGCTCTCCAAGATGAGGAACCTTCCAGTCCCCACTCTCCTCCGGGACCATCAGATGAAGATTTGGCATTCATTCATAGTTTTTCTTCGGATCTAGTCACTCTGATCCGATCCGAAAGTCATCAAGCTGCCATTTCTTCCATCGTGCCGATTGCTGAAGCAGATGATCCTGTTATGTCATCATCAGATCACTCTCCCAGCCAGCTATCTGATGCACCTCCATCCCTGGCACGGACTATCCAGCACTTTTCTGATAACTGTCTGTCATTAACTCAACGAATTCTCGAAGTTCATCAAAGTCAAAGAGTCACAACTTTGGACTTTAATTCTTTCAAAGAGAAAATGACTGCCAGTATCGGAAGCCTCCAGCGCGGCATCAACGATCTGTTTTCTCAACAAGCCTCCTACAAGAACAGTCTGAGGAAAGAGCAGGTCGAGTTAGCCACTGAAGTCAGAGCATCTGTTTCTAACTCCCTCCGCGCTCAAGACGTTCGTCTTGACGCTATCAGCGCGCAGCTAGCCCAAGTTGTTGAATTCCTTCAAGAGATTGCTGCTGACAAAAAGGGGGAAAAGAAGACAGACTTCAAGCCGCCTCCAAGCTCAAGAAGATAGCAGTCTTAGTCATTTAACTTGTCAGACTGTCTGTATTTAGGATTTCCTTGATGATCAATAAAATCCTTCTTTTGATTAAGTCCTTGTTCATTTATTTTGAACTTTAATAAAGGCTTAATAATAAAAGATTGAATCGATCAAACTTAATGATGTTCATTTATTTTGAACAAAGAAGTAATCGATCCAAAAGCATTCGCTTCAGAGCTCTTATCAAGACTGGTTAAAAAGACTTAGAAGCTAGGTTTTGTCATCATCAAAAAGGGGGAATTTGTTAGTTCCGGACCTTATCGATGAGATTTTAAAGATGACAAAACAGTTCAGACCGGATCGATAGAAATCAGATTGACCAGATCAATCGGACTCAACAGAGCAAGATGGCAAAGCATTTCAGACCGGATCGATGGAAATTAGGCATACCAGATCGATCGGACATATCAGAGCAAACTGATAAAGAATAGTACATATCAGACCGGATCGATGGATTCCAGAATGACTAGATCGATGCTTCAGATCGATCTCAACCTTTATCAGATCAGAGCAGTCAAGGATACATAAAGGATGGCTTCTCAGTCCGAATCATCAACGGATATTTATTGCAGCATTTAATGCTGCAATTAATGCTACAAAGGACCAAAGACTGAAGATTGCCATAATAGGTAAGAAGACAAAGAAGAGCTTACCTGACAGGTCGCCGAAAGCATATACCAGAACGGCAAGTATCCTGAAGAAGAAGACTGTAGCTTTCTCAGAGTCTAAAAAGAGTCATAGCTGCACATTAAGGGAAACAATGCCGTTGCCACCTTCAACTATAAAAGGATGCAACAAACAGATGCAAAGGACTCTCGACTCTACAACTCACGCTGATCAATTGAAAATATACAAGAAAGCTAAACAGCACACGCTTACAAAGTACAGAAGCTTTCGAGCTGAAGTTATTCATTTAAGCGCAATTACTTTGTAACATTTGATCATTGTAGGATCACTGTGCGCATTGTGTATTGAAAAATAGAAGTGAGCAACATTTTGTAACTGTCAGACAGAGTGTGTCTGAGCAGGTTGAGTGACTAGGAGTTTCAGACTGGTAGTGAGGTAAATCCAGCCTGAATCGGGTTTGTACAACAGGATTGTATAAATCAAAGTCTTCTAGTATAAACCTTCCTTAATTGGAAGAAGGGGAGACGTAGAAGGATTACACCACCTTCGAACTTCCAGAAACATATCCTGTGTCTTATCATTCTGCACTTAGCCATCGAGCTGTTCTTACTTATACAAGAGCAGACCGTTTCCGCACTTACTTATTAGTGGTCTGTTCTGTTCAAAGAGTTGATTAAGTAACAGATTTCTTTCACTAATCAGAAAGAAATCACAAGGGATAAACTTTGTAAGGAGTGTTCATTCACCCCCCCCCCCCCTCTAAACACTCCGGACCGATCCTAACAAGTGGTATCAGAGCAGGTCATCTTAATCAGCACAAAGAATATTAAGCTGATGGCATCATTCAACAAAATCCCCATGTTCTCAAAAGAAGATTATGATGACTGGAGAATCAGAATGCAAGCTCACCTGGCAGCTCAGGATGACGACATGTGGTTCGTCATCACCGATGGACCAATGAAGATCCTAAAAATAAATACAGCAGTCGCCACTACCAGTGGAGAACCACAAATGGTAGAAAAAGACAGATCCCTCTGGACGAATGAGGATAGAAAGAAAGCAAACCTCGACAATGTGGCCAAAGACATCTTGTTCAAAACTTTGGACAAGAACATGTTCAGCAAAATCAAAATGTGCTCTACTGCCAAAGAAATTTGGGAGAAGATAGCACAGCTATGTGAAGGCAACGACCAGACCAAAGAAAACAAGTTAACTGTGGCTCTTCAAAGATTTGAGAGCATAAAGATGAAAAGTGGTGAAACTCTAAATGAGTTTGATGAAAGAGTCACCAGCATCATAAATGAACTGAATGGTCTGGGGAAGGAATATTCTAACAGAGAGATCGCTCTGAAAGTAATGAGAGCTCTGCCAAAGGAATGGGATGTAAAGACCATTGCCATGAGGGAATCAAAAGACCTTAACAAGGTTGAACTTCATGATCTGTTTGCAGACCTCAAGGCCTATGAGTTTGAACTAATAAGCAGAGGTGAAGCAGAGCCATTCATCTCTCAACCCAACAAGGCCCTGGCAGCCATCCAGACCAGATCGCTTCAACATCAGACCGATCTGCTGAACAGATGAGTAACGATGCTATGTCATTATTTATAAAGAAATTCGGTAAATTTATGTCTAAAAATAAGAGGAACTTCAAACCCTCTCATCATTATAAATCAAGAAAAGATGATACTGTTAACGATCAGGCTTGCTACAATTGTGGTAAGACCGGACACTTTATTGCAGATTGCACCAGACCGAAGAAAGAAGAAAGGAAAGAGAAGCATCGTGATGATAGAAAGAAGAAGCACCACAAAGACCGCAAGAATCATGGAAAATCCCAAAAAGTCTTAGTTGCTGAGGAAGGAAACAGCAAATGGGCTCAGACTGATTCCGATTCAGACAGCTCTGAATATTCTTCCAGCGAAAGCGAAGAAGAGGTTCAATGTCTGATGGCAGATGAAGAAATGAGTCAGACAGATGAGGTATTTGAATTTGAATCAAATGATTTTACACGAGAAGAGCTCATGTCCGCACTGCAAGACATGGCAAATGATTATAGGATCTTAGCTGATCATTTGAGAAGAATAAAGCCAAAATCAGTACTCAAATGGATGAGCACAACAAACCAAGCTGCTCTGAGCAGGGTGAGTGCAAAAATCTCCAGATCGAGCTGAATAAGCTGAAAATCTCTTATGATCAGCTCCATGAAGAAAATAAGAGAATTAGCACACAAAATGCTAAGCTCTCACATATATTCAAAACATGGACAAAATCCAGAACATCATTGGAAGAATTACAAGAAGCTCAAAGAAATGTCGGTGATTTCACCGGCATAGGCTTTGACACCAAAGAATGCACCAAAGATGAGTCTGAGCTGTTGCTGGTAAAGAATCAAGTCAAACAAATGACATTTGTTAAATCCAGCACAGTATATGAAACTGAAGCACCTAAGATCCAAACAGGAGTCTCTTACGTAAATCAAAATTTGAGAAAAGGGATTGGTTATGTCGACCAAGCCAACGATAAGGCACCAGCAAGATTTGTGTTTGTGAGACCAAATTCAAAAATGCAAGATCGAAGGCAAGGAAGACAATACAATTACTATAACTCAAAACCGATTCAACGAAGATATAGACTACCTTATGAAAATCAAAGGTTTTCACAGCGCACACATTATCACACACAACATCGAAACAGACCAGCACATAGCACACCCTACACACACAAGCCACTAAAGCTGATACAGGTGTGGGTTCCCAAAGGGCTAATCCGTTCTGGACCCAAATAGGATTGGGTACCAACAATAAATATGTGTGATGACAGGTACAGAAGAATCTCGCATCATATTGGTACTTGGACAGCGGGTGCTCTCGTCACATGACTGGAAACATCAAGCTGCTGTCTGAAGTCACAGAATGCACTGGACCCAAAATCATCTTCGGAGATAACTCAAAGGGTAAGACCGTGGGCAAGGGTAAGATTGTCCATGGTAACATTATTATCAATGATGTGCTGTTAGTTGAAAATCTGTGCTATAATCTGATTAGTATCAGTCAACTCTGTGATAATGGTTATGCTGTAGAATTTCATAAACACACTTGCACTGTTAAATCATCAGACGGTATAACCATGCTCGTAGGAATCAGGAATGGAAACACATATAAGATTAACTGGAATCATGCTCAACCTGATAATCCTACTTGCTTCATCGCTAACAATGATAATAAACACTGGCTATGGCATAAGCGCTTGAATCATATCAACTTTAAGACCATTGCTAGCCTGTGTAAACATGATTTAGTTATCGGTCTGCCCAAGATCGACTTTGCTAAGGATAAGATCTGCGAAGCTTGCCAAATGGGCAAACAGATCAGATCATCCTTCAAAAACAAGAATGCCAAATCCTCCTCCCGCTGTTTAGAATTACTGCATATGGACTTGTTTGGTCCTATACCAATAACAAGTTTAGGGGGAATGCGGTATACTCTTGTTGTTATTGATGATTATTCACGCTTTACATGGACTATATTTCTGAGCAGTAAAGATTAGACCGGTCCGAAGTTGATCAAGCTGCTGAAACGCACTCAGAACGAGAAATCATCCAGCATAGACAGGATTCGAAGTGACAAAGGCACTGAGTTTTCAAATCAGAATCTTGAATCCTTTCTAGAAGATCATGGAATCAAGCATGAGTTTTCAGCCGCCAGAACTCCTCAACAGAATGGAGTTGCAGAACGAAGAAACAGAACGCTCAAGGAAGCAGCAAGAACAATACTTGCTGATTCTGGAATCTCTCAAAAGTTCTGGGCAGAAGCTGTAAATACTGCTTGCTACACTCAAAACCGATCTATGATTAACAAGAAGCTGAATCTCACTCCATATGAAATATGGACTGGTAACAGACCATCTGTTTCTCACTTTCATGTATTTGGCTGTAAATGCTTCGTTCACAACAATGGTAAGAGTCATCTTACAGCATTTGAAGCTAAGTCAGATAATGGTATATTCTTAGGATATTCATCAATTAGCAAAGCTTATCGAGTGTTTAATAATCGAACTTTAACTGTAGAAGAATCTGTTCATATAGTTTTTGATGAATCATTATGTGTTGAGGGCAACAAAGATTCAATTCAAAATCAGATGGAAAGTATCCATCTCGAAGCTAACAGTGATGATGAGATTGTAGCTAACAGGTCAAGAGACAATCCACCAGAACCAGAAGTGCCAGACAGACCGGATCAGGCCATTGAAGCTTCTTCAGATCGAGCTGATCCAGATGCTCCTGACTCAAATATTAAAGTAGATGCAGATCATGCTGCTACTATTATTCCGACCGAACCAGACAATCCAGAGTCAAGCTATCGATGGACTAAGAAGCATCCACCTAATCTAGTGATTGGTCGTCCTTCTGCACCGATTAGAACCAGAGGACAGATGATGGATGAGTTCACTCATGCTGCTTTCATCTCAACTCTGGAACCCAAGAAGATCGATGAAGCTCTGACTGATTTCAACTGGATTAAAGCAATGCAAGAAGGGCTTAATCAATTCGAACAAAATCAAGTTTGGAGTCTAACTCCCAGACCAAGCGATCTGCCTGTTATTGGAACCAGATGGGTTTTCAGAAATAAGCTAGACGCCGATGGAACTGTGGTTAGAAACAAAGCCAGACTGGTGGCACAGGGATTCAGACAAGAAGAAGGAATCGACTTCGATGAATCATTTGCACCAGTCGCCAGACTTGAAGCAATCCGAATCTTTCTTGCATATGCTGCCTTTAAAGACTTCAAAGTATATCAGATGGACGTCAAGAGCGCCTTTCTTAATGGAAAGCTTCAGGAAGAAGTCTACATTGAGCAACCACCTGGATTTCAGAACCATTCGTATCCTAATCATGTATACCTACTGAATAAAGCAGTGTATGGTCTGAAACAAGCTCCAAGAGCCTGGTATGACACTCTATCTCAGTTTCTGCTGAACCATGATTTTCAGATCGGTTCAGTAGATAAAACTCTCTTTAAATTCATTAAGGGGGAACATACCCTATTAGTTCAAATTTATGTTGATGACATAATCTTTGGGTCAACTAACCCCAAATTGTGCGAGAAATTTTCTAAGTTAATGCAGGGACAGTTCGAGATGAGCATGATGGGAGAATTGTCATTCTTTCTGGGTCTTCAAGTAAAACAGCTCAACAATGGCATTTTCATCAATCAGACCAAGTATACCAAAGAGCTCCTCAAGAGATTTGGAATGGAAACATGCTCAACTGCATCAACTCCAATGAGTCCAACAATCAAGTTAGACAAGGACGAAGGGGGAACGGCAGTTGAAGTAACCATGTATAGAGGACTCATCGGATCGCTATTGTATCTTACAGCGAGCCGGCCCGATATTATGTTTTCAGTCTGTATGTGCGCCAGATTTCAGACAGAACCAAAGCAATCACATTTCATTGCTGCCAAGCGTATTCTGAAATACTTAAAAGGATCTCAGAACGTTGGTCTTTGGTACTCCAAAGATTCAAACTTCAGCTTGATCGGATATTCAGACGCAGACTACGCTGGGTGTAAGATCGATCGTAAAAGCACCAGTGGAACATGTCAATTTCTAGGTGAAAGATTGATCTCTTGGTTCAGTAAGAAGCAGACATCTATTGCCACATCCACAGCTGAGGCAGAATACCTAGCCGCTGGAAGCTGTTGCGCTCAAATGCTCTGGATTCAACACCAGCTCAAAGACTACGACATTCAAGCTGTTGACTCTCCGATATTTTGCGACAACACAAGTGCAATCGCTATAACGTATAATCCAGTTTTGCACTCTCGAACAAAGCACATTGATATTCGACACCATTTTATTCGAGATCATGTTGGCAAAAAGGAAATTCGGATCGAACACATTTCAACAGAGCAGCAAGCAGCAGACATCTTCACCAAACCACTTCCTGAGGCTAAGTTTAATTATTTCCGTCAAATTCTTGGTTTAATTGACTTATCTTAATTAGTTTAGATGTTTTTATTCTTTTCGCTCTTAAAGATTTTTGTCACTACAGATCGATAATACAATGTTCAGAAAGACACAGACCGGTCCGAACTTTCAGACCGATACTTGTCAGTCTGATTTTATTCTATGATCTGTTTGGACAATTATTTGTTTTTTTTAATAAAAAAAACAAAACAGCCCGGACTGATTAACCTTTTTAACTAGTTGTACTTTAACCGCCTTATCTTTCTTCATCCTGACCGTTTATTTTGAATAATTTATTTCTCAGTCTTGGAGATAAAGACACGTGTCTTCTCTCTCCTATTTAGCGGGCTGAACATTTCATACTTTTTCACTTTTTACAGTTTACCGCTTTCTACCTTCTTACTCTCCTACTCTCTTACTCTTCGCACCTTCTTTAAACTTCTTTCATATGGCTACCATCACTCATAACTCACTCTCCGTTGAGTTTGATGACATCTACAGGGGAGAAGATGCTGCGATGGTGTCCATTTTTAGAGCCCTGGAATCATCTGGTTTACGGAATTTTTTGGAGTGCGGGTCCGTTGTTTATGAACCAGAAATCCGCGAGCTGTTCGCCAACGCCGTCTCCCGGAAGTCATCCATCTCTACAACTGTCCAGGGCAAATCTTTCGAGATCTCGCCAACAACAATGGCCAAGACCTTTGGCCTCCCCAGTTCCGGCCTGACAGAGTTCGGACAGACTCCTCCAGCATCTCTCTTAGATCTTCAGGGGAAGATTTCTATTTCTGGCCACCGATTGCAACCCTCATTTAAGAAGAAGGAAATGCTCTTCCATTTCCAGGTGCTGTGCGAAGTGGTAGCCAAGCCACTTTTGGGTAAAGCAGGAAGCTTCGATGCTGTAACCGCCGAGAAGTTCAGGGCTATGGCAGCTATTGTATCTGGACAGAAGATAAACTGGTCCATGATTTTGTTTGGAGTACTGCTGGAAACGGTGATTGCATCCAAGCACGCCGTATGCTTTGCTGTTCCTCTCAGCAAGCTCTTGGAGTCCTTAGGCCTCGAGCTGAGCAAGCCGTCTGCTCTCCGCCCCTTTAAGGTCCTTAACTCCAAAGGGCTTGCACTGCTGAAGTCCAAGAGTGCTCCGCCTACTCCTACAACTCTGGTCTCAGTCAAGATTGAGAAGGACGAGGAACAAGCTGATGTGCGCAAACCTCGGGTCAAGCGGAAGCTGACCATTCAGACTGACTCAGAAGAAACCCAGTCTGCTCACTCATCCCCAACCAAGCCACTTCCCAAAAAACCCCGAACCCAGATTACCAAACCAACCAGACATCTACCTCCACCCATACTGCCACCCACTAAAGCAACCCCTGCACTTCAACCCCCCACTCAGCCTTCACAAGCCTCAACCCCTGCACCCAAAGTCACCCTTAGAATTCCCTCTGCCAATCCCGTGGTCAAAGGGATAGTTATCACTGAGTTGGGTGACTATACCCAATCAGGGATTAAGTCCCCTTCCTCCACCGGCAAGGGAAAAGCCATTCTCACAGAACCCATCTCTTCTAAACCCAAATCTGCTGCACAGACTGCCATCGACATCGCTATGGAGGATGTTGATGAGAAGCTAGCTGAACTCCTTGTGGTCTTTGATGAATATGTCCAGTACCGGACTGTCAACCACATTGATATGTTCTACGGAAAGTTGCACAGACTGAAAAAGATGGAAGACGAGGTTCTGAGAGGCACAGAAACTGATGATGTTCGACTTGCGGTGCAGCGCAGAGAGTTATTTACGGCAAAACACAGATTCAGACTGGCCAATCTGCTTTTCACTGCCAAAAAGAAGAACTTCGATCCGCTTGCTCCTACTGCCAGAGATGATGGGGCTGTGATTGCTCAACTTGAGATGGATATTCATGCTCTATCCCTAGCTGTCCGCTTTCAACGACAGATGCTAGGTATCTCCACTCCAGCCACAAGCCCGGATCATCCTTCTGTCAGCAAGACTCTGGCAGAACCTTTTATCGAGGTTATTCCTTCTGCTGAAGCAAAACAGACAGAAGATCAGCCTGCAGAACTCGTACCAGAACAGACAGCGGAGCAGCCATTGCCTAATGCTCCGTCTGCAACAGATGATGAATCAATGAATGTTCTGTTGGATTCTCCGACAACATCTATTCCATTGAAGTCATCAGCCTCCCTTGCTCAAAACAGTCCAGCTGAAGCATGTGCAACAACTGAAGTACCAGACCTCCTCGATCCGGATTTGGTGGTATCTACAGTGGTTGCGGCTCTCCAAGATGAGGAACCTTCCAGTCCCCACTCTCCTCCGGGACCATCAGATGAAGATTTGGCATTCATTCATAGTTTTTCTTCGGATCTGGTCACTCTGATCCGATCCGAAATTCATCAAGCTGCCATTTCTTCCATCGTGCCGATTGCTGAAGCAGATGCTCCTGCTATGTCATCATCAGATCACTCTCCCAGCCAGCTATCTGATGCACCTCCATCCCTGGCACGGACTATCCAGCACTTTTCTGATAACTGTCTGTCATTAACTCAACGAATTCTCGAAGTTCATCAAAGTCAAAGAGTCACAACTTTGGACTTTAATTCTTTCAAAGAGAAAATGACTGCCAGTATCGGAAGCCTCCAGCGCGGCATCAACGATCTGTTTTCTCAACAAGCCTCCTACAAGAACAGTCTGAGGAAAGAGCAGGTCGAGTTAGCCACTGAAGTCAGAGCATCTGTTTCTAACTCCCTCCGCGCTCAAGACGTTCGTCTTGACGCTATCAGCGCGCAGCTAGCCCAAGTTGTTGAATTCCTTCAAGAGATTGCTGCTGACAAAAAGGGGGAAAAGAAGACAGACTTCAAGCCGCCTCCAAGCTCAAGAAGATAGCAGTCTTAGTCATTTAACTTGTCAGACTGTCTGTATTTAGGATTTCCTGATGATCAATAAAATCCTTCTTTTGATTAAGTCCTTGTTCATTTATTTTGAACTTTAATAAAGGCTTAATAATAAAAGATTGAATCGATCAAACTTAATGATGTTCATTTATTTTGAACAAAGAAGTAATCGATCCAAAAGCATTCGCTTCAGAGCTCTTATCAAGACTGGTTAAAAAGACTTAGAAGCTAGGTTTTGTCATCATCAAAAAGGGGGAATTTGTTAGTTCCGGACCTTATCGATGAGATTTTAAAGATGACAAAACAGTTCAGACCGGATCGATAGAAATCAGATTGACCAGATCAATCGGACTCAACAGAGCAAGATGGCAAAGCATTTCAGACCGGATCGATGGAAACTAGGCATACCAGATCGATCGGACATATCAGAGCAAACTGATAAAGAATAGTACATATCAGACCGGATCGATGGATTCCAGAATGACAAGATCGATGCTTCAGATCGATCTCAACTTTTATCAGATCAGAGCAGTCAAGGATACATAAAGGATGGCTTCTCAGTCCGAATCATCAACGGATATTTATTGCAGCATTTAATGCTGCAATTAATGCTACAAAGGACCAAAGACTGAAGATTGCCATAATAGGTAAGAAGACAAAGAAGAGCTTACCTGACGGTCGCCGAAAGCATATACCAGAACGGCAAGTATCCTGAAGAAGAAGACTGTAGCTTTCTCAGAGTCTAAAAAGAGTCATAGCTGCACATTAAGGGAAACAATGCCGTTGCCACCTTCAACTATAAAAGGATGCAACAAACAGATGCAAAAGACTCTCGACTCTACAACTCACGCTGATCAATTGAAAAATATACAAGAAAGCTAAACAGCACACGCTTACAAAGTACAGAAGCTTTCGAGCTGAAGTTATTCATTTAAGCGCAATTACTTTGTAACATTTGATCATTGTAGGATCACTGTGCGCATTGTGTATTGAAAAATAGAAGTGAGCAACATTTTGTAACTGTCAGACAGAGTGTGTCTGAGCAGGTTGAGTGACTAGGAGTTTCAGACTGGTAGTGAGGTAAATCCAGCCTGAATCGGGTTTGTACAACAGGATTGTATAAATCAAAGTCTTCTAGTATAAACCTTCCTTAATTGGAAGAAGGGGAGACGTAGAAGGATTACACCACCTTCGAACTTCCAGAAACATATCCTGTGTCTTATCATTCTGCACTTAGCCATCGAGCTGTTCTTACTTATACAAGAGCAGACCGTTTCCGCACTTACTTATTAGTGGTCTGTTCTGTTCAAAGAGTTGATTAAGTAACAGATTTCTTTCACTAATCAGAAAGAAATCACAAGGGATAAACTTTGTAAGGAGTGTTCATTCACCCCCCCCCCCCTCTAAACACTCCGGACCGATCCTAACAGTAGTTATGCGTCCTCTAACCCTCCAAGCAATAGGCTGACCACTAAGGTCTGTTTGTGTAGCTTTATCAACATTTTCTTCATTCTGACTCGATGATGAAGTAGATTGTGATACGTCTCTATATGCTGACATCATATCAGCATACGGAATACGAGATATATAATGTGGACGTAGTGGCATGTGAGCTGGTGTGTCAAGCTCCACGTGTCCGGAGTACGAGGCCGTAAAATTGCCCTGGTCGTGTGGAGTATATGGTGAAAAATCATTTGATATCATGGTCGGTCGATAAACCTCATTAGCCTCACAAGTACCATGGAAGACTGGCAAACAAGATGTAGAAGGAGCGTCAATGTCAAATCCTCTAACAGTATGTTGTGAAGTACTTGCTCACTCGGTGAATGTCGAAATAGTAAGTATGTCAACATCGGCATAAGTACCATAAACTAATCTACTGGACACTGATACGGTGGGACTATAAGGAATCCAACACACAAGTGCGCAGCGGAAAATAAAATTTGGATTCCTAACCATGGACCTATACAGAGTATTCATATCGAAATGATTAAAGAGTCTCACCCTTGTAGCGTGTTTGATGCAGAATCCTCGTTGTAGCACCACGAGTCACAAACGAAAATTTACACCTTCGTCTCTACGGTATCCACACGATCAAATCGAATAAGGGACGTTTAAGAACAAGTTGCTAGACTCGTTCTTAAACAGGAGATAAACTCACGGTTCAAAACCGATCAATCGACAACCGATCGAAAACACTATTCATGGCGGCGGAGGCCGTGCGGTATTGAGATAGATGCGGCGGCCGAGAGTTGGGTCAGAGTAGACTTTTTGGTTTTGATATCAAGGATTAATATAATTAATCACCTTGTTATCAAATTATATATTAGATTTAATTAAAGGTTCAAGACTTTCTTAAAGCTTCATGGGCCCAAACCCATGATTTAATTAAATCCTTATAATCATGCAATTAAGACTCTTCTTAATTAATTAATTCATCCAATGCATTTAATTCCCTTTATCGATTAATCTTTTGTGCGACCCGATAGGATCTTGTAATGTTGGCAGTGACATAAAATCTCATTTTATGTCACAAGCAATGAGCGGTATCTAGCAACACATCAAGGCTACCCAAATTACAAGAATGTAATTGACTCGACATAACCTTAGAACTTGTGATAATATTAACCATGTATCTTAATCCCTTTGTCCTATGTGTTTAGATTGAACACGAGTCATGGAATAGTCATACTCGTATATTCAATCTCTATTTCTTGATCCCAAAGTAGAACTAGAATAAACGAATAAGCTCGATATCACATATCGACTCATTCGACCACGGCCATGCATTTTAGTCTTACTTGATCAAGGGCCCAAACACTTCTCCTGTTATATAGGAGGGACAAATCCTATCTTGAACAATCAACATCCCTCTACATAATTCGTAGTGTATCCAATAGTTGCCTTTATAGTATACCCTGTTACAGGTAACGTTTGACAAGATGAAGATACATAACTCCTTATGTTGGGATCTCTAATGATCTCAAGTCGTAAGGATTACATACATTATTATCACTATGAGAATTACTTATGACACTCATATAACTATCCATGTAGCATTCTCATGGTGGGTCTGTCCAATACATCGTTCTCTAACATGTACCCATGTGTTGATTTGATATCTCATATTCATGAACAATTCATCAATCAAAACATACTAGTCTTAATGTATTATCATTATCCTTATTTATGATAATACTTGACTATGGACAATCTTTAAGCATAATACAATATTATTCTAAGGACATTAACTTATATATCAATTCATATTGCACATATATTCGAATAATATATAATAATGATTTGCCATTTATAAAATCATAATACATTGTATGTCATAAACAATCATCTAATGACTTGTCTTAGGGCATATCCCAACAGGGACTAGATGAGCAGGGGTTACTGGCTGAGTAAATAGATGTACTCTGTTGAGAATGTTCATGACATTATCACCAACATAAGTGTAGTGATCCAATAATGAATTACAAGCCGTTAAGTCATCTTGAGGCCTAGATCGAGCACTTATACTCATGGATGCCAACTGGTCAGCCTAAAATATATTATAATCATTAATTGAAAATATAATATATGTTAGGATTATAGTGAATAATAAACAATAATAATATTCAGTTACATACCACAAAAGTCATTATCGAAGCGTCTTCGGGTTGATATCATGTACTTTGAAGGCGGTCAAAAGGCGATATCAATCGACGTGTAATTCTATCAAACCACTCCATATATCCGTCTTGAGTGGTCATAGCAGAAGTGATCGGTGGTCCACTAGCAGAACCCCCACTCCCATTCAGCCACGCGTCAATGTATAGTGAACGAAATAATGGCCAATCAAAACCAGGTCGTCCCGACGATCATATTTATGTAGATGTAAATGTCGACCTCGTGGAGAGGCAGGTATATGTTGTATCATCCCAAACTGTCGCAGTACCCTGTCAAGATAGTGCCACTCAACAATGTGGTAAAATATCAGTATACATATAGCCGCCCATAAATAGGGTGCAGAATCCTCAGGTAGCTCCTCATAATACGGTGTTGTCGTATCATATGGTTGCCATATAAACTATGATTATAAAATAATTATCGTAAATACAAGTTTGTTCGATTAGCTCATACGAAATAAAATGTATATTAAATATGTATAACCTGATGTGGCACCATAAGATCAAGTATCTCACTGAATAGCCGCACTGAATGTTCATTTGATCTGATGTGGCACCATAAAATTGGGTGCAGAGTCTCATCAGGCTCAGAATCAGAAGGTGCATTAGGCTCATATTGATCTGCTTCTGAGACTTCAACATGTTCATTTGACAAGTCACCTTCAACGATGAGATTATTTTCTTCGGCAGGCACATCAAGTATAAATGCATA
Source organism: Haberlea rhodopensis (assembly GCA_907163345.1). Taxonomy (NCBI): domain Eukaryota; kingdom Viridiplantae; phylum Streptophyta; class Magnoliopsida; order Lamiales; family Gesneriaceae; genus Haberlea; species Haberlea rhodopensis. The sequence goes on from CAJQUN010000052.1 coordinate 1,163,533, forward strand.
ATCATAGGAAGATTTGGCAACATCAGGAACATATTCTCCATACATCTGACCAGAAGAATATGCTCCCGCATACACATCTTCAATCCCCACATTCGACAACCATTGTGTAACCATAGACATATCAGAGATTTTCGGCCGAGATAAAAGTGATAAATATGTTCCTCATTCCTGACTCATCTCAATTTAAAGATGAACTTTGACCTGTTTGGCCGGTCAAACTTTATAAAATTAATTTTTCTTTTTTTTCATATAGATGACTGGTGGAACCGGTCAAAAAAGAGTAATTCGTTTCTTGGAGAAACGAATTAAAACATTAAAAAAAAAAAAAGTTGGTAACTAGTGAATGCTTGTCAGACCAAAAGTTGGAATCCTTGCCCAACAAACGATTTACCATACTTTATTATTCACTTTTCCACCTCCGGTAATTTGCGTTTTTTTTTTTAATAATATTTAATAATTCTGTCGAAAATGTTGAGGTGGATATCCTGTTTGCTGCAGCGGCGAAGACTGTGAAAGAGGGTAGGACACGAGGATACGGGTTTCGGTCGATGTAGGGAGTGATGGATGAGGGAAGAGGGGATTGAAACAGAGCGGCGGAAACTCTGGAAGTTCGACGCCATTGTGGTAGCGTGTTGTGCGAGGCATAAGCAGCGTGAGAAGCAGCATAGAGGAGAATGAGGATTATCTTGGTCATTTATTTCTAGGGTTATTTATTTAAATAACCCACTTTTAAAAAGTAATTAATAAATCTAAAATATAAAAACTTAATTTTTTAACCCAAAACGTCAATTGAATTGGCGTATTCAGGGGTCCAACTTTCCAAAGTTGACCACTCCAACTTTTGTTGTTTGTTTGTTTTTTTTATTCAAACATATGTTCCATTTTTTAATTAAAAAAATTAAAATACAATGCATAAAATAATAAAATCAACTACCACTTCTGCACAGTGATTAAATGTCCACTTACAGTAAAAGCAACTATCAAGTCTATACATGAGTAGCAATCTTTCAGAAGTCACCCAGCGGGCCTATTGCGGGAAAATACTTGTATGAACTTGGTTTGCGCACAACACATAAATCAACTCAATATGGTTAGTAGAGCCATCTAGAAGACGATAGAGTCATAGACGTGATTGTGGAACTGAAAGACATATTTAAGGGTTAAATAAATATAAATTCAGTTTGTACTATTTATATCAAAATAAAAATTTGCTTTAAATATTATTTCAACTGTTTCAAGCCTTTATTTTCTTTCAGTTGTGTATGTCTATAAATTTTAATTAATTTTTAATATTCAAACTTATCCAAAAAAACCCAAACATTACTAAACCCTGAACCAAATTTAAAAACAGAATTTGACGGAAAAAAAAATGAAATTCAACAAATGCACGACTAACATGCGTTTCTTCAATATTTTTCTTATTTTTTTTTTATAAATTCACCAAGAAACGTAATTTGATTTTGAGTTACTTAAATATAATTTTAAAAAATTTATAACTATTGTATTGTTGTGATTTTTAAAAAATTAATAATGATTAAATAACTAAGCCCCAAAATAATTCATGAAAAAAATAAAGATATGTCATTTTCTTGAATGTGTAAAAAAAATCACATGTGTTGTTTAATATTTACTAGTGTTGATTTAGAAAATGACAGCTCATAGGGTACACTCATGCACAACTCAATATGTTAAGAAAACTTGAGATGAACTTTTACAGATGGTAATGCTTCTACATTGCTAAGGAGTTTCTTAATTTTTACAGTAATTAAATATTTAATCACTGTGCAGAAGTGGTAGTTGATTTCTATATTTTATGTATTGTATTTTTTTATTAAAAAAAAATAACAAATGTTTGAAATTTAAAAAAAAAAAAAACAACAACAAAAGTCGGAGTGGCCAACTTTCCAAAGTTGGGCACGCCAACTGGGTTGGCGTGACCCCCTGAACACGCCAACCCAATTGACGTTTTGGGTTTGAAATTTATGTTTTTATATTTTAGGTTATTCTGTTAAATATTTTTTAAAAGTGGGTTATTTAAATAAATAATCCTTATTTCTATGTAATTTTGGATTCAAACTTATTCATTTAAAATATTAAAAGTAAGATCTGGTTTATTAAAAAATTTATAGGCATCTATGAAAGATGTGATTATTGAGATAAATTATAATTTGTATATTATTTCTATGTAATTTTGGATTATTCATTCATTTTTTTAAAAAATAAGATATGGTCTATTAATATTCTTTTATGCGTCGCTTGGCGTGAATATTTTGTGTATGATATATAAGAACATGTAGGTGATATACCTAAAATTGCCCTTGCATTATACCTATTTGTGTTTGTCATTCGCATTCAACATATTCATAGAAGTGTGAAACTTAAATACAAGCAGTAACTTGTAATGAGCGAAAGATTGCGTGAATAATAAACCTATAGAATGCAAATCTAGAATTAAGCATTTAAATAATGTCTTAATCTTTTCAACCTAATCTAGAATTAAGCATTAAACACGCCATTTAGCACAAGAAGGCTTTTAGCCACAATCAGGCAAATCTTTTCGATTTGGGTTACGATTACCAGCTTTTGACCGATATTTTAATTATTCTTTCCACGGAGCACATAAGCTTTGGTTTTCATTCCAGACATGTCACAAATTAACAAAAATTACTTTCCCTCAACTGTTCTTGTAAAAAGGCGTAGCAATAGAACTAGCTCAATAACAACACACGCATATCTCTATATTGATTTAAAATTGCTCAAACTAGCCTATTCAAGTTTAAACCACCCGAGACAGAACCAAAATTCACAAATCTTCTCCACCATTTCATTATTATATATGCTAGATGCACAAAAGTGATTTTTCTTATACTACACATTCCTCACATGACACAGACAAAAAGATTACTTGATCATGTGTTTTATAGAGAGATTTCTATAAAATGTCTTATCAAGATGATCTTCATATATACATCATATGAGATATGAGTGGAAAAGAGAAAAACACAATTAAGCAGTTAATACATGATAATGAAATGATAAAGAAGAAATTTTAAATTTGGGTTAGTGTCCTGGAAGATTTCTACTTAAAAATGCTAATTCGAACAATTTTAAATACATATATCGAGGTTCATGTAGAGTCACTGAGTTAGATATATTGCTTCGTGTTTTCAAAAAAAAAGTTGAAAGAAAATTTTTGTTTTTATAGTTCTGAACTATATATGTAATAAAACCAAAACAAGTTGGATCCGCTGAAAAAAAACATTAAGATATTGGTCAAAAGGCAATTGAGTCGGATCCGCAAACACAAGCTTCTAATTAAGATATGCTACATGCGAATAAAAGTGTTTAATTGGTCCAAATGATAATCACAAATATCAAATGACTCGCTACTTATTATACAGTTTATAGTCACAATTTAAATCACTATATTTATTAATTATTTAATAAGTACATCATTCATATCAATGATTTCTTGGATTATTCCAACAATTAAAATTGACAATTTCTAAGGAACGAACGGTTGCTTATATTTTAGACTATCAACACATAATTGCTTATTTATCTATTAAAAAGCGAAAATATATCTCTAAAAAATAAAACTTAAGAGAAAAATTCAATAAAATTTCAATATATATATCTCGGCAAAGTATAAAAATTGATTTTCATTTTATACTGTAATCTAATTGTTTTTAATATTGTTCATTTAATTTAACTATCTTCTACAATAAAATCATTTAGCTCGAAATGAACTTTAAACCAATAACGAAGTTGTATTAATATAAATTATTTTTTAAACGAAGCCCAAAACCTCATTAAAAAGTTAAAAGATCTCCATTCTCCAGTATGAAATTCAAAGAAATGTAAAAATTACAGAAAATAATTACGGGAAGTTCAAACAAACATCAAGAATCTGCAATGATGATATAACGCAAATATTTTTTTTTAAATATTAATAATAAATATTCAAATACTATGGACAATAATTTATGAAAAAATAAAAAAGTTCAAGCAAAAAAGAAAAAAAAAAGTTTCAACTCTCATGATAAAACATGTAGCGATTTGTTCGAGGCCGTAATCAAAACAAAAAATAGATCTGAAAGGCACGGAGAACCGCGGAGTTTCGCCAACCTTCAATGCAAGTGATTCATCATTGATTCAAAGAATCGACGCCCTTGCTCTGCAAATTGGCTGCTTCTTTTGCTACTTTTGGTAATCAAAACACAGAAAAATTTCACATAATATTTTTACTTGCATGAACATGCCGCAGATCTTGCCAGCAAATAAGAAAAAAAAAAGTAGAGAAATAAGAAAACTTTAAAATAATTATCAACTAAAACAAGCGTTTGGACTGAAGTGGGCGGAGAGCAGTGGTGGTATTTATAGTGAGGCAAGGATTGGAAACTAAAACCTAGCCTTGATGGATTGACCATAATGCCCCGCTTATAGTTTTATTTTTTCGATGAAGGTGCCACCACCCAACATGAAGGGGTCCCACGAAGAAAGCTGGCACAGATAGGAAACTACAATTATACCCTCCAAGGAATGCTCCGACTTAAACCCAAAGGAAAAAATGAAATCCCTAAAACTAGACATGGCCACGATTATAATATAAGTGCTGCTCGGCTTGGCCCGTAACCGGGTTAATAGGTAGGTTACTCATTGACTCGATTTGATGGTTTGGAACTATAACCGGTCCATCAATGTACGGGTCAGTTACGGTTAATGGCTCTAGGCTTTATTTTTTTTAATTATTTATTATTTAAAATTAAATTATGTTGTTGATTCGAACTCTTGACCTTGTCATGTATATACAGCTTCTTACTACTAAGCTATTGTATTATTTTATTTTAGACAATATAATTATATATACTAAAAGATAATATATATTATATGTATAATACAATAATACCTATTTTATATTGACAAATAAAAATTATCTAAAAAAATATGTTATGCTCTTAAATAAATATTGTATAATAAAAAACATATCTATAACAAAGTAAATATAACAAAAAATGTTGGATGAATTAATAAGAACAATAAAAAGTGGTTGCAAAATAAAATATTTTAATAATAAAGCAAATTATTACAAAACAAATATATTATATACTTTTTATAATTATTCTTCAAGTACTTTATGCTCATTATTTGATTTACATTATATATATAACAATACGACTTACAATAGAAACTCAATAATGAATATTTGATTAATTAATAAATTTTAATAATTTACTTATATTGATTTGGGAACAACGTATTGAATTGGTAATTCACTAAATTTATATTATATAAATTAATAACTCATAACTTAATATATTTATGATTAATCAATGAAATCATTATAAAAATAACTTTACTTGCATTTGTTTCTTATGTAAATTGATAGTGACAAATTTCATTAATGACTTTTTTTAACATAAAAGAACTTTTGTGTTGTTTTTTATAGATAAATAACAAACAATTCAATGTTATACTCGTCAATTTCATATGTAATAGTATCATAATTGTAAATGTTTAATGCCAATATCATTTGCAATTAGTACCAAAGTTGTATAAGTTTCATACAAATTTCATAAGTAATTAGTACCAAAATTGTAAATATTTCATACCAATCTCTTTTGCAATTAGTATCAAAATTATATAGGTTGCATATCAATTTCATATGTAATTAGTATCATAATTCATACCAATATCATTTTTAGTACCAAAGTTGTATATTTTCATACCAATTTCATATGTAATTAGTATCATAATTGTAAATGTTTCATACCAAACTCTTTTGTAATTAGTACCAAAGTTGTATAGGTTTCATACGAATTTCATATATAATTAGTATCATAATTGTAAATATTTCATACCAATAACATTTGTAATTAGTATCAAAATTATATATGTTTCATACCAATTTCATATATAATTAGTATCGTTAGATAATCAGATTCAATCAATTAAAATGGCATTATCTTATTTGTGGTATCATCGAGTTTGATGAAATAATGAGGTAAGCTTTGTAAGATTAATGGCATGCGACCTAAAAAATTTCCACTAGATATACCCACACGTTGAACTCAACATAAAAATTACTAAATGATTTATATGAATATAGAGAGTTAATGGCAACTTAAAAAGTACAATCTCTCCCCTCCCCCTTACATTTTCTTTATTCTTTTTGTGTTTCTTTTATAGTACGTTTTAAATTGTTTAAATAAAATTTTAATTTTATTTTTTTTTAATTTAATAAATATAAGGGTCGAACCATAACTGTAATCGTAACCGGCGGTTCACGAACCGTAACCGAAACCGTCTACGAAGGTTCAGGTTAAGGGTCGATCTCTTTTGAACTGTCGAACCGACGATTCCGAACCATCAAACTGCGGTTCACGAACAGTGGTCATGCCTATCTAAAACCCAAAATTCAGTTCACCCATTGCCCTCATATATATATATATATATATATATACACGTATATATGTATATTTAAGCAGGCATGGATTACATAGCCGCAGCTGAGGAGAGATTGGTCAACGAAAGATTGAGGCAGAAGCTCAATGAAGTCAACACGCTGCGAAATCCCATCTCTCCGGTGTACAGGACCACATCGAATTCACGCTCCAGGTTTTTGCCGCTGATTTGATTTTTTCCCCTATGCATGTATTGGTGTTAAGATATCTGTTTATGCGTTTAATTTGAAGGATTTGGTTTGAAAATTGGATTTTAAGGGCATGAATTTCAATGTAGTATGAATGGTTTTGAAATGTGTTTATTTGATTGGAAAATGGATTTTGAAGGGCATGAATTTCAATGTAGTATGAATGGTTTTGAAATGCGTTTATTTGATTGGAAAATGGATTTGAAGGGCATGAATTTCAATGTAGTATGAATGGTTTTGAAATGCGTTTATTTGATTGAAGAAGTAGCTAAACTTGGATTTAAAGGAGTATGTGAGGTTATGGTTTCGATTTGAGTATCTTTGATAACTTTAAATTCCAAAACAACATATGCGCTTGATTGTTTTTTTTTTTTTTTTATTTGGGTTTTGCAGCAAGCGTACTTTAAGTGTGCATACGAGTGTTTCGACAGGAGGAAGAAGCAAGAAGAAATAGGTAACTGTGTGGAGCGTTGCAGTGCTCCTGTTACCAACGCCCAGAATCTTGTTGAAAATGAGATGGCCAACTTTCAAGTATTCTCACATTCTTTTTTATTTGTTCTATGGTAAATGATTCTGAATTTCGAAGGTTCTTTTTTTGTTTGTGGGTTTTATACTTTAATATTGAAATAAGATCTCGATTTTTCTGAGGGAGAGATTTTTCTATTTCTATTTCTATTTTCTATTTTCTATTTTCTATTTCTTGATCTTTGATGGGATCCAGTTTGATTTACTCCTTTGCTTATACATCATGCACATGAAGCATAGGTTTTCTTAATTTATTGTACATTTGTAGATCATGAATATCAGAGAAGTGGTTTTGTTGACTGGTTTTCATGTATATCAGAATCTTAATGATTTATAAACATGGGCATGATTGCTGCTTACACTTTAGGAATGTACGTGAACAGGTTATCGAAATTTTCTTGTTAGCATGAGTATTGCAAGTATTGGGCTATCAGGGTGATTTTACCTTACTAGTCATTCTTGTTTCATTATCTGTTTCTGAATTAGATTTTTAGAAACGTTGAACTTGATTAGGTAACCTGGAATCATTTTTTATTGCTTATGAGGTTCCGAGGATCATTTCCTTTTCATGTGTGGTGAGTGATGATTGTAATATGGTTCAAACTTCAATGTAGTCAATGTGTTGCTTGATAGGGAGAAAATTGTAACATGTTTTTTTGACGTGTTATCTGAATCGAGGAATAGCAAACATGTCAAGTGCATATGAATGGTAATAAATATCAATTTGTTTACCTTGTATTGAAATGTTACTGCTATCTTTAGTTCTCGGTGGTAACTAGGCAGATGATATGCAGTAATATATGTTATCATAGCAAATAATGCACAAAATTCGATGATCATGCTGAGAATAATAGCACTTTGATTTTTCTAACAGATATAAGGTTGATTTTTATATGCTCAATCTTCTCTTTTAATGTATTATCAATAAAATATACATGCAGGAACGATTAAACAGGTCTCTAAGGGTTTGCCAAGACAAATTTGAGACTGCTAAGGTTCAGGGTGGCAGCAATAATGCGAAGAAAGATTTGGAGTCATGTGTTGACATGTCGGTTGAAGACAGCATTAACATGATGCCACACCTTGTAGGTAAATTGAAGACCTGTCTCGCAGTCGAAGATTAGATATTAGAGTAGTCATTTTGCATAATTTTATTTGTCAAATTTTTAGTCGTTGGAGACAATCTTGAATCTTGAGTTGATGGAGGTAAAAAATATTCTGCATTGAGAACAAATCGATGATGAGATGGAATGCCGATAACATTTCTTGCTATTTATAATATATATGAGGGATGAGTTAGATAGCAAGTGTTTCATCCACTTTGTTGCCTTAATTCTTCTTATGATTGCTTATCGACACTTCAACGCATTTGATGGTGATTCGGATGCTTACTTTTTGAAAAATATATTGCTCAAGTATACATGAATTGAAGTTGAATCTGGCCGTGGAAGACTGGAATCTGTGTTCTGAGTGAAAGTTGTAGTTTGGAGGAGTTCAAAAAAAATTGTGTGTGAATTATGGAACTGAGAAAGTTGGGGGATATTTGTTCAGCCTTTTGAGACGAGGAATCTCATGGGATTTTGTTTTAGCCTGATATCATGGGATTCTGTTTTCTTCAGTTTGTTCCTTGTTCCTCAGTACGCATGTCTCGAGATTAGGAATGTAACTGAGCCATCGACAAAAAAATAGTTCTCGAGTTCGATCGAGTGGTTAGTTTTAAGTTTCAAGTTATTTAAGTTCGGGTATTCAAATTGATTTTTTACACAAAAATCCTTAATTTTTAAAAAATCTTTGATATTAATATATCTAATTTGTTAGAAATAAAAAGTAAACAATAGGAAAAAAAACTAATTTTCCAAGTCTCTAGCTCTGCTCGAAGAGTATTAGATATTAAAATCCAGATATTAGTGTAATTAGTTGATAATTAGCTGCAACACACTTGATTTGTTAAGCAGTTATTTGAGCGGCAAGTTCAGGATTGTAATTTTAGCATTTGTACATCAAACTTCAACTCATTCGGTTTAGATGAATGGAAATATTTCCACAACCTCATGTTTTCCTCAACAATTCTCTGGATGTAATATGGTATCAGTAGATATTCTGTCGCCACTGTTCTTCCTTATTTGATCCTTTCGCGATCTTCGTTTCATCTTTGATTCAATTGTCGATCCTCAATTGTTCCGGAAGATAATCCCCATGGCTTATGTGAGTGGATGGGGTATGGGGATTATATGACTTGGGTTTTCACTGACCACTAAATCTCGGGTTCCTAAGAAGGAGTGCCCATATTGTACTCGATGTGAAGTTCATGGTCACACGATTCATACGTGCTAAATCCACGGATATCCCATTGGATTCAAAACACGTCCGAAACAAACTTCTGATCATGCACTTGGTTCATCTTCTGTTTCTAGTGTCAAGGTGAACCATGTATCCACTCCGTACTCTTCTGCTCTGTCTCATGATGTTGGATTCTTTCTCCTCTACAATTCATTTTTTTCATGATCACTTTATTATTCAAGAGTTGTCCACCCGGAGGATGATTGCAGGGGTGACAAGGTTAGGGATCTTTATCTCTTATGCACAGACTCTGGATCAACGCCCCTCAACGCTGATGTGCATAAGGTCTCCGCTCACATTTGGCACAATCGCCTCGGTCATCCTCCCCTCAATCTGTTAGAAACTTTACAAGAACATTTGCATTGTGATTGTCTTGAATTTTCTTCTAATTCTCCATGTTATGTTTGTCCATTAGCCAAACAACGTAGATTACATTTCATTGCTCACAATCATATGTCTAAATTTCCTTTCGATTTAAAACATTGTGACCTTTGGGGCCCTTATCATGTTCCTACCCATACTGGTGATCGATTTTTCATTACACATGTTGATGATTGTACACGCTTCACTTGGGTATTCATGATCAAACATAAAGCTGATGCAACCTCTATTATCCCATTTTTAACATGGTCGCACTCAATTTTGCACCACCATTAAACAATTTCGTTCTGATAATGCTAAAGAACTCGCTTTCACATAGTGATACACGCTAGAAGATACCACCTGACGAGCCGATCTGGCTCCAAGGCATGTTACTCGTCTTTCTTCGGCGAGACCTCGCCTACCCATCCGAGCTCTTTTGCGAGATCCGACCTGTTTGGCCGACCTGTTCCGCCTTACCTGTTTCCCTCCAGTACCTCGACGTGAGACCTCTTTTGAGAGCCCAAGCTGTTAGGCCGAGCTCTCCTCATTTCCCCTGTTGCTACCGGCTCTCAGCAAGGAAACCAGTTCCCCAAGATATCTAGTCCTAGATATGCGGAGCAATATCAGGGATTTGATTGTATTCTCAGGATCTTGACATATCTGGGTAATATTTGGATAAACATGGAAAGAGTCCTTGTTGCAATACTACTCTTAGATCTCCGCCTATAAATACCAGGTTTGGAGTATTGATTAAGGACTAATGTTATAATTGCTTTCACTTACAGCATATATTCTCTTCATATTCTCTCGCCTGACTTGAGCGTCGGAGGGGACCCGCCAGAACAACTTCCGGCCCCTTCTCACATTTGCTTCGTATTTTCAGGTCATTGCAGAAGATATTTGTTAATATCCCGGCTGTTATATTGAGTGTTGGAGGAGAAAGATAGGTGAACCCCCTCTCTATTGATATCAGCAAGTCATCGCAAATTTAGGTGATATCAATTGGCGCCGTCTGTGGGAATTATTTACTGAATTGAAGACGTTGATATGGCTGGACGACGTGGACGTGGGCGTGGAGTCAGGAGGAATCAGGAAGAAAGATTAAATCCCAGTGTGGAAAATCAAGATGTTCCTCCACAGCAGGAAGATCAGGCACCTCCATCTGTTATGAAGGTGGGAGATATGACTATGGAGCAACAGGCACAATTCATCAGTCAGACCATGCAAAATACTCTTTTCCAACACCAGGTTCCGCCACCAACGGAATCTAATCAACCTCCACCGCCTTCTCAAACAAATCAGGCGCCTTCGCCTGTTCAGCCAGAACAGGTCCGTGAAAACAATAGGGTAGCCAGTGCTGTGGTAGATACACAAGTAGAGCCTCCGCTAATAGATCCAATGGAAGCTGTATGGGGAGAGATAAGGCGATTGGGTCAGCATCTTGGTGGCCGAACTCCAGTGGCTAGGAGAGAAAGTCCATTCTCCCTAATTATTCTAAGAGAGGAACTCCCGCCAAATTTCAGACAACCTGCAGTGGGAGAATATGATGGAAGCACAGACCCTGAAGAGCATCTTGGAAGATTTGAGAATGCTGCTCTGTTGCATAGGTATTCTGATGGGATCAAATGCCGTGTTTTCCTTACCACCCTGGTTAGATCGGCGCAACAGTGGTTTAATTTACTTAAACCAAACACTGTAAGCTGCTTTGAGGAGTTCAGTTCGGCCTTTCTAAACCAGTATGCCAGCAGTAAGAGGTATCAAAAAACTTCTTTGAGACTGTTCACTACCAAGCAGAATGAACAGGAGTCCTTGAGAGAGTTCGTACAACGCTTTAACGGGGCAGCCTTAGAGGTCCCCACTGCAACGATGGATGTCCTTATTAATGCCTTTACACAAGGGCTTAAGGCAGGAGAGTTCTTTAAATCCTTGGTAAAGAAAACTCCTAGAAGTTATGACGAACTTCTGGGAAGAGCTGAAAAGTATATCAATCTAGAAGATGCTCAGAGACAGAGAAGGGTTGATCTGCGGCCATCAGAGAAGAAGGATAAGTTAGAGTTAAGCAAGAAAAGAACTGTTGACAGGGCTGATGAAAGTGGTCGAACTAGAAGTCAATTTGCATCACGCATACCTCTATCCATGAGCTTGGAAAGAGCTATGGAAATATGTGATGATAGAAAGAAACTGGAAAGACCCAGGAAGTTGGATAATGGGTCCCGTACGCCTATTTCTGATAAGTATTGTGAATTCCATAGAGAGTACGGTCATATAACGAATGAGTGCCAGAAGCTTGAATGAGGTAGAAAGAATCATCAAAAGAGACTCTGAAATAAAAACTCTGCTAACAAGGAAGCAGGAACCTTCTCAGAAAGGACAGGGTAGAAGCCGGTACCGAGGTAAAAGAAGAGAAAAGACACCATATAGGGGCCGAACCACGTCCCGTGAAAGGGGTATCGTTCCTAAAGAAACAGATAATCAAAGGAGAAGGGTCGAACATGTGGATAATAATCCTACCCGAGGAACTATTAATATGATCTCAGGGGGACCCACGGATGGAGACTCGGGCAGAGCTCGGAAAAGTCATGGTAGAAGAATGGAAAATTTCGAAGTATCAGAAGAGTTAATTGAAAGGGATGAGCCTGTCATAAGCTTCGGACCTAATGATCTGAAAGGAGTTGCAACTCCACACAACGATGCCCTAGTCGTGACTGTAACCATAGCTAACTATGGCGTAGCAAGGATCTTCATTGATACTGGGAGCTCAGTCAATGTCTTATTCAAAGATACCTTAGAAAAGATGCAGACAGAGGGGTCAAAATATGAACACATTGCAACTCCTCTGTATGGGTTCACCGAGCACGCAATTCAACCGCTTGGACAGATCAACTTGCCCTTATCTCTGGGTCATGGGATGTCTCGCATAACAAAGATGGTTAATTTCACTGTGGTAGAGGCACCTTCATCGTACAAGGCAATCTTAGGCCGACCTGCAATGAAGGACTTCAAGGCGGTAGCTTCTACCTATCATCAGAAATTAAAATTCCCAGTGGGTAGAGAAGTTGGGGTTCTTTGCGGTGACCAGAAAACAGCCCGCAGATGTTACGTGGACGAAGTAAAGGAAGACGTGAAGCGAGCTCGCCGGGAGGTCGGTTGTATTGAAAGAGCTGGGTATAGTGTTCCTAAAGACAAAGGCATTCCCAACAGCTTGGATGAAGAACCGGAAATAATTGAGCTCGTCTCTACTGATCAAAAAGTAAAAATAGCCAAGGACTTGGAAATATACATTAAAGCCGATCTCATTTCATGTTTAATTAAAAATGAGGATATCTTTGCCTGGAGTGCTCGAGATCTAAGAGGAATTAGACCAGACGTGCTAGAACATCATTTGAATGTGCTCTCGGGAGTCCAACCTGTAAAACAGAAGAAAAGACATTTTGGACCTGAAAAGGATAAGGTCATAAGAGAGCAGGTGGAGGAGCTCCTTCGGGCAGGTCAAATTCGAGAAATACAATTTCCAACATGGCTCTCAAATGTGGTCTTAGTACCAAAGAGCTCTGGAAAGTGGAGGATGTGTATAGACTTCAGAGATCTTAATAAGGCATGTGCGAAGGATTGTTACCCATTACCAAGGATTGATCAGATGGTTGATTCAACAGCGGGACATCAGTACTTGTGCTTAATGGATGCCTACCAGGGATATCATCAGATTCCTCTGGCTAGAGAAAATCAAGATAAAGTCAGTTTTGTCACATCAGATGGGACTTTTTGCTATGTTGTTATGCCCTTCGGGCTCAAGAATGCAGGAGCTACTTACCAGCGTTTGATGGACAAGGTGTTTTCAAAACAGCTAGGCCGCAATGTGGAAGTATATGTGGACGACATTCTTGTAAAATCAAAAAGTGGCACCGATCTAATTGCCGATCTGACTGAGACTTTCTCCACCCTTAGGTCTTACGGGTTAAAGTTAAACCCCCAGAAATGTGTATTCGGGGTAAAAAGCGGGAAATTTCTAGGCTATATAGTGACAGAAAGGGGGATTGAAGCTAATCCAGAAAAGGTTAGAGCTATCTGTGAGATGTCTCCGCCGAAGAACCTTCAAGAGGTGCAACGCTTGGCAGGAAAAATCGTTTCTTTATCACGATTTATTTCTAGATCAGCTCATAGAAGTCTCCCATTTTTTAAGATACTCCGGAAGGCTGGGAAATTTGATTGGGAAGAAAAATGTGGGGAAGCATTTGAAGAATTGAAAAAATACTTAGCTGAATTTCCAATTTTGGCCAAGCCTATGCAGGCAGAGAGGCTATACGTCTACCTATCAGCAACTGAGGAAGCAATCAGCTCGGTTCTCGTCAAAGAAAGGGAATCAGAACAGCAGCCGATATATTACTTATCACATGCCTTGAAGGATGCGGAGCTGAGGTATCAGGAGATCGAGAAGTTGGCTCTAATGTTGATCATCACAGCTAGGAGACTCAGGCCTTACTTCCTATCCCATCCTATAACGGTGCTAACAAACAGTTCCCTGGGAAAAATACTCAGTCGCGCGGATGTCTCTGGACGACTTGTTAAATGAACAACTGAACTAGGTGAATATGATATACAGTATGAGCCACGCACAGCTATCAAAGCTCAGGCCTTAGCAGATTTTGTTGCGGAGACTGTACATCCCGAAAAAGAAGAATTATGGAAAGCATTTGTAGATGGTTCTTCTTGTAACGAGGGAAGTGGGATTGGGGTTGTGCTGATCTCTCCTACCGGAGAAGAAGTATGTTTAGCAGTTCGGTTGGATTTCCGAGCTTCCAACAATGAAGCAGAGTATGAGGCAGTATTGACTGGATTAAGGGCTGCTCGAAATGTTGGAGCTAAGCGTATACATGTCTTCTCTGACTCACAGCTGGTAGCCCAACAAATGAATGGCGCCTATGAGGTTAGAAACGAGAAGCTAATCCATTATGCAAGTACCATAGAAAAAATAAAGGAGGGATTTCTAGAGGTAGCATTCAAACAGATCCCAAGAGAGGAGAATAGAAAGGCCGACAGTTTGGCAAGAATGGCTAGTGCTCTCCGCGCTTGGCAAGATAGAGACGTGGTGTTTCAAATTGAGTTGACTCCTAGTCAGGACGTCCCATCTGAATCCGTGGAAGAGAATGATTGGAGACAAGAGCTCTTAGACTATCTTACCAATGCCAAGCTCCCTTCTGCTACCAAAAAAGCGTATAGACTCAAAAAAAGGAGTCAGAGATTCATACTCATTGAGGGCGTCCTGTACAAGAGGTCTTTTGCCCAACCACTTCTGCGTTGTTTGGGTCCGAAAGAGTCAGACTACGTATTAAGGGAAATTCATGAGGGGTGCTGCGGAAATCACCTAGGATCGTATTTCTTGGCAAAGAAGGTGCTCCTAGCCGGATATTTCTGGCCTACGATTCAGAAGGATTCGGCTGCTATGGTTATATCATGTGATAGTTGTCAAAGACACTCTAGGCTCCAGCATCATCCAACTATGATGATGAAAGCTATTGTGGCGGCATGCCCATTTGATCAGTGGGGCATTGATATAGTAGGACCTTTTCCAACAGGTAAAGCTCAGAAGAAATTTCTGATTGTTGCCATTGATTACTTCTCTAAATGGGTGGAAGCAGAGCCACTAGCCAGAATCACTGAGAAAGAGGTCTTCAACTTCATCTGGAAAAACATTGTTTGCCGATTTGGTGTCCCGCGGAAGATCATCTCGGACAATGGAAGGCAATTCCAAGGAGCTTTGCTCAGGGCATGGTGTGAAGAATTAAAAATCCATCAGGCTTTCACGTCCGTTGCATATCCTCAGAGCAATGGTCAGGTAGAAGTTACCAACAGGTCTCTCGTGCAAAGCATCAAAGCTAGGTTGGGAAAAGCTAAGGGAAATTGGGTTGAAGAACTACCTAATGTTCTATGGTCATATCGAACTACACCAAGAACGGGAACAGGTGAAACCCCATTCAGTATGGTCTACGGAAATGAAGCGGTACTCCCAACTGAAATTGGAGCGGAATCATCAAGAGTGCATTTCTATGACGAACAAAACAGCGATAGAAGAGCTGCTGACCTGGACCTGATTGAAGAAGTAAGGGAGGCTGCGGCCATCAGAATGGAAGCCTACCGCAATCGTGTGACGCGGATGTACAACAGACGAGTCATCCAGAAAACTTTCCAGGTCGGTGATCTCGTACTAAGAAAGGTGCAAGAGGTTCAAGTGGGCAAGCTTGACCCTAAGTGGGAGGGTCCCTTCAAGATTGTTGAAAAGCTAAGCTCAGGAGCTTACTACCTAGAAGGTCCTGATGGGAAGATGTTGAAAAGACCATGGAACGCTTACCATCTCCGAAAATATTATTCTTAGTTCAGCTCTTTAAATTTTAGCGAAGATATACAAAGTTTTATAATTTTTGCTAGATATTGTACAACCAGGAAAAGGGTTTTCAACCTACCTGAGGAGCACGAGCTCAGCCCTGGTCACGCCAGGAGCATGGGTGTGCAAGCACGAGCTCAGCCCTGGTCACGCCAGGAGCATGGGTGTGCAAGCACGAGCTCAGCCCTGGTCACGCCAGGAGCATGGGTGTGCAACCAACCTCAGAAGCACGAGCTCAGCCCTGGTCACGCCAGGAGCATGGGTGTGCAAGCACGAGCTCAGCCCTGGTCACGCCAGGAGCATGGGTGTGCAACCAACCTCAGAAGCACGAGCTCAGCCCTGGTCACGCCAGGAGCATGGGTGTGCAAGCACGAGCTCAGCCCTGGTCACGCCAGGAGCATGGGTGTGCAACCAACCTCAGAAGCACGAGCTCAGCCCTGGTCACGCCAGAAGCATGGGTGTGCAAGCACGAGCTCAGCCCTGGTCACGCCAGGAGCATGGGTGTGCAACCAACCTCAGAAGCATGAGCTCAGCCCTGGTCACGCCAGGAGCATGGGTGTGCCACCTGCCTCAGGAGCACGAGCTCAGCCCTGGTCACGCCAGGAGCATGGGTGTGCCATCTGCCTCAGGAGCACGAGCTCAGCCCTGGTCACGCCAGGAGCATGGGTGTGCCACCTGCCTCAGGAGCACGGGTAAATTATTACGCCAGGCCGAGCTGCATCGCCCTTGGTCCCAGCTGTTTAATGTTTGCCATTATGCGGTAAAGTATTACGCCAGGCCGAGCTGCATCGCCCTTGGTCCCAGCTGTTTACTGTTTGCCATTATTTGGTACATTATTAAACCAGGCCGAGCTACTTCGCCCTTGGTCCCAGCTGTTTACTGTTTGCCATTATTTGGTACATTATTAAACCAGGCCGAGCTACTTCGCCCTTGGTCCCAGCTGTTTACTGTTTGCCATTATTTGGTACATTATTAAACCAGGCCGAGCTACGTCGCTCTTGGTCTCAGCTGTTTAGTGTTTGCCATGATTTGGTAAATTATTAAACTAAATCCGAGCTGTATCTAGCTTGGTCCTATCTGTTTAGTGTTTGCTATTACGTGGTAAATTATTAAGCTAATCCGAGCTACGACATGCTTGGTCCGCCACAAAAAATGACAAGAACGGTAAAACAGAAATAACATTAAATAAGAGAACAATTCTGAGGAAATTACATCTATAGATCAGGGGGGGAGAGAGGCAGCTACTTTCTCTACGTCTAGAAAATCTAAAGAGACGTCAGGCACAAGACAGCCACGTTCTTTGATCTGGCTAAGACATCCCTGGAAACCAGCCTCAATAAAAGTAAGGAGTTTCTCTCCTACCAACTCCTCAGACTTTTGTTTCTCCTCGGCCGCCTCCTTTAGAGATTTAGCAAGTTCCTGCTCGGCAGAAGTAGCTAGCCCTTTAGCTAAAGCTAACTCATTACGCAGCTCCCGGAGCTCAGTCTCATGTTGACGTTTCTGGACCTCAACCAAAGAGCGAGCCTCGGCCACAGCGACGGCCCCATTCTCAACCTGAGCTTTCAGCTCCGAGATGTCTTTCTCATGAAGAGATTTGGCCTCAGCAAGGGTGTCTTGCATATTATCGAAGACCTTGGCATCTTTCAAGGATTGTCTTCGGATCATATTCGCCCTTGACATAAACTCACCCATCAAGAGCATAAACTCGGTCAGACGGCTCCCAGTTCGGGTCATCAGGTCCCCCCAGCTCAGTTGGCTCATATAAAGGGCATCCTCAGTATTGGGAAGATCACGAGCCACAGCTAAGGCAACGGTGCTCGGTCCTTCCCCAACTAGTCGCACACTACCTCGGTAAGCTTCCATCACCCGCTCACGACATCTCTCCACACGAGCTGGTGCACCCCCTTTCTCACCCGTTGAAGGGAGGTCGGACGGATCTGGGCGTGACCGAACTTGCCTCAGAGGATGAGCTTCAACAGCAGTAGACCCTGACGAACCCCCAGGAGCTGCCGGTCTTTTCCGGGATAGCTGGGCTACATCTTCGGGGGGGCTCTCACCTCCTACATCCACAATGGTGACTCCCTCGGCTGCTGGGGGTTGGCCCTGTTTTTGCTTCCTCTTCTGAATAGCTTTCAGCACTAATGAGCTCATAACTCTGTCTTCTGTATAAACAGATACATAGTTCAGTCACACCGAACAAAATACACGTGAATAAAATAATTGTTAAAGCATGTTAGAACAAGTACCGGCTCTCCCCCTTAAGGTCAGATCAGCTGGACTCAGCCCAGCAAAACAAAGTAGATCCTCCACCACCAGCTTAGATGAATTAAAACATTGACCTCCTATGGCGTTCATTACATCTAAGAAGGCGGTGCTCTTTTTGAAATTTTTAGGAGGAGAGGGGAGAGCCGGGAGATGTTCAAGCCAATCAGAGCAGCAGACCCAGGGCTGGGAGAGCTTTACAAAAAAGAACTCATTTTTCCAGTCTTTGATTTTGCTAGGGTAACCCCCAACAAATGCACAGCCAGGTCGGCTGGTGACATACCAGGGGCCCTCATCTGATCTCTTGATGTGAAAAAAATAAGAGAGAGTGGGGTGGTCATAAGGTAAGCCTAACGCCTTAAAGATAACTATGAGACTACACAAAATTCGGAAGGAGTTGGGAGAAAATTGGCTAAGGTTTAGCTGATAAAAACTACTGAACTTCTGAAAGAATTCAGGAAGAGGAAAACGTAAAGCCCCTTCTAGCTGACCACGGTAGAAGGTAAAAAAACCCTCAGGAGGTTGGTTGGGTCGTTGAGAAGAAGAAGGGAAGATGAATTCATAATCAGAAGGGGCTTGGCTGACTTGACGTATTTTGGCCTCATCTGACTCATCCAAGACAGGAACATAAAGTTCATACCAAGGATAATTGCCTGGAGGCGACTCTGATCTAAGACGAGAGCTGACCTCAGTCATTTGAAGGTCGGGTTCAGCTGAGGTCCCAGCTTCCTGGGGAGCCTCAGTGCGCACCACTTCTTCAAGGGGCTCAACTCCCTCAGGAAGAGCAATCCCTTCGGGATAAAATGAGCCAACTGATCTACCACTCTAAGCTCCTCGTCAGTAAGAGGGGAAGGAAACAATTGATCAGGTGAAGACATTGTAACAAAAACAGCTGAGAAAACGTACCTAGGAGTTTTCAGAAATAAAAATGGCAAGCTAAAGAGGTTGGATCCGATCTGTTTCGAAAATGGCAAAAGTGGATAATGAGGGACCCGGAGTGGTATATATATAGGGAGACCTCAACGAATCCTGGCCGTTGATCCTTGATGCGCTGTACGGTCTAGATTAGCCTCGGGAATCGGGAGGGGAGCCCAACGGTCACAATTTCAATTTAAAATTCAAATTTTGTAGCCGTTAGTTCCCGCCTAAATCAAGTTTTGCTATTTTCAAGAATTGGCTCGTCAGGATAACTCAGCACATACGAGCTTCTGGTCTACAACGTCAGCTCGACAGGGAGGGGGGACTGTGATACCCGCTAGAAGATACCACCTGACGAGCCGACCTGGCTCCAAGGCATGTTACTCGTCTTTCTTCGGCCTACCCATCCGAGCTCTTTTGCGAGATCCGACCTGTTTGGCCGACCTGTTCCGCCTTACCTGTTTCCCTCCAGTAACTCGACGTGAGACCTCTTTTGAGAGCCCAAGCTGTTAGGCCGAGCTCTCCTCATTTCCCCTGTTGCTACCGGCTCTCAGCAAGGAAACCAGTTCCCCAAGATATCTAGTCCTAGATATGCGGAGCAATATCAGGGATTTGATTGTATTCTCAGGATCTTGACATATCTGGGTAAGATTTGGATAAACATGGAAAGAGTCATTGTTGCAATACTACTCTTAGATCTCCGCCTATAAATACCAGGTTTGGAGTATTGATTAAGGGCTAATGTTATAATTGCTTTCACTTACAGCATATATTCTCTTCATATTCTCTCGCCTGACTTGAGCGTCGGAGGGGACCCGCCGGAACAACTTCCGGCCCCTTCTCACATTTGCTTCGTATTTTCAGGTCATTGCAGAAGATATTTGTTAATATCCCGGCTGTTATATTGAGTGTTGGAGGAGAAAGAGAGGTGAACCCCCTCTCTATTGATATCAGCAAGTCATCGCAAATTTAGGTGATATCACATAGTTTTTTGCTAAACACGGTGTTTGGCATCAATTTTCATGTGTGGATCGTCCTCAACAAAACTCTGTTGTTGAACATAAATGCCAACACATGTTGAATGTTGCTCGATCATTATACTTTCAATCTCGAGTTCCTATTCAATTCTGGAACAAATGCATACTCACTGCTAGGTTCTTGATAAATAGGGTTCCTTCTCCCTTAACAATAAATCTCCATACACAATTCTATTTGGAACCACAGACATCCACTGTTCCCACTCACTGTTCCAAATTTCATCCTCGTCCGTAGTTGTGTGTTTCTTAGTTACCAGTCGGGCATTAAAGGCTACAAATTATACGACATTGAGACAAAACAATTATTTTTCTCTAGAGACGTCGTATTTCATGAAAAAGTCTTTCATTTCACTTTATTTCTTCCCTTGATGCTTTGATAGATCATTTTTCGGACTTGGTTCTACCCACATTTCTTCCTGAATCATCTCCTGATGTTTTTTGTAATTTCTCCTCCTCTCCCTCCAACCACCTATTAGAAGGGCTTCCAAATCTTCTCATCCTCTTTCATATCTTAGCAGCTATCACAGTCACTTATTACACACAAATCTTCCTTTCAATTCACCTTCTACTTCCTTATACCCTATCTCAAATTTGATATCTTGTGCATCTTTATATCTTGCTTACAAATCTTTTGTCTTACACCTTTCTACCAATTTGAAACCCAACTTTTATCACCAAGCTGTCAAATTCCATCAATGGCGTGAGGCCATGCAATGTGAGCCTAAGTCACATAATCCTCTTACCCCCCTCCATGCACTGGCGCTCCGGCCGCGAACTGGCGAACTGGGTGTGTGTGCGCCATATTAAGGCGACTTAAGAATTTCTAGTTCGCGCTTTAAGAATTTCTAGTTCGCGCACTAAGATTTTATAATTCGCGCACTAAGAATTCATAATTCGCGCATTAAGATTTACTAAGTCACGCACTAAGTACTAAGTCTTGTTAATCCTCCTTAATTCTTCGATTTTTTTTTTGTAATTATAAAAAAAATCTCTGATTTTGGGTTTAGATGCATTTTTATGGTTTCTTGGTATTTTGGGTTGGTAAGAAAATTATATCATATGGTAAATATATAGATAATGAATCATGACAAGGCATAATAATATATGAAAGATTAAAATATGTGATAAAAGAAAGTGTGATAAATCTGCGATTTTGTAACATTTTGCAGAGTAAATAACAATAAATAACATATGAAAGTTTATTTATAAAATGAACTTTATAAATAACTTTTATTTTTATTGAGTTAATTTAAATGTTTATATTAGACATTTCATAAGGTAATAATATAAGTTTCCGAAAATAATACGAGTCATTTTTAATAAAAATTCATACTATTACCAAACTCGTTGAAATAAATACGAACAATTTGGTTTCATTTTTCAAATTCGTTATTTTATATCTTAAAATAAAACAAAGCTTTAATACTTCATTTCTTTTTCTAAAATATATTTTTCGGAGAATCCTTACTAGACGAACGATCAAATACAAGATTCAAATTACGTTGTATCACTGGCTATAACATTTTGCAAAGCTGCAAATGTTAGATCCTTCAATAAAATCCAATTTTAATGCTTTTTAAGAATGGTAAAGCTGCAAACACCAAAGTTGTTAAGAACTTCATATTGTAAATTTGTAAATAATATAATAATGATGTGAGTTTGTTAAATATGATAAATACTATGTATGCTTAACTTCATTTCATCAGTGTGTATGTATATATATATATTTATTTATTAATTTTTAATAGGTGCATTAAGGCGCACCAGCACTCAATTTTTTTGAAAATTGACGCACTCGCTCATCCACATCCGCACGCGCATCGGACTTATGTGATCTAGACGTGAGCTAATTGCCTTAGAGGAAAATCACACATGGTATCTCATGCCTCTTCCCCTGGGTAAACATGATATTGGATGTAAGTGGGTCTATAAAACAAAGTTCAAGGCCCATGGTTCTGTTGAGCATCACAAAGCACCAAATGTTATACTGAATAAGAGGGAATTGATTTCATTGATTTTTTCTCCTGTTGCCAAACTAATTATTGTTAAAGTTCTACTCGCTTTAGCAACTGTGAACAAATGGTCTTTAACACAATTAGACGTGAATATTGCATTCCTTAATGGTGACTTGTTGGAGGAAGTTTAAATGGATGTGCCATTGGGTTATCTCGAACAGGGGGAGCTTCCAGCTACATCTCCGAAGTTGGTGTAAACTCAATCGATCATTCTATGGTCTTCATCATGCATCACGACAGTGGTATACCAAGTTCCCCTAGGCCTGACTTTCATGTTGTTTTTCTCGATTTAAATACGATTATTCTCTCTTCACCAAGTGTTCGGGTTCTTCCTTTGTGGCCTAACATTGCTGATCACAATTCAAGCTCAAAGACTTGGGGACACTTCGATTCTTTCTGAACATTGAGATTACTAGGAATACTTTGTGTATCTGTATTTCTCAAAGGTAATATACTTTACAATTGCTTGAAGACACGGGATTCCTGGGTTCAACACCTGCTCCGACACCTATGGACCCGCGGCTCCAACTTAACTCTTCTGATGGAGAACTTCTCTTTGATATTGCTCAATACAGGTGCTTGGTGGGACGTTGGCTATATCTACAGGCCTGATATTACATTCGCAGTGCATAAGTTGAGTCAATTGATATCCAAACCTCAAACTCCTCATTTGGATGATGTACACCATCTGCTTCGATATCTCAAAGGATCGCATGGACAAGGGATTTCTTCTCCGCTTCCTCTCCATTGGTCTTACGGGCTTTCTCAGACTCTGACTGGGGTGCTTATCTTGACACTCGTAAGTCCACTACATGATTCTGTATTTTTTTTATGAGATTCTTTGGTCTCTTGGAAGTATCAACGAAGCAATCCATAGCCACCACTACTTTTGAGTTATTTTGGCTTCAACAACTATTATAGGAGTTTCAGGTTAAGGTTCCTACCCCAGCCACCTTATTCTGCGGCAATAATGCAACTTTACACATTGCCTCTAACCCGATCTTTCATGAAAGAACATTAAACATCGAGATCGACTGTCATTTTGTCTGAGATAAGATTTCTACGGTTGTCCTCAAACTTCTATCAGTTCGTTCTCATCACCAACTTGTAGACATGTTCACAGTCGTTGCCATCAACACTTTTACTTTGTATTTTATATAAGTTGGCCGTTCATGATATCTATCATCCACCTTGAGGGAGAGTACTGGATATTACTCCAGATATTAGTTTAATTAGTTCATAATTTGTTGCAACACATTCGTTATTTAAGCGGTTATTTGAGCGGCAAGCTCACTATTGTAATTTAAAGCATTTGTTCATCAAACATCAACTCCTTCAATTCAGGTTAACTGGAATATTTCTACAACCTCATGCTATAATTCTGTGTATATATTAAAGAGAACTTGAAGTTGGTAAAAAACTGAGCCTAAGTCGAGCTCGGACTGAGCTGCTCATGAGTTGCCCATGATCAGCTCAGCTTGATTGTAGTCTTAACTGAGACTCTAGTTATTGCTACTTGAGCAACTTCATCCCTCCAAAATTCTGATTTTATTTTATTTTATTTTTTGAGTAAAATGAAGAGTATTGACAAGTTATGAAATAACTAATAAATATGACACTTCACCAATTAAAAGGTTAGTTTTGGGTGTGCACCATCTTTTCATACCAATAATTGAATATTGGTGTTCTTGTAGAGAATTATCTGAAAACATACAACTTAGGGAAAAGATGGTACCATGACCTGTCTTTACATTACAGACCAGCTAACACACATATATTGAATATTAATAGGTGAATAAAAACTTTCAAAGTGGGATCCATGTGAGCCTCGACTCTCAACCTGATATTTTCATCTGGAACATTTTTCATCCCAGATAATTCTATGCATTTCAAGCAACTGATAGACCCTTAAATTGGTCGCTCTTCACATATTTTTCTACATGTTCTAAAACTCGATTTGTTACTAAAGTGTGACTGATCTAAAATTGAAATACTGCAAAATACTCATGAAAACAATACTTTTATTTAAACATGAAGAACCAACACTAACTCAGGCCAAAATGTGCCGCAGCAATTCACAAATAAACATCCCATTTACAAGAAATACTACATCTAGGCCTTAGGTATTACGGTTGCTTCGGGCTCATTCCTATGTTTCTGCTCTTCAAACTTGTCAATCGCTAGCTGAAGTTCATCAGTACCACCAACAGCTCGCATCGTGTAAAAGTACACCCCAAAGACAAAAGCCGATAGGCCTCCAGCAACAAGCATATTCTTTGTCTTTGGTGCAAGGGAACGGTATCCCGAAAGTCCAGTCATCTTATTATTAACAGCTAGAATCCTATATAAATTACCCTTGAACCTGCTTGTTAAAGAAACAACGAGTCTACAAATAAACTACTAAAGTAAAAACGAAGAAAAGTTTGCATGAATTCAAAACTCGAAATTTAAATAATTTAGGACGGTAAAACTTGTTAAAAATGAGGTTAAGATACGGAAATATGATCAACTTAAGGTGACATGTCATAACAAACTAACATTGCAATTGTCCATAGATGCGAGCAAAAGCACAGCAAGGATATGAAATACACTCTATAGCTGTTAAGCATGAGCCTTGGTTAGTGAATATTCATTTTACTGTCATTCGATAAAGTCCATATTGGGTGATATCTTGTGAAATTTTCTTTGAATATTTAGATTTTACTGTATTAGCTCTTAATATACCTTCCTTGAGTAAATTTTTTTCTAAATTACTCAAAAAAAAAAAAACAAGACGTAAGATTCAAAGTAGTCCACCCAGCCCGCCCGACCAAAACTATTGAAACAATATACCCCCTATCGACTCTCTTCATGCCAGATACAAGTACATAGCAACCAAAATTCTCTCAAATTCATCATTTTTACAAGAAAATTATTGCAGCTAATAACCAAACCACCCTGTAAAATCATTACTTTATATTTTATCGGTTTCTGCATCTGATATCTAAAAGGAAAGAAAGGGAGCAGATTAGAGATAAGAGAGATTGGAGAACGTACACGATCTGAAACCCTAGCCTCGACTTTCTTCTATGATTCACCACCTGCTTCGTATGCTTTTTAGCTCATTATCGGGTTTGGGTTTGCCAAATAGTATCCTGGGCCAATGCGGGGATGAAATAAGCCTGATATAAAAAAATTCAAAATAAACTTATTATTTTCGAGGAAAATGTTATTGTTAAATCAATAATTATTGCTGTGATAGCAATTTTTATGATTTGACATATAAATTGATTTGAGAACAACATTAATTATTCTAATACTATCATAGCTCTATTTTGAAATGCTATGAACAAAATATTACATTTATTTCAACAAGGTTTATGCATAGCAAGCACCAAGCACCAAGCACCAACCACCGTTAAACTTCTTGATAAAATTCATATATGAAATTATATTAATGCTATAGTTTTATATATATTTAAAATGTTTTATATTTTATCCCGCACTAAATATTAACATTATAATATCAAGATTATATAAACTTTATAACTATATAATGTTATTAAGAAAAATAAACTAAAGTTAATAATATTATTAAGGGATGCTTATCGGACCCACCGGACCGATTCCAGTCGATTTTTACCGGAACCGATCCAGTCCGGTAAGAAATCGGATCGGATCCGGTTCCGGGTTCGCCGGTTCCGGATTGAACCGATTTGAATTCTTTTCTTTTTTAAAAAAAAATTTGTTGCAAAATTTTGTCGAAGGCAGGGATTGAACGCGCGACTTCGTGCATTCAAGCAAGAAACTCTTTCATATCATCGTCTGTCTTAGCATGCCAGTCCATCACTTGTGTGTAGGGGTGGTTACCGGTTCGAACCGGTCCGGTCCGGACCGGAACCGGCCGGTTCCGGGCCCGTTATGGGAGGAACCGGTCCGATCCGGTAAGGAACCGGATCGGATCCGGTTCCGGGTTGGACCGGTTCCAACCCGGAACCGGAATTTTTCTTTCTTTTTTTTATTTAAAAAAAAAGGAAAAAATGAAAGGATTAATCGAAAAAAACTTTTTTTTTAAAAAAAATGGATCCGGTTCCGGTTCAATCCAGAACCGGATCCATTTGATCCGGAACCGGTAAGATACCGGATCTGGAACGGTAGAACCGATCCGGTCCGGTATCAAACCGGTTCCGGACCGGTTCGGGACCGGTTAGTCCGGTTCCGGTTTCGGACCGGACTAACCGGTCCGGTTTCGGACCGGGTCCGGATCGACCCGGTCCGATAAGCACCCCTACTTGTGTGGAAATGGGTCATGCTAACACGGCACAACACACATAGTGCCGTCACGATTAAACGGGCAGTGTCTTGACACCTCTATTAATTTACTTTTAAAAATTAAGAACCCCGCAAAAGCAAAATTGCAAATGATATTTAAAAAAAAAAAAAGTAAGAGAATTTTATTTATAATGTATAGTTCACATGTAAATAAGATAAAATTTTATTTATAATGTATAATTCACACGTAATTTTCGCAACTCGACGAACTAATAACACCTCAATTTATCATCTGATTACATTTTTTTTATAATTTATAATTCACATGTAATTTTCACAACTCAACGAACTAATAACACCTCAATTTATCATCTGAGTACTCACCCAATTTTATATAAAATGTCCTCATAACAAACCATACATCAGAAATAGAAACATACAGAGAACTGGAGAAGCCAAAGATTGTGGTGACAAAAATGACCGCTGCTCATACATGATCCGTGGAATCGCCCAACAAATCAGTATGATAACGAACGGTATCAAGCAAATGTTTATCCATGATGTGCGGAAAGCTTAGGTTCAAGCTTCAGGTTGCATCTTCTCACACTCTTCCCGTATGGACTGGAATAGAACCGTCGACAAATATCTTTCCCCAAAGCTAGGAAACACAACCTGCGACAATAGAGGTCTACATTTTTAGTGGGATAATTAGGTACTGGCATCGAACCAAACCCCAATGTGGTTTGAATATAGACATTTTACCCTCTATGGTATCCCTAACAGGCACTGTATCACACCTGTGGTTTGAAAATAAGAAGTTTACCCCATGTGGTTTGTGCAAATAGTGTTTAGCCACACGTAGTTTGTGAATAGGTGCAAACACACCCTCTGTGTATGCTATGTTTTGCAAACCAAAAAAGGGTAAAATGTCTATTTTGAAAAATCATAGGGGGGTAAACTGTATATGTACAAACAACGCGGGGGTAAAGTGTCTATTGGGATACCACATGGGGATAAATTGTATATTTAAATTGCCACTAGATCGGGATAAATATGATATTGACCTTGATGTGCATGAAAAAGAGCTGGTGTATACAACAAATGAGTTGTTTGACATCGGTATTTTTAAAAATATGGAAAGTGCTGAAGCCATTGCTCCCTCAACTTTCGTTTAAAAAGACATGCAATCCAAATGCTGGTTGTTTCTCGGTCGAAACATATTAACTACCGCAAAGGAAACTAGAAGAACATAAATAATTAGAACTCAAAAATGAAGAGATGGAATTTGCTCCCAATCATTGCAACTTCAACATTGAATTCCATTATGGATACCTATTGTTTATCAACACCAATATCTAATGCACATGCATATAAATTGGATGTATCGATCTTCACCTTCAGCTATTAAAGGTTTCTTCTAGGCCAAATTAGCAATGTGAATTTCATATACCAATTTCGAATCAAATAGATAGCAACAGTAACAGCAGAAGAGCAGGCCTGCTCAAAAATCAACATACCGCTATAAGCTTGCCAGCATTTTCAGGCCTCTTTCCAACCTTAATAGCAGCTGCTGCTGCTGCTCCAGAAGATATTCCCACCTGGTAAAATTAATAATTAATATAAATTCATAATTTGTAGCATTTCTGTTGACTTAATCAAAAACTTGAAAGCATGCCTTCAGCAAATTCCACATACATCATAATCATGTTTTGCATCATGTCTTCCACTCAGAATGATTTGACTATAAAATTCGTAGATGTATTTAAAATAACCAAGCACTTATTCACACGATCTAATCAACACAGTAACTTCAATTTTTTTCGAAAGAAAACCAATTAAATCATTTAAACGACTATGTAAGCACGTGGGTGGTTTTTTTAAAGCAAAAACAAATACAGGCATGAAAGATTCCAGGCCCTGTAGGTTACTCCAATTTTGAGTTATCATTCTGCACAGTATTCCAAAGAAGGAACCTCTTGTATTTTTACCATGTCGTGGACTAGATCACATAAGTCCGATGCACGAGTGCGTCAATTTTCAAAAAAATTGAGTGCGGGTGCGCCTATTAAAAATAAATAATAAATAAATATAAATACATACACATTGATGAAATGAAGTTAAGCATACATAATATATATCATATTTAACAAACTTACATCATTATTATATTATTTACAAATTTATAATATTAAGTTCTTAACAACTTTGGTGTTTGTAGCTTTACCATTCTTAAAAAGCATTAAAATTAGATTTTATTGAAGGATCTAACATTTGCAGTTTTGCAAAATGTTATAGCCAGTGATACAACGCAATTTGAATCTTGTATTTGATCTTTCTTTTATTAAAGATTCTCCGAAAAACATATTTTAAAAAATGAAAAATGAAAATGAAATGAAGTATCAAAATTTTGTTTTATTTTAAGATATAAAATAACGAATTTGAAAAATGAAACCAAATTGTACATCTATATTTCAACATGTTTGGTAATAGTATTAATTTATTAAGAATGAGTCATATTACTACCTTATGAAATGACTAATATAAACATTTAAATTAACTCAATAGAAAAAAAAAATTATTTATAAAGTTCATTCTATTAATTTTCATGCAAAAAACTAAGATATCAAAATTATTATTATTTATGCCGCAAAAATGTTACAAAATCACAGATTTATCCTACTTTCTTTTATCACATATTTTATCTTTCATATGTTATTATGTCTTTTCATTATTCATTATCTACCTATTTACCATATAATATAATTTTCTTACCAACCCGAAATACCTAGAAACCATGAAAATTCATCTAAAACCCAAAATCGGAGAATTTTTTTTTATAATCAAAAATAAATAAAAATCGGAGAATTAAGGAGGATTAACAAGACTTAGTAACTTAATGCGCGACTTAGTAAATCTTAGTGCGCGAATTAGGAATTCTTAGTGCGCGAACTAGGAATTCTTAGTGCGCGAACTAGAAATTCTTAATTCGCCTTAATGCGGCGCATGTGCACCCAGTTCGTCAGTTCGCGGCCGGAGCACTAGTGCGTGGGGGGTAGGAGGATTATGTGACTTAGGTCGTGGATAACACATTACTCCTGCCTTTAATTCATTAATCAATATTCCGATCTCATATTTATGTCGAACATCTTTGGAGCAACCAAGTACAAGCTTATTCAGATATGAATAACATATCATCTCATCATAACTGTCATAAGTTAAAATAACTATTTACACATACTCTGTCCTAGTTCGACACTATGCATGCCATAGAAAGAAATAATTTATATTATTTCCACAGACATCCTACCCAAATGACATAGCAGGCCCTCATTCTGTAGCACCTATATCTTACATACATCAGTGTTCAAAAAGTCCCATACCTGACGCGTGAAAATACAAAATAATGTTTGAAAACTTATCTCCATGCCTGTAATATTTATTATTTAACAATCCTACTTTACCAGATAACATGAAGCACTTACTAGTAACCCCTCTTGAAGAGCTAATTGCTTCGCAATTTCAACAGCTTCATCACTTGATATCTGGCAATGAAACAAGAAAAAGCTAATCATAACAAAATGGCTGAAGTTCAAGTCAAAATGTTCAAGAAAAAAGAGACATATAAACACATGTTGGACAACCAAATATCGCAGGCGTAACACCTGCCGAAAGTGATGTCCTTGTAATGAGGTAAATTAAACTGGTTCCCTTCAATTGATATGTGAGGATTTCGAGGTTTAAATGAGAAGGTATTTTAATTACAAGTGTTAGCTTAAGCTTTAATCAGGATTGAGATTCTAATACATACACATCTTGATATTCAAATCAGTAACAATTTCACCAAGGACAATCAGAATTGGAGAAAGTTTGATAAAGAGCGTTATAGAATGCTAAAGAGGTAATAAACAGACCTCTATAACTTCATCCATCACGTCTTGATCTAAATTCTTCGGAATAAAACCTGCTCCAATTCCTTGAATTTTGTGAGGGCCTGCAGTTGCAAATTGCAGCCACTAGAAATATACAAAATTTACACTTAGCTATCAACAATAACACACTGACTGTCCGCTTACCAGGTTTACCACCGGATAATATGTTGCTTTCTGTAGGCTCCACACCAATAATCTAATGGAACATGAACGACTATTTTATAATAAACGAGAGAAACAAAAGAAATGTTTTATATACACTTCATATAAAAAAAACTACATAATACCTTGATATTAGGATTCTGTTTTTTAAGATAACGACCAACCCCTGAAATTGTTCCACCAGTGCCAATCCCTGCAACAAGTATGTCCACCTTGCCTTTTGTATCTTCCCAGATCTCTGGGCCAGTTGTTTCATAGTGTATCTAATATAAAAAGAAGAGGAGAGACATGATTTCAACAACCTCA
Source organism: Haberlea rhodopensis (assembly GCA_907163345.1). Classification (NCBI taxonomy): domain Eukaryota; kingdom Viridiplantae; phylum Streptophyta; class Magnoliopsida; order Lamiales; family Gesneriaceae; genus Haberlea; species Haberlea rhodopensis. The sequence goes on from CAJQUN010000052.1 coordinate 1,194,672, forward strand.
ATTTCATCTCAACCCATTAACACATGCGATTATGCAGCAGACTAAAATCTGTTTATAAACTCAGATTTAAATAATAGTGTATCAACATACACAAGGAAAGAACCTTGGGATTGGCAGGGTTGTCAAATTGTTGAAGCATATAGGAATTTGGGGTGCTTTTCAATATTTCTTCAGCTTTCTGAATAGATCCCTTCATGCCTTTGGCTGCATCGGTTAGAACAAGTTCAGCTCCGAATGCTTTCAAAAGAACCCTTCTCTCAAGGCTCATGGATGCAGGCATCGTCAATATGAGCTTGTATCCTTTTGAGGCAGCTACAAATGCAAGGCCAATTCCGGTGTTTCCACTGGTAGGTTCGACCAAAATACTCTAGTACAAAACCAAAATTCCACAATGCATACAATATTATAAGTGCTTATTCAAAGAAGACAGTAAAACCCAGTCTTAAAAACATCAGGATATTTTGAATACAGTAAAAACAGTCTTAAAAACACCAGGATAAATATAATACAAGTACCAAGTCTGTAAGGCTCAAATCTCATAAAGCAAAGTAAAGTAAGACTCATGCACACAATTCTTCGGAATTATATTACCAGAATAAAATTTTGATCATGAACTTACCTTCCCTGGAGTTATAAGCCCTTTTTCCTCGGCATCAGCTATCATACTATATCCTATCCTGAAAGCAATACTCAAATATAAATAAACGAAACATAACAAAAACCTAAACAGTAAAACTCAGAAAGTTTCTTATTCTCATAACATAACGTAGAAAAATTCAGACAAAATGCAAACAAAAACTTTGAAAACGAAAACCAGAGTACACTCACCTATCCTTGACACTGCAGCATGGTTCCATTATCTCAAGCTTTGCAGCTATATTTGCAACACAACCTTTTACAACATTATTCAAGTACACCATCGGTGTCTTCCCAATAAGCTGTTATGAAGCATCAAATATTGCAAGAAAGTGAACTTAAGTAACAGTAATAAAACGTAGGAACTACAGTTGGTCATTTTAATTTTGCTAATAAATCATACGATTTAAAAAGAAAAGATTTGATTAGAACTAAAACAATGTCAGATTCACAGCAAGACTGCTTCAGTCTAAACAAACACCATCATCAAAATCAAACCAAAAACACCAAATAATAATAATGTGATATAAGAAAGGCTCACCTGAGTTACATCTTCGGCGATATTGAGGCCTTCAATTTCGGTCTGTGGCTCCACGGACACCGCTTTACACACAATTTTGCTTTTACTGCGTTTACTTGTATTGCTTACACTAAGACTATAACAACCAGATATTCCTGTAGCACAGTTGGCAGCCCAACGGCTCTGTTCAGAAACGACGAGTTCCCGATGGCAGCGTCGCAACTTGTTGACCGAGGACAGAGAAGTCAACGGCTGGCTCAACAGAGACGCCATTGATTTGCCCTCTCTGAAGCTTCAACGGTATGTGTACTGAGTGTGCGTCTGGATTCAGAAATGGAGGGTATATCCTTCGACAAATCAACAGATATTTTACTTTTGTAAATTGTAAACATTAAAATGGGGCAGACCCAGACACCCAGTCGTGTTAGACCCGAACCCGGTGAACCCCACCTGTTGAAATTCTTATTAGGATAATTAAATCAACGTCCCTCAATTTTGATCTATTTACAAAAAGCTCTCATCGGCTTTAGAAAATTATGGAGACCTTCTCTCCGGACATTTTTTTTTGATGACTACCTCTCCTCCAGACATAACACTGTCAAAAACAATTAAATGAATGCGCGAAAATGATTTGTTTGCCCTCTTGTATATTTAATATAAAATTATCAAAACATTACAGATACACCCCTTAGAGTATACTATATATTACAAACTCCAATACAACACAAATGTATGAAGTTTGCAATGCTAAAATGATTTTGATTGAACACAACTTTCTTGTAGTTTATACTCTTGTTTCTTGTCTTGAAAATGATCCAAAACATCCATATTTATAGTGTAGAAGGCCCCCAAGGCTCCTACTAGCCGTTGCTACACATAAGGCTGAAATCACTCCAAGATCGCCTCGGACATCGCCTCGCCGCGCACCAACGGTCGAAATCTTGCACAGATCGCCTCAGGCGATCGTCACCAAAAATCAATGCGGTAGCTTTAGATGATCATACATTTTCATCGCCTCAGACGAAGTCTCCATCGCCTCAAACGAACCAAGGATCGCCTCAGGCGATCTAGCCATGCGCGCGGTCATCGGTGTCGCTTCAGTCGATGAGCGTGACGATGTCTCACTTGGCTGCCATCGCCTGGGGCGATGATCACCATCGCCTGGGGCGATCTACCCAGTCCTTGCAAATTTGATTTCCTTCAACCAATCCACTTTTCAACCATCTAAACATGTACACTATTAGACACATTAGTATAACAAATGCAAGTTTTGTTGATCATCAAAACTCATAAATATTTCGGAGATAAATTAAGCATTAAACTCAACGATGAGTTTAAGGCTCAACAATATTATCTAATTGTATTATTATCGTAGTATTTTATTTTTTTGTAATTATAATGATAAAATGATCTTATTTTAGGTCATGATTTTTAATGACAATTATATGTTTAGACATCGACTTTAAATGATATATCTTATGCCATGATCTTTAATGACACTTGATGTTTTATCGAATCGGTTTATTCAATTTAATATAAAACGCAGCCACTTCGGTTTGCTGAAACATAAATTTGATCGGTCAATTTAAAATTCGGTTCTGAAGCTCGCCCCTAGTTTAACTCGTATATGGGTAGTTTATTTTCAAAATTTAGATTTTTATCCCGTTCCTAAAATTTTTAATCATATATTATTTATATTTTAAATCATTTATTGAAAAGTACGATGGTTATATATTATTAAGTTCGGTATTTTTGGCTGACCAATATTTATTGACATCAATTTCGAAAATGGCAATCGAACAAACAGGTGCTCAACCATTTTCTTGATCTGTTTTCCTGTCTCAACATCCCATGCTCTTAAAGTTCTATCTGGACTAGTGGATATTATCTGTGAACCATCAGTGGTCCACTGAACATCCAACACGGCATTTTTGTGACCTCTCAAGACCATGAAATTCTTGCAATCACCATGCACATTCCACAGAAAAATATCCCTGTCAAGTGAACCAGATGCAATGATAGATCCCGCAGGATTAAATTTCATTGTGTAAATTGCACTTTGATGGCCTGCCAGTAACATGATAGGTGCCTCCAAGCTTGATGTACGTTGTTTGCCATTTGATCCAGGCATTGATGTCCCAAAGTTCTGAGTGACAGTCCATAATTCTGTTGGCTTCGGACCAATCACAGAAACTGCAGTTTCGACTTGCATTTTGCTTCTGCTTTATTCTTAATACAATATAGATGGGTTACAATTTCGCTAGCGTAAAATTATATTGAAACATAAAAGATAATAATAACATCCAGAAATAAAATTCTCTGATTACGCTTATTACGATAAAATACAAATCGATTCAAACAGAGTCAAAATCACAAAAAAGTGATCAGTGAGTGCATAGGGTAATGTATGTCTAATCCTCTGAATTAAAATATTTTCTGGAAATGATACAAACTACTTTCATTATTTTCAAATCTTTCTCGAAAAGACATTTTCAACCGATTTTCAAACTATGCTATATGAATGTTGTTACTTTGCATCACTGCAAAAAAAAAAAAAAAAATTATTATTATATTAACTATCCCAATACAATATGTTTCCAAATTATAAAATACCCCATATATTATAAAAACTAGTCTCATTCTGCACGTCTTGCGTGCATATACATTTTTTTTTTGTAAATTGTTGTGATTTGTAACGTCGTTTTTTATTTTGGTTTTAGTTTTTTTAATTTAAATTATAAAATGATTATACAGTATTTTATATTTAATTTTTTTTGGAATTTAATAAATTTTTTAGGATAATATGATAATTTATATGATAGGTATGATGGTAATTTGTATGATTGTGAATGTCATAATGTAAATTGATTGGTACATAGATAGCAAGTGTGATGGTAATATTTTAAATTGGTAAGGGCATGAGTGTAATTAGATATTGGTAATTTTAAAAAGAAAAGGAGGGTAATTTTAGAATGTAAAAATAGTCATACCAAGTTAGTTTTTATAAGGGGTTTAAACATTATAATATTGTATAGATACTTAAAATGATTCAATATATTTTTATATGACATAACGTCTACAACAGAAACTGTTTTTTTTCGTAAATAGAAACCAAACACAGTCATATATTCAATTAACTTCCTAAAAACATGTTTTCTGAAAATATCAGAAACAAAACCAAATACAAATGTCTCTGCCTGTTGATTCTACACAAAAAATTACATCGGACCGGAGTGCTTCCTCTCACCATTAAACATCAGAAATGGAATTTCATCCCTTGTTACCATCCAATCCCACACTTGCATGGATTCTCATACTCAAATACAATAAAAAAACTTACGATTCCCTTGGGCCAAAATTCATGTTTTTCTCATTACCAATGTCAAATTGATGGAAGAGGAACTGGGAACTGCGGTTTTTTGACGATACACCTGGGAATAGAAAGGTACTAAAATGATTTTCATAAGGGGTTGACCTCACCGAAAGTGCTAGAGATAAGAGATAATACTCTCACCGTAGGACAGGGCAGTGTAGAGAATATGGTCTGCAATGCAAATGGGATTGAAACAGACACTTCCACTGAAATGGTAGGAGATCCAGTCGTGAAGATTTGGTCTCAATGATCTAATATCTTCCAGTTTTTTGATAGGCTTGTCATTTTAATTTTTCTAGTTTTCATTTGTTCTCGGTCAGCCAATTTAATTTACCAGCAACGAGCAAAGTGTTGGGTAAAATTCTGGGTATGTGTATCATTGCGACAACAAGACAATGATACAAAATGGCTAGTATGTCGAGGCAAGAGTTCAACTCCATGTTCTTAAACGATATTGTCCCGCTAAGGTGCTTACGATTTCGATGACAATTCGTTTCTCAATATTCCACGACTATGATTTGTGATAGTAGCATTACAAATCACGAATCCTACAAACCACAAAAGTTAAAAGCATTCAACATTAAATAAGTAATATGATATGCAACAAAATGTACAAATTATCTCTTGGTCTATGTTGTTGATCCATAGAAAATTGTGTACTTAGAATTCAATGGAGGAGTTGTTTATATAGTAATCCAATAGACATCACCAAGAAACATCATTTTGATGCATTTCTTCATGAAAAGTTGCACCTATGTATGAATGGATGCAATGCTTGGTTGAAGAGTCTGCCCAAATGACACCCTTTCAAAGCAATTTTTCATGAAAGGTTAGACCAAACTTGAAAGGTTGCAATGTTTAATTTCAATTCATTTTTCCAACACAAAGCGCCTAGAAACTTTACAAAATTGGGTCAGTTTCTTCTTAATATCAACATTCACATCATTTAAACGAACTGAACTCCAGGAAAATGATTTCAATCACCATAACTCAAGACAGGCCATTGCATTTAAGTATTAGGATAAGAACAAATCAAACATAAACATAAACAACTTACAAAAACAGCCAAAATGGAAACCACTGACATTTTCTCAGACAAACTCCCAAACCACGCAATTTGACTAATATAAAACGTAAGAAATGTAGCAAACCAAACTAAACAATCTTCTACTTTGACAGTAAACACAGACATGAATAGAGAGCATCAATTTACATTTTTAATTTTGATAAAAGAAATTAGATATTCCGCCAAAATTAAGCTCCACAACAATGGAATCTAACTTAGTATGAAGAGCGCGAAGAAAAACACTTACCTGGGTTCTTCGAAGAAGTGCGTCTGAGCAAAGCATGGATCAAAGGATTTGTTGGGCTTTGCTATTTGCGATGGGCGTCTAATATGCCACATTTGTTCATTAAACCAAATTAGCTATCTAATAGCAACTCTTTTTTTAAAACGACTGCTTAAAATCATAAACCGATAAACTTTTTAAATAAAGATAGTAAATATTTAAGGGATAATTGCAAAAATACCACATTTCAAAAAAGTTAGGTCATTACTTGTTGAAAATCATTCTTTTTCCTTCGCCAAATCTCTCACGTTTCACATTCTCCTACTGTTTATCATCTTCCTTAAGAAGATAAATGCGCCGTCCGTAGCTACGTCCTTGCTGCCGGTCGGAGACTTGCGCACAAGCATAAGAAAAAACGTGGTCGTCGCGCGTTCTTCTCCCTGGCTCCATACGCTGCAACAATTGCAGAATCCATGGACTTGGCTCCTTCTGTAAACGTCAAGGCAGCCGGTGTAGCAACACTTGCTGCAAATTTTGAATCTTGGCGGCTTAATTTTCGAAAATAAGGCTGAAATTTATGAAAATATGTGTGTGCTTCTATTATCTGTGTCTCGAAAGTTTGATGACTGAAAGTGTGTGTATGTGGGTCTCAAGAACGGAAGGAATGAATTGTTGTATGTGGGCCTCAAGACTTGGCGAAAATGGAAGGAATGTGCATGTTTATTCTGGTCGTACAATCATGCCATTGTTTTCTGTCATTGAAAGTAGAAGAAATGGCGTTCCAAGGCCAGGGGAAGGAAATGAAGTGCGCCGAGGGAAGGAACATGTAATGAATGGGGTGCACCTAGGAAGGAAATTGCTTGCACCGAAGGAAGGAATCACGTGCATCAGGTGAGGAGTGGCGTGCACCTGGGAAGTAAATTGCGTTGCATGCACCGGTTCATCACAGTCGTGCATCAATGGCTATGTATATATAGTTTCGGGCTATTTTTGTCATTTTATTTGAAAATGAATTTATTATTTGAATTTTTTTTGGTTGATTAGAATGAAAACATTTTATCCTAATATATCGGCCTAATATCGGCATGTAAGTCTCCCAATAATTAAATAGAAAACATATTTTTAGAATATTAACCCATCATGATTTTGTATAAAAATTTAAGAAAATCATCAAAACCCAATCCAAGAATTATAAGTTCATAACCAAGAAAATATATTCGAATCTTTCAAGTCGAACTCAAAATTGAGCTCTAATACTATCCAATTTTTTTTAACCTTTTGAGCTTTGATTCAAGTTTGAGATCAAATATTTCTAGTTTGAGTCGAATTTGAGGCTAATTTTTTTTTCATATCCGACTTCGTTTGTTTACATCTCTAGTATTATATTAAATTTTTTTCACATTTTTCACTAAAAAAAGCTTTACTTGTTTTTATAAAGTCTTTTAATTCAATCACTACAATCAAAAAATATGTGAATCATTTAAAAAACACAAACTTTTAATCAAAAATTGAATATTGGAAAACAAATCTCAAAGAATTTTAGATATAGAAGAGGATCTGATGTGTGTTTAGTATGAGGTGGGACCTATAAAATCACCCGTTTTGCCTAGTAGAACATATCCTAATGGTTAACGTAACGCCTTCTCCGCTACATCCAATGGAGATCAATTACCAACATATTCTCATCCTCTTCCACGCCATTTCCTCCATTCTCTCCCACCCATTCCTTTCAACAGGCTCTTTTCTCTGCCGATCGAATCCATTTTCCGCTTTTGTTTGATCTCCACCGACTTGTCGCTTTTACTTTCGTAATCTACCTGCTTTGCCGGAATTATGGTGCATTTGTACGAGGAAAGAGCATTATTGTGATAAAATGGACAAGGCTACGCAGTTGAAGAGTGGAATCTCCCGCCAGTTCTCGACGGGATCCTTGCGGAAGAGCGGGAAATTCACTTTCCAGCGGCAGAATTCTCTCAACCCGAATCGGAAGAATTTCCGGTTCAGCTTCGGGCGGCAATCTTCATTGGACCCTATTAGGAGAAATGCGTTGGAGGATGAATGCGGCGGTGATGGGTTCACTGTGCCGGAGAATCTAGATTCGACAATGCAGCTGCTTTTCATGGCCAGCAGAGGGGATGTGAAAGGGGTTCGAGATTTGCTTGATGAAGGGATTGACGTAAATAACATTGATTTGGATGGCAGGACTGCTCTGCATATTGCTGCATGCGAAGGCCATGTCGAGGTCGTGAAGCTTTTGTTGAGTAGAAGAGCCAATATCGATGCTCATGATCGGTGGGGCAGCACGGTACATTTAATTATCTATATTCAGGTTTTAAAACAATGTATTTATTTTAATAATGGTGAATTATGCCATTTTTTTTAATCCTGATAGTGTTATGGGAAAGTGTCAATTTTGCAAAAAATGTTGTTTTGGTTTGGTTGAGATTCCATTTTTTTTTCAAAGATCTCATTTTTTTGTGAAAGATTCATTTTTTTTGTTTACTTGCTTTATACTACAACCGAAGAATGGGACCCTATTTTACTAAGGACTTACTTATATATTAATGTCATGGCCTTTTTATTGGGAAATTCTTGTCAGTGTGTGCCCAGCTCCATGCATCAACATACATAAATGCAAGACCTGGATTTTCTTCTTGAAATCCTCGACATAGAGCACCTCATCAGGGTGCAAATCCATGGTTTTATAATCCAAATATTTTTGTGTGGATTGGTGCATGCGAGAATTTCCCATTCTTAATGGAATCCCAGGAACAGTCATAGGCTCGCTAGCTCAACCGAAATACATGTATCACATATTTAATTTCATGGAGGATGATGCTAGAGTTGGAGAAATGATTCTGGAATTTAACTTTCCTACGTTTATACTGTTTTCAATTTTGTAGCCATGTTTGAAATGAATATGATTGATTGTCGCTGGAATAGTAGACAAAGTTTCTCTTTCATGGATATATCACTTATTTCAAGTTCAATGGGATGCATTTTATAATATTTTTTTCATTATGGCAGGCTGCTGCTGATGCCAAATATTATGGGAACATTGAAGTTTATAACATTTTGAAGGCTCGTGGGGCTAAAATTCCTGTAAGTCTAAAAGAGTCCTGCTTTAGGTTAGACAGGTTTTTGTTCGTTAGTGACACTCATATAAGTGTATGCCATTTCCTAGAAAACCAGGAAAACGCCAATGACAGTGGCAAATCCTCGTGAAGTTCCAGAGTACGAGCTCAATCCAACGGACATTCAAATAAGAAAAAGTGACGGCATCTCCAAGGTTGTTTTGATTTTTTAGGAGCTAGATTGTTCCACTTAAATGTGATATGTTCCTATTTGATTACCCACTTGATTGAATGTAATGCTTCTCGATGCATGTATAACAGATTATCATTCATCTGTCGACTCTATTACATCCTTTTCAAGTCTTCTTCTGCGAACAGCAGCAGATTTCGTTCATAATACGATTATTATTATTATTTTTTTATGTCTGCATGAGTGCTCCATGGTCTGAATTTGTACCTTAACAAATTTATTTAGCCGTCCAATATTTGACTTCTTCTTCTGTGGACAGGGATCATATCAAGTTGCTAAATGGAATGGCACAAAAGTTTCAGTGAAGATACTCGACAAGGATAGCTATATAGACCCGGAACGCATGTATACACGACCGTCTATTCAGTTTTAATGCATGCATATATTTTATTTTTGGTTGAACGTCCTTTTGTTTTTCTTTTGCATAATCTATTTATGCTTTCAACCAGTGGAATGCTCTCTAAATTCAATATTCAAAGGAGTATGATGCTCTTCTTGCACATGTTCAAAATAATATGATGAATTTTGAGGATGGGAGTGAAATTCTTTATTCTATTTTAGAAGACATACATACAGGATATGTAAAGGAGAGTTGTCCTTCCTGCCGGACTGTTATACATTGTGGTCCAAGCAGTATAGACTCTTGCTTACAAAATATTTAAGATATCATCAGTTTTATATAATCTGTTTATGTAGAGGAGACACATTGTGTTGTCCCCGATAATAGGCGAACCATATTCATTGCTTTCAGGCGAGTAAATCATCCGAAGATCACTTCTCTACATGCTCTCTGATCGCCTTGATCAAGAGAAAGTCTAAGAATAATGGCTAACCCATATGTTAAGAACGCTATTGAAATTGATTATACGTCTATGTGATTGATGTCCGTACTCTGTACTCAGTGAAAGTGTGAGGTATTACAATTGTGCTAATGCTTGGAAAGCAATATTAGTGTGGTTGTAGAATTTTGTTATCCTCCTCGAATCCTCAACATTTTACGTTGTTCATGGTGACAACTAGTGATAGAAGAATAGAAATCTGAAAGTTCTTATATTTATTTGCTCTGGTTTTGAAATTAAATTGTCATAATTGATGGTCAAGCAATTTCCAATGTTGTAAGGAGGACTATTTTATTTTGAGTATGGTATAAATGCACATTCCAGTAGTGTATTCCATGTCAATGTGTTCATCAATTCACATTTGTGTAACATATGATAATAAATGTAAACAAAAATACTTCGCCAATCCTTTGCTTTTTCATTCTCTCGTGTAGTTGGCGCCGAGTTATTTATTTATCTCTCGTCTGTTTATCCTTTACAAAATTTGCTCTCCTCAGCAGTTTGTAATACTTTTTAATGCATTAAACTGTAGAAATGTTTTCAAGCATGAGTTAACACTGTTAGAGAAGGTCAGGCATCCTAATTTGGTTCAGTTTGTTGGTGCTGTCACCCAAAATCTGCCAATGATGATTGTTTTGGAGCATCACTCAAGGGTAATCATCCCTCTTTCAATATGTCCATACGCATGCCACACTCCTCACCCACACATACACATGCGCATGTGCTTTCACACATATAGTACTTATCAGATTTGATGCAACATTGCTTGCTTATAATTCGATTTCTCAGGGAGACCTAGGTAGCTACCTTCAGAAGAAAGGACGTTTGTCTCCATCTAAAGCACTGGGATTTGCCCTTGAAATTGCAAGGTGACAACAATTTTAAAAAATATAAGCACACTTCAATAGTATGTTGTCTGAACCATTGTTATGTTCCACTTTTGCCATAATTTGCTTTATTTGAGTGTATTCCACATTTTTAATAGTAAGATCGGTGCTTTTACATAATGTTATTGTGTTTACCTTCATTCTGTTGTCTGTGATTCCTAATTCTTTGCATTTGGTTAATATTTTTTCACCTGATGATACTTTTCTGCATTCATCCTTGTCTCCTTTTCTTCTTAACGGAGGTTTTGAATTCATTCAATGTTGGACTCTGACATTTTGGATTTTGGTACCTTGACAGGGGCATGAATTATCTTCATGAGAGCAAGCCTGAACCAATCATCCATTGTGATTTAACACCAAAGTAAGGCAACTGAATTCTTGAGTTGACGTCTTCACAATTCTGTACATATTTTTACTGTTTGCATCAAATAGTGTTTTTAATGTTTGATTATTGGTAAGGTGCCAGAAATATATTGTTGGATTGTGGAGGGCAGCTGAAGGTTGGAGGATTTGGTGTCATTAGGTTATCAATAATTTCACCTGCCAAAGCAAAATTAGTGCAACCTGAGGCCATAGATCGATCAAGTGAGGTTCCTTGTGTAACATAGTTGTACTGCTTCTCACTTTTGAGTTATTGACATTGCAATTGAAGTCACTTTTCCTAGTATAATTCACTGAAAGACATTTAATAAAGTTCGAAAGTGTGTAAAAAGAATTCATATGAAAAAAGTGCTTTACTATGCGACGGCATTATTTTAAACATGTTTCTGTTTTATCTGAACACAGACTTCTACGTGGCACCTGAAATCTACAATGATGGAATATTTGATAAAAGCGTTGATGTACACTCCTTCGGAATTATGATGTATGAGGTATATATTTTTTTCATACATTTGATGTCCCCCAGTCTATACGTCATTTTCAACCCAGCTTTTCAATTAGCAAAAACAATTACCTACATTAAGCCCAAGAAATCACGTTTCTGATAGAATATCCGTTGAAATTTTGCAGAATGTTTACTCATATGACCATATCAATTAGATATCACTCAAATCTTTCAAGAAAATTAGTTTATGTTATCTTTAAATGATAATTTGTTCGTGATTTTCAAGAATGGTCACCACTTGCCAAGTTATCATGTCAATGCAGCCTGCAACCTCTGATTTAGAGTTTATTTGGACTTTTGTCAGAATTTTATATTGTTATATACAATTTAAGTTATTGAATGTGCTTTTTCTTAATTATTTTGCCACACTTATCCTTGGTCTTCATGTTTAGATGATGGAGGGAGTGCGACCGTTCTCTTCCAAGTCCCCTGAGGAGGCTGCTGAGTTAATCTGCTTGGAAGAAAAGAGACCAGCATTCAAGTCAAAATCTAAATATCCTCCAGATCTAAAAGAGTGAGTCCTTTCTCTCTCTGGTTTAATCCTTATTTTGTTTGTTTTCATTTGTTGTTTAATAAGAGGAAAGTATTTATCTCAAGCTTTCATTAAATTACTAACGTTAAAAAGAGAGGATGGGAGGGTCACTATTCTGTAATCATTTTGATATTTAGAATTAGTTTCCCTTTGTAATTGTAACTTCTTGTATTGATAAAGGTTGTTGCTTGTTAAAGTTTATGAGAGAAAATTTCAAATCTCTATGATCAATTAACAATGTTCTACTGGCTTTGTGTAAGCTGGTGTTTGTAATTTCTCTTTGATGCAAAATTATCTTTCTAATAAGCTAAAGAAAAAAAGAAAGAAAAGAGAAAGCAAATGTTATTATGGTTTAAACGTCAATATTGTTTTAGAAATTTGTTCCATGAAATAGTTTCATATTTCCATGAACTTTTCCAGCACAAAATGAGGATGAGTTCTTTTTGCTGGATTGTGTGCGGCTAAAATTTAACTGGACTTTATCATGGATGATTTCTTCCTAAGAAGATAATTAGAACTAGTACGCATAAAAAATTGTTCATGTAATCCTTTTCTCTTTCCTCGATCACTTATCCTTTTCTTTTCCATTCTATACAACCTTAAAATACCAGACCAATTTGAGTTGAAAAGCTTAAGTGTTGTCTTGTCCGTTTACCGTGCTATGTTTCAAGCTAGGTTGATTGAGGACTGCTGGAATCCAGATTGTGCTGCACGGCCAAGTTTTTCTGGGATCATTGCACGGATGAATATGATTATTGCAAACTGTTCTAAGCATGGACGGTGGAAAGACACTTTCAAACTCCCTTGGTAAGCTTATGTGTTCCTTGTTTTCTTCACCCCTAATGTATTACATCACCCCACTGCAATACCTTTGCTCCCCTTCCCCCAATTTCCTTGGTCCGCCCCAACTGCGCTCTTCATGAACCGTGATTGAGCAAGAGAATGTTCGAAGAAGACATGACTCGAAGTTATATACAAATATTTTGACCGAAGTAAGTGCTTGGAGAAGACTAATGAATGTTCGTGATCTGACTTAATTCATCATATGGTTCATGTAGCCTCCCCAATCCATTGAGATTAAAGGCTTAGTTGTTATTGGTGACTTTGGTTCGGATAAAATTTAAGTTTAAAATCTCACATCATCAGCTTCTTTTGTCGTTCTTATCGTTCCCAGGAAAATCATCTTTCTACTCCCCGCGACTTTGTTTGGTGCGCAGCCAGTATCTAACATGCCAACTTGTGCAGGATATAAGAGGCTCCCTGGATTAATAATGTGAACTGGCAAAGTGAAAACTGGTTGACGTCTGTTGGCTGGTTAGAGCAGGGCAATGAAGGAAAGAAACTATAAGGATTTGTTGGATACTGATACATAGTTTGTGACACAATATATACAGCTATAAAAATGAAAGATACTGTTAATTCTCCCCATCTTTTTTACCACACCCAATCAGGGACAGAATGACCAACCAGTCGACTTCAAAGAAAGTATGAGCAATTTAATACGTAAATTCCTTTCCAAATTTTTCCCTTGTAAACAATACAAGTAAAGCTAGTCTTTTCAAAAAATATATATATAAATAAAAGGCAAAAGTACTCTTTCATATCTACACTTGCATTCTTGAAATTTTTTCGAAGATGCTCCAAAAATAAAAGCATACTTGAATGGGAATGAATTTTATGGAGAGAAATTATGAATGGTAGTTCTTTCCAGTTTGATTTACGATGGAGTTTGCAATGATGATTGATGAGCATATCATAATTCCAAATAACATATAACATAGATTCCTAAATTTAGTATAATAACATATCCCGCCTTAATAAATGTAATACTTCGTAAGCTTTTCTAATTTTTTTATTACATAAATTTGAAGTATAGGTTCAAACATAAATTTATTTGAGTAATTTCGAATTTATCATTTATATTTTTTTTAAATTGAAATTAGTATTTTTATTAACGTAAAATGAAATTATATTAAATGAGCGGATAGATACAACCAAGATCCAAAACAAAGACACACAACAAACGTAGTAGCAAAAACATTTTTCATACATGGACAATGACTATAACACACCTATTAAGACACGTATGAATATGAGTAATGGTAATTGGAATCACGGCAGAAGCACAAGATCTTGACCAAGGGAGAACAAGGACCACCAAAGTCAAACCAGGTCCCTCAAACCATAAAATCCATGATATGGTTGAGCAAGAAAATTACCTTTCAAGATAGCTGAAGGTACAAATGAGAAAATACGATAAGTATAAATTGAGAAAGGACTAACAAAGGAGCGAGCTCTCATAGCCAAATCCCTTAAGAAGAACCATCGACTAAAGTACACAAGTGGATGACACGCAAAACCTAAAGGCACAGTCGTCATAGTCAAGCATAGCCCCAACAATGAAACATGGCAAAATAACCCGAAGAGACCAAATAGTAACACATAGACAACCAAGTACACACACGACATAACAACTGCAAACATAAACAAGACTACCAAACATCACATAAACGACATAAATATAGATTATGTACACCAACAAGGGAGAGCATGCACGAGTAGCCAGTCGTATGCAAAATAATGCACGGGATGCTCCACAATCCTGCGCATGCCAATCAAGACTCCTCATGCCAATCGCTGGGTGGCCACACCACCACTGCCAAACGAGAAAATAGCAAAAAGCAGACTACCAACATTGGGCGACTAGGAAAAGACGAGAAGAGTTGAACAACCGGATGACAGTGAAGCCCGATCAACGCCTGATAGATCGAGTGAAGCTGACGAAGCTGCAACCACCAAGGCAGGAGATTGGAAAGCACAATCACCAGCGACAAGAGTAAACGCCACAAATGAGGAGAAAACAACCATAAGAAGGGTGGAGAACTAAGGCACTACAAGACCCATCAGATCTAGTCGTTGGGAACCGCCAAGGACCACTCAAGCCAGGGTCGAACAACCAGACCAATAGAAAAGTAGCCTTCCCAAGAAGAAGGCCGTGAAAATCAGTCCAGAAAGTGGTAGCAAATAGAAGAGAAAAACAATAAATTGGGAAGGCAAAGTTGCCGAGAAAACTTCCAGAATATGCCACAAATATATTTTGATGACGGGGAACCCACTGCCACTACTATTTGGATGTGTATTAAGTAAGCAATCGAGCTGATGCAATAGCCTGCAAACCATTCCAACCAGATAAATCGTACTACGCAAGTCTGTTGCGACATGCTTGATCGAGAAAGTGTTGATAGATAGAATCAACCTCACGACCAATGACATCAATGCTCGCATACTCCAGTGACTCGGGCACCCATGAGGAGCACAATCCATATATTTTTAGTTTATTATACTATTGTCAATTGATTTATTGGTGTACATTTGATTTATAATTTATAAATTTTAAGTTAAATAGGGAGCCACTTAATTTATGAGACAATTATAAATAAATCCCTCAACCTAAGTTTGATTTTCGATTAACTCCCTACTACAAAATTCTTTATAGATCACTATTTAGTTGCAAGTTTGATTTTCTAATCACTCCCTGGAGAGAAAATTTTAAAATAAAGATATTTGTAACCTTAGATATATGAGTTTGACATGCTTTGCTTATTCTAAGTACGTTTTTCAAAATTAATAGCCTCGATCCGTAAAATGGTATCAGAGCATATGTTTATTCTGGAAATGCTATAATAGTATTCAAAATATTAATTTGTAACCTATACGGAGGAGACGATTCAAGAATTATTATAGATCCGAACGAATGTTCATGGTGCAAGTCATACATGTGGTACTTCCAGAAATTGGAAGAACTAAATCAAGGATATCTGGCCGAAGCTAAACTCTTCAACCAGAAATGGAATACTCTACTGGAAATGGGTGATAGCCCTGCTAGCATAAGGTAGCGATGAACCTTATAGGATGAACCTCAAGTTACAATTCGAGATTATCGAGGCCCATGAGAGAAATCATCTTGAGCATAACCCCATGATTCCAGATCCAAACAATCCAACAGGATCCGGAACAGACGAATAGTATGTGAGAACCAACCTTTCGACAAATCGAGTCGGATACTTCTAAGATATCCCAAGATTTTAGATAAATCCAGAAGACAGTGTAGTGTTATGCCTACCTGCAATACCATGCCCCTACATAGGTCCATCAGATTCAAAGTCAGATGAAGATTATAATTAAACATCATGAGGAAATTCTTGAAAACCTTCGCAATGTTCAAAACCGAGTTAAGGAGTTGGAGTCAAGACAAAGTTCTTTAGGAAGAAAAAACGGAGGATTGTTACCACCGCCCTATGGAACATAGCCCATTTTACACCAAAAAAGGAAAGCCAAAGAGGTCCAAAGACCCATGACAGAAACAGAAAAATTGGTTGATATCATCCGAGGAGATCCATTACTACCCACAAAGTAATGGAAAGAATCAACCTGGAAGATCTACGTGATCTTGCTGATTCGTTTGCGGGATTAAATCTCATAGAATTGAAGACATGTGAAGTTGTAACCAGAACGCCACCACAAGAGACTTTCGGGTCAAACAATCCACCACCCAAAGGAGATAAAAGTATGCCATGTCGGGGAGATTTTACTACCGGAGTAAACTTAGATCCCCCAATTGGAGTGAGAGGTCGTCCCCGCAGGCCATACATACACCAAACGCCGTACGCGAAATCTCATTTAGATACGATACATCTATATGAACTCATGCTCAACATAGATATCTTGGATTTTAAAAATCGAGAAGTTCTTATTGATGAATGGGCTTCAGCAATGAGAATAGCAGCATGAACGCTGGATCTAAGCAAAGAAGAATTCATATTACTCTTTCAAATGAGTCTGGAAGATTCAGTCAAAATTGTCTGGGAACTCGGAGACCCATGAACCAATGAAGAAGTTGTAGTCGCAGAGTCCCTGAAAGAAATCGTGGACAAGATGGCTAAATTCTTTAAAATATGTTTCATTGGAGTATGCTACTTCGAATGAATGGAGGACGAAAAGGCTAAAAAATATAGACAAGCCCTAATTAGCCTGGAACTACATGATATCTATTATGTAGACGAGTACATCAAACTCTTTACAGAGTATAGATGGAAGGCAAAGATGACAGAAAAGGATGCGGCAGAACTGTTCTTTGCCAAAATACCTAGTACATGGAGAGAAATGCTTATCCATGAATATACACAACAAGGAATAGAGACGCTGCCCAGGAGAATGCCATTTCTTAAAATGAAGTTGGCAGAGGGGTGCTATCAAGCGAAACTCCAAAAGAATTACAAGAAGCTAAGAGGAATCAACAAAACAGCTCCTCTTTGTTGTACAGAGAATGATATCCCTACAATCATCGGAAACCACCCTCAAAGGCGGAATATGAAGAAACACGTCATCATTATGCCCGAGAAAGTAGTTCAAGAAGAAGTAGGTCTTCATGGAGACCTAAGAAGTTCTGGTCAAAGCAGAAAGCCCCGAAGTTACAGATCAGGGCAGAGATTAGGACCAACCAGAAGTAGAACCTTGACAACGGGTTCTAATCAAGCAAGTTCTAGTCGAGCACCGATAAAAAAGACTTTTAGACGTACTCACACTCGTGCGAATGAGAGTTTCAAAGATTGTAACTGCTGGACCTGCGGAGCAAGATGACATATCTCTACAGATTGTCCAGAGAACCAAAGCCCAGGAGTGAGACATTTCGAGCATACCAAAGAGTTCGATGATGCTGTTTATTTCCAGGATTTGGTGCAAATGTACCAATTTGAGGATATTCCCTCAGATGAAAGCATCTGTGGAGAAGAGATCTATTCTGATAATGGATGTGAATCCAGTACAAAATCAGAGTGAAGGAGAATTCCTTCAACACATGATCAGAGAAGAGCCATCAGGGTTTTTCCCACATACCACTGTTTCTCATAAAACTCTTATGAGGATCATGAAAGAAGAGCCAAAACTTCACATGTATGATGGATTTACAATTGGAGCAATGGAGAAAGCCATGGATATGATTGGTCTTCGAAGTAGGAAGCATCGGATTATCCATAGGATGACAACGGGTGAATTTGCGATCCCGATGGAATTCACGGGAAACCAAATTGAGATGCAGTTAATCCCCTACATAGAAATTCAGGAGATTAAGAAACAATGTTAAAAGAAAAGTTGCTAACACGCTCTCATGGATTCATATTGGAGCCATTAGAGTTATAATCAAGGCAACTTTCAAGGAAGGAATTGATTCACCCCTCAACCTGACGATTTTTTACAAGAGAATCCCGAACCTCAAAGATTCTTGTTTGGGAGCAGTGGCAGGAAATATGTATGCAGGAAAGATGTCCTTTAACATCTATCCGAGAATTGCATATAATTTAGGAGATCGAGACTTGAACAAGGTTCTTACTCTTCATCATGACTTTAAAAGAAATGATTTGATGAAAGAGGGGAACAAACCTTACTCGATCACCTATAAGGTTTCTTACCCACTTTCGAATACTCATCATTCAGAAGTATTCTTAAGAAAAGAATTCATCGAAGTCCCCAGAATCTTTGAAGATTTCGCCAAAGCAGTATTGTCGGATGTTATTGATACTCTGACAACAGGAGAGATCGACATGAGGATACAAGACCAGCCTGTTCTGAACAGAAGCAGAAGCCTTATGATCGAGCCAAGAAGGATGTCTTTCCAACATGATAGATTAATCAGCAACTATACGGGGGAAAAACAAAAGGCCATCTCGAGTAGGATTTAGAAGATCCCTGATGTCTTCAAAACAACAGGTATTCTGAAGTTCCCAGAAGGATGGCGCGAAGTGCAAATAATCTTTGACATTGCTGAAAAGACAATATGTTTTCGTGTGATGTCTATCTACAATAACCTACGGTGGGCAGATATCAAGGAAACCTAAAAATTGGTGACATTGATCTAACCATTGAAGAAACAACAGGCATGGTCCCAGAACAACTTATTCTTGGGATTGAATTTCTCGAGGACCATAAACCTTGGGAAAGATTACAAGACAAAATGAAATTCACGGTGGACGAAAAGAGATATAGGATCAGATGACCATCAGTCCATTCTCTATTTACATCTCCGTAGGGATGTTATATGAGAACTATCGTGCATAATATTTCGCAGCATATATTGATTCAGGAGCTGGAATATGCATGGGCAAAAGAGATATCTTTCCCAAATAAGTTGGTGAGAAATTACCAGCGATTTCCGAAAGAGATCCAAACGGATTCTTATGAGTCCAGGCGGCGGAAATAATAAATGGCAGAGCAGGTGGTACCCCATGGTACAAAGTCAAGACTACACCTATTTATTTGCATGATACAAGAGCTGGTCTGCTGCTAGAAAACAATTTCATACAGACGTTCAAGCATTTTACACAAGAGAACGAGACAAGGCGGCTTATTTTCACAACCCTTTATGATCATAAGATCATTGTCCAGCGACTACGGGAAGCATTTCATAAGAAATTTTCCATTAGTTTTCACAGCAAGCGTGGTGATGGAGGCAAACTTCGACACCCAAAGATGAAGGATGGCAAATTGATTCTTCAATTTAGACAACAAGGAACTGGTCAAAAGCAAAAAAATGACTTTTGATGGTATAAATATTATGTCATTCAGAGAACAGAATGAAGATGTGGATAAAGATGAAGAAGAAGTTATCACAAACATCTTACTGTTGCTGAAAAAAGGCATTACATGAGTAAGCCATGCAACCTGAAGCTACCATCGAAGAGCAGATTACTATAGAGGAAGTAAAAAGGAAGACCCAGAGGAACTACAATGATGTTCCTCAAGTATGTGGGACATAAACGAGCTTACAACATCTTTGAAGGTGAAAACTAGAAAGAGTAGGTACAAACCGATCCCCATGAACCAGGAAAATCAGAAAGATAGACAGATGATACTTAAGGAACATCTTGACCTTAAGTTAATCTCAAGAGGGTTTCTCCATACAACATTCCGGGATTTCTCGTATGGAATCATTGAGAAATTAAAAGAGGAAATCAAGATTGGTGATCAATTACAAAGGTATCAACAAGATCTTGGAATTCGATGGATATTATATCCCAAGCAAAGAACATTTAGTAAATAGCGTCAAGAACGCCAAAGTGTTTTCTAAGTTCGATTGTAAGTCTAGATTCTACCAGATTAAGATGGAGGAAGCAAGAAAAATGTTCACAACATTCTCCACACTACAAGGACACTACATCTGGAATGTCATGCCAATGAGATTACCACAAGACAAATCGAGTTCATTGGAATTGAGATTGACGAATCGAGAATCATCTTGCAGGATCATATTAAATGCAAGGATGTCCGGATGACCTCAAGAATTTAAAGCAACTTCAGAGTTTTCTGGGCGTTGTTAATTTTGCTGGGATGTTCATCAATAACCTAGCAAACCACAGGAAAGTGTTCAGTCCACTACTCAAAAAAGTTGTTAAGTTCGAGTGGAATGAAGATCACAGACAAGCTGTCAAATAGCCTAAAGAAGTTTTCAGGCAACTACCAAAGCTTGCAATTCCAAACAACGAGGATGACCTGGTATTATACACAGATGCCAGTGATCATTGGTGGGCTACAGTACTTATGAAGGCCACACCAGATGGAGAAGTGACATGCATATATTGCAGCGGTCTATTTGATAGCAGCGAAGTTATCAGATGGCATATCAACGAGAATGAGTTATTTGCAGTTCGAAAGGCTTTTAGAAAATGGCCACTACTTTTTACTCACAAAGAAATTTATCTTAAAAATAGAAAATACTAGTGTTAAGTCTTTTCTGAAAAATAAAATCGAATCAAAATCATAAAAGGCTAGGCTTTTAAGATGGCAAGCTGAATAACAATATTATGATTATGATATTGTCATTGTGAAATCTGATAAAATATTCTTGCAGATTTCCTAACACGAGATGGAGGGACACATTGCTAGCGATACCCTCAAACGAGTTAGGCATCCCTATGGAAAACCTGGAGATCCTGAAACGAGATTTTGGGACTCTTTGTCTCAATGCTGAAGTCGCAGGACGACTACAATAGGTAGATCGAGAATTAGTTTTCGGTCATATACGAGGATGCCTTCAGGACCAAGAACGCTTGTTCGAAGTTTTGAGGAGGCCTATCCTCCAGGACGCATCTCCAACGGTGCAAAAAGGAGTGTTTAGAGAACGGAGCTCATCTAACCCGAAGGCAAGGGATTCACATACCCCTGTCACAGGTGCTGCAGATGACGCATTCCTTGAGGATGTACAAGCTGCGGCAAATGCTGAGGGTCAGGTGTCATTACAATCTGAACCTTCAAGTCAACCCAGCACCTCATGGGTAAAAGAGGGAGAGTCGAACTTTAGGCCACAGACAGGCACTTCTAGGGTTCAAATTAACGAGGATTTAGTTTCTTCTCCTATGCAGGATTACCAACGTACTTGGGAGAAACTGATTACCAGACGTGGTATCAACCCAAACAAAACAATTGTTGATATCTCCGAAAAACATCAAAGGGTTTGGATGAAACCAGGTAGCCATCCAAACGAGGTACAAGAAGGTATAATTTCGAAGCTTTGGCTTTGGTTTATACTGTTGCACCAGCATTCTCTGAAATCTCCAAGTTATTAAAATGGATCAGAGAAGTTGTTCATGAGACATGGGAATAATCCACATTTGGCTCGAGGAGATATTTTGGAGTTGTATTTTTCAGTGCTGCTCCATAACGAGCAAAGAAAGGCTTTATTGAAGCTTTTCATTTTATCAAGCTCAGACAACCAGATGGTAGCACCTTAAAAAAATCAAAATGGCGCTACCATAGGATGCACCATTATTAGTTGGAGCCATCACCAAAGATGAAGCCTCAACCAGACGAGCGTGGGTCTTTGGGTTTGTCTAACATAAATGTACAAAGTCAAATACTCATTCAAGTTCTTTCAAAATTCAGTCAATGGAACTTTCATGCTGAATTCCATGACAGGAACAACAACAGGATTTGCCGAAGAGCTCTTCAAAACAAAGAGAAGAATTCTTTGGGAGAACAAGATTCCGGCAAGCATAGAAACTTACCGGAAATTATGCAACATGTCACATATTGGCCGATAGAAAGATTGGATTCGCCAAGCATGCCCGGAGCAGAAAGAACCAGAATTCGGGAAAGGATTCCGATCCAAACTCGACATATCAGAGGCAAGAAATGACAAAGGACCTGCTTACAAGACAGCCCATTTTCCGAAAACTCGAGGATCACAAAAACCAAAAATGTAAAGATTCCCCGACAAAGAAAAAGGTGTGGAATATTAAAAACTAGTGCGGTAACTGTTCGATGTACTCGGACAAAAAATAATGGACCACTCACGAGAAAAGTTGACACACTCAGACAAAGATACCAGACCAAGTGAAAGTTAAGGTGCACTCACATGTGAACTCAATAATTATTAAGATTTGGAATTCGAAGTTGAAATCCGGATTCATGCCTATATAAATGCACTCATTCAGGAAGCTAAGGACATCGAAAATTCTCGATAGTTTTCTGAGAATAAAAATTGTAGTATCCAAGCTTTGTAATCTTTTAACTTTCTTAGCTTGGTAATAATTTCTTTCTTTTATATCGTTTGTAATATTGTTATGTATTTCAGTTTATGTGTTCTTGAGTCAAGCCTCATCTATATAAGAGGCTAAACAAGTCTGTCTCCTCCCAAAATGAGACGTTTTAATGTAATAGATATTATAAGTATTTTTAGAATAAAATAAAGGCTGTTGCCCATCTATATCCCAGATTTCTTTAAATTTTTCTTATATATTGACTATACCTTACACCCTAAGGTATGAAACGAATTAGGGTTGTGATGTGCGGTTTCTGAAGGATTCGGATAACTTGCAGACTAACCTAGCATGAGGGGCTGATGTTGGATGGTGATGAGCCATTCGTAAAAAGTCTGGGGAGTAATTTTCCGACTGGTAACTTTGCAACCCACCTCACCCGGTGCCATTATGGTCAAAATGGTATATTTCAGTTTGTTACAATTCTATTTGTAATTCGGAAGCATGATGTGCCTGTTATTTATTTTACATAGAATAAGGAAATTTTAGGGCCAAATTTATCATGAACCGTGCTCTTGAGTTTTCTCAAGATGACAGAAACTGAAAGATCTCATGTTCATTAAGGCCCTTGCATGACAAATTCATATAGTAAAAGATATTATGGTACTAAAGAAGAAGGGAGTGAGTAAACAACAAGTTTATTTCAAACTAGGGAGGAATCTGTTTAAAATTTTAAATTGGGGAGCAAATCTAAAATGGAAAATAGTTTTGGGTAGTTTTTCCAATTTCATCTTAATTTATAATTTTATTTATTTGTTCAGGCAGCAAATAACACTGATTAATTAATTTATCCAGTTTTTATAAATATCGTCCCCAGAGTACAATCCTCCGTGCATCGCATATACTCCAATTGCAAATCCTTACCTTACTACGTTAATCAACGCTGTTTTTATTTACTTTTTCTTCAAACCTCACATATCTCCCTCAAATTTATTCCTTCCCCATTCGCAATTTGATAATTACGAGGAATAAATGGGGAAAAATCAGGCATACAAAGCTATGCAGAGATCTCGGCTTGGCTCAAGCTCAGCCGCCCCGGAAGAGGTCGAAGATGGCATGGTTTGTGCCCTTTCATACCTTTTATTTATCTATTTGAGTTGAAATTTCATGTTTTGGTGGACTTTTGTAAGAAGAGCTTAAGTGAAATTGATTTAGTGTTCGACCAAGATGTTGAGATACCATTGCGTATTGAAACGTAAATTTTCTGGTTTTTTTTTTAATCAGCGGTATTGGAACATGAATTTAGGGCTTTTTGAAAAGATAATTTTAGCTATGGTTTTTTTTTTTTTGAAATGTTAATGTTCTGGTTTATTCAAACTATCTTATTAGGGTACTACTAAAAGTTATTTTGTATTATAATATAATATATTACTAGAGTTCCTTTTTATGGTTGAATTAAAATGATGTATATGAAAATGAAAGGAAATAAGCTTTTAAAGAATAGAATGAAAAAGAGATGTTAATGTTTGAAATACTTCCAGAAAAATGAAAGCAAACGTAGCCTGAGTGTCTTTAACACGTGGACTTAACATTCATAACCCAGGATGACCCGACCCTTCGACGCCTCTTTCGCTCTTTACCCCCTCCATACTTCTACGGTGGAAGAAAGGGTACTGCCAATTTTTATTTATATATTGTTGGGGAATAAGTTTGGTAGCGAATCACGCCATCTTGGTGATCTTCTGTATCTAATGAACGGGAAAGTCAGCTTTAAAATCTTCAGCCCTACACCCAATCCCGAGTATATACTTTCATTACGAAAATGATATTGCCATCAGTAAGATCTTAACCTAAACAGCCATCTTCCCTCGAATTTTGTATACCTTGGAAGACTTGGGCCTTGATTTCGGCTGTGTGTGTGTGATTTGACGAGTTTTCCAAAGTAAGTGAAATGACTAGTTTAAGTCACATTCCGTTTTATAAGATCAAACTTTTCTCTCAACTTTTGTTTTGTTGGTATCTTGAATTTACTTTATGCTTTAGACTTTAGTTAATTTGTGTGTCTAATAAGATAAATCTCAGACTTATATTCAAACAATTCACACATCTGTATCTTTAAATTCTCTTTGATTCTTGTTGTTGGAACATTGAGCTTGAAATATGTCAGTTCTTCATGCTCCAATGGCCAAAATGAGGCTGTATTGATATTTGTAAATCATTGTCACTGGGACACAATGTTCTGGACCATAGTTGCTCTTGGGTATGTACGACACTCCAAAGAAATGTATATGAAGAGAGAAAAACAGTTGAAACACCTGCCCACCACTATTGGAATGCTTATTTTTTATTTTTTTATTTTATACTAAGTACATAAAGTATGCTGAAAAGGTACATGTAAGAATTAGTCTTGGATGCAAACAAGACATCTTATCATAATTTAGAGCAATTGATACTTCAAAATGGCTGATTTGAATCGAATTTATTTTTCATCTCCTAGGAACCAAAATACCGACTTTGTACTTTTAACAATTAACGATTAACAATAAATCTCTGTTGAGGTATAAACCTCTCAATTAATAAAAGTGTTACTTTTGGTACTGTACAAGTTCATTAAGCAGGCTAGTTTTTCATAATTCCAAAGTTTATTTTACATTCATGGGAACTGAGACGTGTTAATTTTTTCTGTATAATTGATTGTTGAATGACTTTTCCTGTTGGAAAACTTTAGAATAGTTTTCTCCCTATTGTTTTGGGTCATGTGCTTCTTCTAATGAGGACAGTCGCAGGTGGATAGTTCATTTCATTCACCAGAATGGCATGCTGCTCGTTTGGCAAGTTTGAAGACTTCTCATACAATTACGTGGGAGGAGTACAAGAAGAGGCAAAAGGTGCATTCTGTGGCTACATGTACTGTAGCTTGAGTTATGTGCTACCTTTGAATATCTGTTGTTGTCTTTCCATATAAGCCTTCACAAGCTAGATCCAGGAAAGTTTTTCTTTTATTCCTATCATGTTTCTTTCTAGAAGTCTGCAATATAGCTATAATTTTTTTTTTTTAGAGAATTTATCCTAAAACTTTAAGGAAGGTTGCCATTTACTTTTTCTTTATTTATTTATTTATTTTTGTGAGGAGGGAAGAGTGGATTTGAATGAGACAACCAACCATGTTTCCTGAATCTGCCACTTACATTGATGGATTATGCATTGTATAACACATGATACTTAGAATTGACACCCATGTTTAATCATGGTAGATGAGAGAGGCAGAATATGTTTCAAGAATATGTATTTTGATTTTGAATGTGGCACACATTTATTATTAGCCTGATTCCCTAGATACTTAAAGCTAGATACTGGTCCCAACAGCTCAGCCTTCTATTAAAAAGTAGTCACTTAAATCTTCACTAGGCCAATATGTATCCTCTTTCAATAATGTTAGTGCAGTCCAACAAGCTCAAATGGCTCCAGTCCCACTTTTTTCCATCTGTAGGGCTTCAACTTCACTTTTTTTAGCTTATCCCATGGCTCTAAACTATTCCATCCAAGTTATAAGGCTTATTTTTGGCACTCCAGGTTTTCATGGAAATATGACTTAATCTACAGTATGCCAAACATGGAAAGATGGCAAATAGACCTCTTTATATGTGTTAATCTGATTCATCTCGTCCAGTAGCTTCAAGTCAAAACCAATAATGCCCCTTGGTTCTTTTTGTTTTGTTACTGTAATTGATGTCTTTATCATGCGATGTTGTCTTTAATGTGGTTATATTTTTGTCTTTGTGTGGCTCAAATGGGTTCATTGTTAGGAAGAAGAAATGAGAAAGGGAGAGTTGGAAGCTGATAAAGATCGGATGATGAGAGAGTATAGAGCTCAGCTGGATGCTGAAAGGGCTCACAAACTTGGTCAAGGGAAAAACCACTCTAGCAGCAAATCCAGTCGCAAAAAAGGTAATGCATAGTGTAATTGGGGATATCATAGTTCCCTCATTATATTAGCTTTTTATGTCGTTGTTAAATCATAAATGTGCTTGCAGATAAGGACAGAGATTTAAAGAAATGCAGCAGCAAGAAGCGAAAGGTGCATTATACCAGTTCTCATTTTTTTTTGTCTTCTACTGATTTTGAATGGTCATCTGTACTGGAAAAAAAATTGTAGTGCATCTGATAATGGAGAATTTCATGACCCAAAAAGGATTGTAAAAATATAATACCTGACATAGACATAGGTGATTATCTCTAGCTATGCTTTGAAAAACAGTTAACAAAGCTATATGGTGATCACATAAAATTCCCGCTCATAATACATTGTTTATTCTCTGGAACCAAATTTATATTTGAACGAAAGCTTTGCCTGTGAACTAATAACTTTGATAAAGCAATTTCCAATGTTGTATCGTTGTTCCTCAGGACTAAAAGGTGAAGAGAATGCAGGAGGAAAAACATGTTAATATTAATCAAAGTCTTCCTCTGCGAGAATTGCCAATTTATGGGCTTATTTTATTATATAATAAATAAGAAACTTGATAAGATAAATAATAAAATATTGTCCCAAGATTATTTGAAAATCTATTATGTAATTTTCTCTAATGAAGGTTACTTCTGTATTTGTACCTTATTTCAAAATCTATTCTGTTGCATTTGGATGGAAGTTTCATTTCAACAATGGATTTGAAATAACTTCAATCATTAGGAATTTGAAATACCTTGGTATTGTTAAAAAATGCCTTAAAATTGAAGATGGTGGATTTGAAATCCATGTATTTAAAAATTTGCCAAACAATGGATTTATATTTAGGATTTAGAATCTAAATTCATCAAATCCTTCCATCCAAATGGAGCCTTATGTAATTTGCTCTAGTTAAGGCTACTCCTGTATTTGTGCCTAAAATATGTCTTTAATCCCTTGATTTATGCATCCAAATTTTTATGCCCACTGTTTGACTTTTTTCCGGTTGACTTAGCATTCAAGGCGATCTGATTTTAGCTCTGGCTCATCATCAGAAACTTCAAGCAGTAATGATGATGAGAGGGAGTCAAAAAAGTCAAAATCAAGGTTGAAGAGAAGGAAGAAAGAAAAAAAGTACAAGTCAAAATCCAAGCACTCAAGCAGCGAGAATGAAGATGCCGATGGCCCTTTACCACTTTCTAGATTCTTTGGGAACCACAAAAGCTGATATTTTGTTCAAAATGTGCATTATCTCCGGTTATGAAACTAGTGTACCAGGTAGATCTCTTTATGATTCCTGACTTGAGGTTTTGTTATCTTTTGCTTCATATATAGTGTTGCCAAACTTTTCTGGCTCCTCTGTGTCTTTATATGTAATCTTTGTGCAGTATTGACTTGCTACATGAATTTTTGGATGAGTTTAGTATACCCATGGGGATTTTTTTTTTCCATTTGATTCATTGAATCTTAAAATAATTTTTGTGATTTGGAAATTTCATCAGGTAATATTTGCATGCGGCTGTGTAAATGTGTCGAGTTGTTAATTGAAAGTTTATTAAATTATCTTCATTTCCCTTCAGTTTGGATAGAGTTGAAGGTTGTAGCTGCTAACAAGCATCCATGGATCTGTTTAGCTCTTGCGTTTGATCTGTGAAGGTAAGCACCCGATGTTAGTACGTTAAAGATTTGCTTAAAATTGAGGACTGTATTCAAAATTGTGTAGGCTACTATCGACACCATTTGCTATTAAGTTTTTTTGTTTCTGTTGTTGAAATAGATGTTGCAATAATTCAAATAATAATTATTGAAGCTTCAAAGGGCAGTTTTTTATTGCTTTTACCGGTACTACTGAAGTTGAATAGTTATTTACATTATTTGAATGCATTTATTGTATTTTATCATAAAGTTGTGTTTTTTATTGTTTGATTGGGATTCGGGACATTGATATAATTATTCAAGCTTAGGGGTGTTATCGTAGATGATCAAACTTCTTGGAAGTCCCCACAGGGGGCAAGTCTTCTCAGGTGGGCAGAACTTAGATATTTAGAAAAAATTCACATAAATTTACAAAAAAAAAGAGAAGAAAAGAATTGTATGTGATGGGGGGTGATCTCCCACTTCGTCCCTCAACGGTGGAAGAAGGTAGTAATAAAAGAAGAAGATGTTGGCAATTCGTAGGGGTGAACGCCCAATAAGAAACAATGTTGTTTATGGTTTTATACTGTAGCATTGCCCTCTAAATTAAAAATGACGCAAAAGGCTCAGTTAACAGATGAATCAGGCTGTTGAGATGATTCTTGAATGGCCTTTCCCTTCTCTCTCAGCTTGGCCATCGATCCTTTCATGGCTTCCTTCCTCTTTTTACTTGCTAGAACTTTTGCCATCAAACACGGTGGCACCCTCCTCCCTGCCATTGCATTCTCCCCAGCCATGCTCATCCCCACTACTACACCACCCAATCCCTATGCAATACTCCTCCATCACACTTGGTATTCAGGATATAATACTCATTTTGAGCAATATTGTCTTTGTATTTCTTCTTTTTTGCATATTCTAATCTTTGTGTTCAAGATGTCTATAGAGTGAATGTCATTTCAGAATCACGAGCAGTTGTTTGCTCTGCTTTTGTCTTTGTATTTTACTTAGCAAGTCTTGAACCAGTAGAACTAAATAAAATAACTCACATTTACGTTTTTATAACAGATATTATAATAAAATGCACATTTTTGGTTTCTATGTTCGCTGAAACCTGGCTCGAACCATCATTGGAAAATGGTTTCCTTGAGCGATCTGATGAGAGCCTTGACCAGGAGGCCGAATCTTATGGGATCTTAGAGAGGACAAATGGTTGTCTTCTTAGTTATTCTTGAGATCGGTTTTATTGTGGCCGGAGTGGGAGGGACTGATAAATGGGACATTGTTTTTTTTTCTTCCTCTTCCCCACTTTTCCTTATTGTTTTGTTTTTGATGGAATAAAATTATTGAGAGTCTGTGATGCAGAAAATAAACACTTGTGGATAGTGTTAGCATCTTTCAGTGTAAATTATTGTGAAATTCCATGTATGTTTATTGATAAGGTGGTACCCCAAAATGGTTGTGACCAATTCTTGTGCTTGTATTAATTTATACTTGTGGTCTTTGACAAAAGATGTCCCCTGAAATTCAGAATGGAGCCCATATTCACACTTTTTGATGAGAATTTGGCCAAAAAAATTCGAGAGCGTGTAGGCCATGGGTTATACATATTTTGCCTTGGTGAGTCATTTCAAACATATTCCCTCTATTATGTTTATATTGTACACCAATGATAAATAAATTTTACCATTAAAACAAATTCTTTCATTATTTCTAATTTAAATTTGTTCAGCCTTAAGACAATATGATAGAATACTAAAATTTATTTTTATATAATTAAATTATAATTATTTACATTAACGCCTTTATTTCCTTATAATACTAATTTTTTTTTATGCTTTATTTAATAGATAAGAAGTTATTTATTAGATATTTTGCCCTACATGGATATTTCAGTCAAATTCTTATATGAAAAAAATGGATCGGTTGCGATTTGCCGCATCAGTCAACAGTTAATGGTGTTTAGTACTAGAGATGGTATTTGAAAGCATTGGGACATTCCAATGCTGCTATAGTAGTATAGCCTGTAGATGCTAATTAACTTCTTTTTTTTTCCTTCCTTTTTTGTGAATATTCTTCTAACTTGCATTCTTGTAACTTAAAAGCTATCACCGTAATAGCCACCATGTATTGTTTATCGGGGAAAAAAAAACCAAAAACATCACTTAAAAAGATTCAACTGATTCCTACATTGCAGAAAATAAACGTAAGTTCATGGAATTTGGAGTGTATTGTGCATGTTCCTTGAATTGCAAGTGATACTTCAAACTCTGCTTTCAAATGCTCAACTTTTCAATCAATCTTAATAGACGAGTAGAGACTCCTGGTGACCAAGAAACAAGCGAAAAAACCAATTGTACCAGTGAGCACAAAAAATACATACGAACCAATAATTGCATACACGAAGTAGAGAGCGACTGATAATGGTTTTTCGATGTTGAGCATTTTGAAGTAGAATGAAGCATAAATGAAGAGGTAGACTGCAGATGAACCTGAGGTCAAGTATGATCTCCACCACCACGAGTAGTCTTCATTGCAGAGCTGAAAATAACAAAGCAATGAAGTGACCCCGCCACAGGTGCCAATGAGGAAGAGTAGTACCATGAAAAGGAACCCCAAGTAACAATGGAACTGATGTAACCAGATTGATGTAATGATGAAGAATAGCTCGATGGATGCTACACCGAATGGGAGTATGCCTCCTATTAATATAGTTAGGACTGGGTTCATGAACCATGCCTGTTCAGGTATTTCCCTAGGAATATTGTTGGCTTTTATTGGATCCTTGATGGCGGGTTTCGTGAACCCTATATAACTACCTACAAAAACAAGTGGAACGGAGATACCAAACCACAAGAGGACTGATGCAAACATGGTCCCAAATGGGATTGCTCTCAATGATTCCTCTCCCCAACTTAGAGCATTCAAGATGAAGAAAATGATACACACTGTTCCAGGGGACATGAAAGATGTTTTAAGACCAATTTTCTTCCATTCTGTTCCCTTGAACATTTTGTAGAGACTAGCTGAGGTGTAGCCAGCAAACAGGCCCATGAAACCCCAGAGAAATAGCAACGCTGTAATCGATCCCCCTCGGTTTGAAGGAGAAAGGAATCCAAGTGCAGCAAAGACCATTGTCACTAGAATCATCCCAAAACACTGAACACCAGTGCCAGCATAAACACACAACAAATCTGAGTTTGTAGGAGGCCTGAAAACATCCCCTTGAACTAATATCCATCCAGTTTCTTGTTCTTCAGCTTCCAATTGGTTGTAATTGAAGATGTCACGGTGGACTGGCGGCATCATAATCAAGACCAGCAGTCCCCATAGAATAAGAACAATCATAAACGAAATGAAGATTGAGAAAGCATGGATGCCATTATCAGCCTTATAAAGATCAGTATCCCATCTAGAAGCCCATTTGATCTCACTCTCCTGAAACTCCACATCGTAGGTGAAAATTATTCCCTTCTCATCTTCAACTTCTTGAGAGGTATCATTCCCAGTTTCATTGCATTTTATCGATGTTATTTTATCATTCCATTTACCCTCATATTCATGCTTAACACTGAATGGTTCGACTTCAAATCCTACAATTGTAGCAATATCTGTTTCTTCATCCTTGTGAAACTTGACAGTGAATGTCAAATGGTTGTTGATAAAATACTTGTGCTCCATTTTCACTCCAACAGGGAAACCATACGTATCAGATCTGTTGTACGCCATAACTAGAGGGAGATTATCCAGTATCATGTTCACCCGATATTCATCATCAATCTTCTCTTTGAATTCCTTTACATCTTTGGCAATAAGGGTAGTACGACAAACAACATTGCATGTTTCCGGTTCTCGCATCTTAAATTCATAGGGAGACTCATGAAAGAGATCGTTAGGAGGAAGTGTCCCTACGTAGTTCTCAATGAACACATCTTCCTTCTTTGGTCTACAGTAAGGGAGAGAATAATAGCGAAGTGGAATTTGAGTTTTCAGTGAGGCCAAATTCTGCACTTCCACCATCAAAGGATCACCCTTGACTAAATCTTTGGGAGCGCTGCCGGAAAGAAATATGCTGTGAGCGAGGAAAATGATGAACATGAGGCAGGCGAAGTAGGATACGTGGACGCATACCTTAACGGCGGGAGGCATCATATCATACAAACCCGTTTCTCTTTCAGTTGATCTCGATTCCATCGATTACCAATGTATCTCTGTTTGTATATGATTGAAGGGTAAGAGGAAACTGGAATCCTAATGGATTTTTGAAGGCTTCAAATCTGTTCATATATCGTAATCTGAATTTGTAACAAGAAAATCTTATCAAAATCTTCGTCTCACATTACCAAGTTGATAAACTGTTAAGAAGCTTGACTTTTTCAAAAAGGAAAACTTAATCCGTTCCCGCTAAAACCCCAACTAAATCTTATAAACTGGCCAAATAATCAATCTGACCATTACTCACATTCCTGAGATTGTTTGGTTTGAAATATACAGTGAAACCTACATAAATTAATATTCGATAAGTTAATAAATTTTTTAAAATAATATTTTTTTGGATCCCAATGGCAAGTTTACGAAATTAGTAATTTTGATAAATTAATGCAATAATAATATTTAGGAAAACTCGTATGTAAATCTATATTTATAAACATAACTAGGATAATTCAATAAAATATGAATCTGTTGTTGTTAGTTTCTATTTTTATTTTTTCAAAATTTAAATCCATATGGATTTCATATATATCATGCCACCCTTATATAAAAACCTTGTTTTTTTTAAGGGAAATTCTTTTTAAATTAATTCACGAAATATGATACATGTATTAGTAATGCATATAATAATTATTTTTTATGTAATTAAATTAATTTTCGTTGAATCGAAAATAAATTATTAATTTATATATTAATTAACATATATCTAATTACTAAAATTGTCATGATCTCGACCTTATTAATATTGAGATTTTACTGCATACACCTTAACATCGGTCTCTGTGTAGTATAAAAGATATATAAAAAAGTTTTATTTGACAATGAAATATATATATATATTAGAACAATATAATAAGTGGCAAAGAAAGTAAACAGTAAACTGAGTCTATTTTCCATGAATTTTACTGTTGTAATGAATAGTAAAGTACTATTCTTATTTTTATTTTTTTCAATTTTTTTTTTTTTTGTTTTCAAATTTTTTTTAATAAAATTATTTTTTTTTTTAAATATTGTTGATGCTTGTGTTTGGCCTGAACCGATTAGAAAAAAATATATCTTAATCGATTTATGCACGCAACTTCAAATATTTTCTTTAGTTTATATAGTAAGATGAACATCATTTTTTTTTAAAAAGATAGAGTAGGTATTTTGTTATTTTTTTTCCCATTCAATTCACATAGCATAGTTGTTTTTTTTAAAAACAATTGTTAAAATCGGTCATTTGAATTGTTATATTTTTCGATCAAATCAGGAAAAAAGTTATTTCTTTCCCATTCCATTACCATAGCATAGTCGTTTTTTAAATTTTTTTTGTCTAAATCGGTCATTTGAATTGTGATATTTTTCGATCAAATCAGGAAAAAATTGACCAACATGCTGGTACCTGGCACCGCATCTTATGCGGTGCCCAAAAAAACTAGTATATATATACTTCCTTTGTTGTGAGAAAATAAAAAGAATGGCCACTACTCATCCAGCCACTCTAGTAGTCTAAGAAATTATACTTTCTATGCAGACCTGTTCATTTCCGTTCACTGGCAATTAGCAAAGTTGGCATCATGGTTTGCAGACATGGTCTTGGAGATAGATATTCAGTTCCATCGATTTTCACGGAACAATCGCGACTATTACGGGATAATTTTTTAAAAATTAAAATTAAAAATAAATAATAACTTGGACAAATTATTAATGAAAAAAGTGGAAAATTTTGAAGTTTGTTTTAAAATATTATGCAACGGTTGTTTCTTGACAAGAAATTGCCGTTATAGTTACACGTCTATTTTAGCACGAAACTTTATGGCGTCAATTGTCGTTCCGTGACCGTTTTTTGAACCTTGGTTGGCATGTAATTCTGCACTTCAAGATGTCAAGACTGCAAGCAATATATACACCACGAAAAAAAACATATGGTTTAAATGCAGGATTAATGTCTCTTCAACGTGTCGAGAAAAATGAAGATTCATTTTCAATGTTCAGTCTCAATCCTGGAGACTGGGAAATTAGTTCATCTCCCAAACTTGCAGGAATCACTCCCAGATCATGCTTTTCTTCCCCATCAAATTGCATAAAAAATGTCTTTAAACATCCAATAAATTACCAAATTATACCCTGGATCCGCCGTTAGCCACCAAAGAAACCATCGAAAATACACTTTCATACTGCGACGCAGCCGGAATAAAGGGTGAAGTGAAAAAAGCTTCCCGAAATCTCTCTAGGAAATGATTAGCTTCGCAAAGTCAGCTTTAGGAAGGAAAAAAGTTAACATCCTTAACATCCAAGAGCACCAAGGGATCAACTACTGAGCTCATGATCAAGAACATGAAAAACTTTAATACCCATAAAATCGTAGCATGACACGGGCTATTCTTCCCTTTGACAGCTTATTTCTGCCATTCTTTATTCTCCACTAGTTTATATTCCTTGGATTTAGTTGAGCCTAAGTCGGAGCTCCGACGAATACTCTTCTAGTGATATGTCACATCGATACTTCACCTTGGGCGAGAATCATGTGGCTTTTAAGATACCGAAAGTCAGGCCTGGACAAGGCGAGGCATGCCACTGGTTCACCCAAATTGATCTAGCATGGATACTTGACACTTGACAGGGAATCAGTGTGATGAAAATCTGTTCTCGCCATTGATCTATTCAAAGTTTCTAGTTAATGTGTGTGGAGAACATGTAATAAAGTGTATTTTATTAAATATTGTCCCCTCTTATTTTGATCAATTATGCACAGTAATGCGTCTCGTAGATTCTGCGTTTCATCACTTAGAAAATTGAATTGCTCCTTTGCATGATCAATAATATATACTAGTGGATGACACTCGTATTCCTTGTATAACATATTATTTGCGTACACACGTTGCATGTATATATAATAAAAAAAATATGTTAAATAGTTTTTTGATACGCAAACGTAGAACTTGTATAAAATTAATGATTTTTTTTATATTTC
The DNA here is from genome assembly GCA_907163345.1 of Haberlea rhodopensis. NCBI lineage: Eukaryota > Viridiplantae > Streptophyta > Magnoliopsida > Lamiales > Gesneriaceae > Haberlea > Haberlea rhodopensis. Next base: position 1,230,236 of record CAJQUN010000052.1, read on the forward strand.
TATAAAATAAATATTCATGTACAACAAATTTTTTATTTTTAATAATTTTATGAGATTAGACTAAGTTGGTAGAACTTAATTTAGTCATTGTACTTTGGTGTAACCATATTTAGTAATAATATTATTGAGGAATGATATGATGTATTATGTTTTGGGTAAGAGGAGCAAAATTCTGTTCAGTTATATGTATTTGTTCACATCAGTTATATTTTGACACCTATTGCGAAATTTGCATGTATAAGTACGCGTTTTTGACATATTCAGTTGGCTCACGCTTGCTGGGTATTTTCCCAAATGCTCACACTCTTACATCATCTCCCAGATAAGAATGAAGAAGAAATACAGAACGAGGAACAACAACACTTTTGAGGTTGGTGACCTGCTACGCTCTTACATATCAAGATATTAGCTTACATTTAAGTTATGCTACCGCTGATATATTAAGACATTTTGAACAATATACGTTATTTGGATTTTAGTTATAAGACATCATTATCTTATAGAATAAATAGATTGTTTTTATTTCGAGATCTGTACTTCGAGGCCTATTGATTTTGAATTATTATTTGAAATCGATGTCAGTATTATTGACCCCACTTTCGAGACATGACAATTTGGTTCCATGCATATTTATTGTTGAAGTTCCTTACAAATCTTTCATTTATTACTAACCACACATACTTTGGTTAGGGGTGAGCATTCGGTCGGTTCGGTTACCGACCGAACCGAATTTCTGAAAATCGAACCGAACCGACCGATTTATTTTTCGAAACCGAACCGACCTAACCGATAAAAAATCGGTTATTTCGGTCGGTAACCGAATTAACCGATATTTTTTTAAAAAAATAAAATAACTTTTAAAAATTAGATAATGTGATTTTAAAAATTAAAATAATTAGATTATTTGATTTTAAAAATTAAAAAAGTAAATTTTAAATAAAGAATGATATTAATTGATTTTTTTAAAAATAAAAAACAATTTATTTTTTAAAAAAATATTAAAAAATTAAAAATTTCGGTTTATTCGTTTTATTCGGTTAACCGATATTTTTAAAATGAAAACCGAAACTGAACCGAATTAACCGATTTTTTAAAAAATCAAAACCGAATTTTTGCAATAACCGAACCGATTTTCCAAAATATTTCGGTTTGTTCGGTTTAACCGAACTTTTGCTCACCCCTAACTTTGGTCCGTATTTTTGGGAAAAAATTGAAGTCTGAGCCAACGAAAGGGCGATGAAGATTACACTAGGCATAAGAACTTAGAAAATAAGTTACTTTTCAGAGAATTATTTCCTTGCGACGGACATTTTCTTCAATATATGATGTGCATGAGTGTTGTTTGTTTTCAGAATTTTATACTTCACTTAATATTTTGTTTGAGCAACTATTACAACTATTTGGGGGAGGGGGACAAAGACCCGAACACAAGATATCCGGGTTATAATTACGATCGGCGCAAGATGTGCTGCAAGCTTACATTGCATTAATTAATTAACTACCTAGTTGCATTGTTGACTTTAAGTCAAACCGTTGTTAGGATAAATGGTAGGAATGGCAACGGGTCGGGTATGGGATGGGTTTGGCCCAATCCCAGGACCCGCCCCGCTACACATAAAACCCGGACCCGCCCCGCCCCGCTTAGACCTGCGAACCCGTCGGGTTTACCCGCCCCGCCCCGGTTCCAGTTTTTTTTTATTTTTAATTTTTTTTTTAAAAAAACTTAGCTAGAAATCTATTTTGAAACACAAAAGTTGAGTTTTGTGATTAAATTTCATTTTTCTCTAGTAAATATTTATAATAAGCATTGTAAAACTATCTTTAAACTACTAAATATTTATTAATTTGCTCTTATTTCCTTCAAAATGTCCAACTTTTTTAACATAAACACATGAATTTTGATATAAAATTAAATAATAACACTTTATTGTTCAATTAAAGAAGTAAAATATATAATCAATATCATATTTTTTTAAAAAAAAATTAAAAATGTATTGCGGGGCGGGTACAGGGCGGGTTCGGCCAATCCCAAGACCCGCCCCGCCCCGCTCCACTTCCAAACCCAGTTGAAGCGGCTCCAGACCCGCCCGACGGGGCGGGTTCAATGCAGGTCCGGATTTGAACCCGTCCCATTACCATCCCTAATAAATGGTCCAGCCAAGGTAGTTGCATTGCTTAACGTTTGTTTTCTGATAGATTTATATTATAGTGAGTGGGGATGAATTATACCTATTATATAAGTGACTAAGAGTCACTATTCCCATGAATAGTGTAATAGTAACTTTTTTTAATTTCTTAATAAATAAATTTTTTTTTATTTTAAATTTTTAATTATTTTTTTATTTTTTAACATTGACTTTTTTTAATTTCTTAATAAATAAAATATTTTTTTATTTTAAATTTTAAATTATACCTATTATATAAGTGACTAAGAGTCACTATTCCCATGAATAGTGTAATAGTAACTTTTTTTAATTTCTTAATAAATAATTTTTTTTTTATTTTAAATTTTTAATTATTTTTTTATTTTTTAACAGTGACTTTTTTTAATTTCTTAATAAATAAAATATTTTTTTATTTTAAATTTTAAATTATTATTATTTTTTATTTTTTACCTATTATTATAATTTCTTAATAAATAAATATTTTTTTATTTAAATTTTTTATTTTTTATTTATTTTTTATTTTTTTACATATTATAAGTGTCTAAAAGTTTACTATTCTCATAAATAGTGTAATAGTGACTTTTTTTAATTTCTTAATAAATATTTTTTATTTTTTATTTTTTTTTATTTTTTTATTTATTAATATTATTTTTAATATTTATTTACAACCTATTATATAAGTGTGTAAGAGTTCACTAAGTGTGCAAGGTTTGTAATAGTACTATTGCAAGGAATAGTAATGAATAGTAATTCACTATTTATTACAATTTTTTTTTCTTAAAATAAAGTTTTTTTTCAAAAAATTATTTTTGTTGATGCGCGGGTTTAACCTGAACCGACTAGAAAAAAAATATATTAATCGATTGTTGATGCGCGCAACTTCAATTTATAGTTAGATGAACATCATGTTTTTTTTTAAAAAAGTTAGAGTCGGTCCTTTGGTTATTTTGTTTCCATTCAATTACAGTAGCATGCTCGCTTTAATTTTTTTTGTTGATGATCGGGTTTGGCCTAAACCGACTAGGAAAAAATATATCTTGATTGGTTAATCATGCGCACAACTTCAAATGATATTTTTTTTCCAGTTTTAGTGAGATGAGCATCATTTTTTTTAAAAAAAAGTTAGAGCAAGTCCTTTGTTATTTTTCCAATTCAATTACATTAGCATTGTCGTTTTTTAAAAAAATGTTTGTTAAAATAATTTATTTGAAATGTTATTTTTGATCAACTTAAGAAAAAATTGACCAACATGCTGGTACGTGGCACCGACCTTAAGAAAAATGACCAACATGCTGGTACCTGGCACCGCACATTGTGCGGTGCCAATAAACTAGTAAACTAATATGACACATGGCAATTCTTGAACAGTATTTATCATGTATTCTACCAAATTCAAATCAAAACAGAACATATTCAATCACTGGCAAACTTCAATATTTTACTAAAAATATATAAATATACTAAATATTTACTTTTCCTTAAATACTTAAAAGCTAATTGAGCTCTCAGGCTTTGCCATAATGGATAAAAGCTCATGCACACATTGTATAAACTCGAGTTTGAGTTACGTTTTAGGCAAAAAAAATTGATTTAGATCCTCCTTAATTAACAAAAAAGATCGGTTTTGTCGTGGCAGGAGTGGGAGGGACTGATAAATGGGACATTGTCCTTTTCCCCCACCTTCCCACTTTTCCTTGTTGTTTTGCTTTTGATGGAATGACATTATTAATAGTCTTTGTGATAGAAAATAAATACTTGTGGATACCCCAAAATGGCTGTGACCAATTTTATGCTTGTATTATTTATGCAACTTGATTTACACATGAAATTGATTTTTTTTTTCCGCGGAAGTCTTTGACAAAAGATGTCCCATGAAATTCAGAATTGAGCCAACTCCACTCCCCTATTTTCACTTTTTGGTGAGAATTTGGCCAATAAAACAAATTGCTTTCATTATTTCTTTAATTTAAATTTGTTCAGCTTAATATGATAGAATGTTAAAATTCAATTTTATATAGTTAAATTATAATTATTTACACAAACACATTTATTTCCTTATAATACTAAAAATGATTTTTTTATTATTTATTTCCCATAAACAAATATAAAAAACAGTTAAATAGATAAGAAGTTATTTATCAGATAAATTACCTTTTAAAAAAAAAAAAATTCTAACGTGCACTCTTGTAACTAAAAAGCTATCACCTAAAAAAAATAAACTAAAAACATCACTTAAAAAGATTCAACTGATTCCTACATTGCAAAAAAAAAAAAACACTTAAAGTATAAGGAATACATATTGTATTATGCATGTTTCTTGAATTGCAAGTGATACTTCGGACTCTGCTTTCAAATGCTCAACTTTTCAGTCAATCTTAATAGACGAGTAGAGACTCCTAGTGACCAAGAAACAAACGAAAAAACCAATCGTTCCAGTGAGCACAAAAAATACATACGAACCAATAAGTGCATACCCGAAATAGAGAGCGGCTGATAATGGTTTTTCGATGTAGAGCATTTTGAAGTAGGAGGAAGCATAAAGGAAGAGGTAGACTGCAGATGAACCCGAGGTCAGGTATGATCTCCACCACCACGAGTAGTCTTCTCTGCAGAGCTGGAAATAACAGAGCAATGAAGTGATCCCGCCACAGGTGCCGATGAGGAAGAGTAGTACCATGAAAAGGAATCCCAAGTAGCAATGGAACTTATGTAACCAGATTGATGTGATGATGAAGAATAGTTCGATGGATACTACACCGAATGGGAGTATGCCTCCTATTAATATAGTTAGGACTGGGTTCATGAACCATGCCTGCTCAGGTATTTCCCTAGGAATATTGTTGGCTTTTATTGGATCCTTGATGGCGGGCTTCGTGAACCCTACATAACTACCTACAAAAACAAGTGGAACGGAGATACCAAACCACAAGAGGACTGATGCAAACATGGTCCCAAATGGGATTGCTCTGAATGATCCCTCTCCCCAACTTAGAGCATTCAAGATGAAGAAAATGATACACACTGTTCCAGGGGACATGAAAGATGTTTTAAGACCAATTTTCTTCCATTCTGTTCCCTTGAACATTTTGTAGAGACTAGCTGAGGTGTAGCCAGCAAACAGGCCCATGAAACCCCAGAGAAATAGCAAAGCTGTAATCGATCCCCCTCGGTTTGAAGGAGAAAGGAATCCAAGTGCAGCAAAGACCATTGTCACTAGAATCATCCCAAAACACTGAACACCGGTGCCAGCATAAACACACAGCAAATCTGAGTTTGTAGGAGGCCTGAAAACATCCCCTTGGACTAATATCCATCCAGTTTCTTGTTCTTCAGCTTCCAATTGGTTGTAGTTGGAGATGTCACGGTGGACTGTTGGCAGCATAATCATGGCCAGCAGTCCCCATAGAAGAAAAACAATCATAAACGAAAGGAAGATTGAGATCGAATGGGCTTTATCAGCCTTATAAAGATAAGTATCCCATCTGGAAGCCCATTTGATCTCACTCTCCTGAAACTCCACATCGTAGGTGAAAAGTATTCCCTTCTCATCTTCAACTTCTAGAGAGGTATCATTCCCAGTTCCATTGCATTTTATCGATGTTATTTTATCATTCCATTTACCCTCATATTCATGCTTAACACTGAATGGTTTGACTTCAAATCCTACAATTGTAGCAACATCAGTTTCTTCATCCTTGTGATACTTGACAGTGAATGTCAAATGATTGTTGATAAAATACTTGTGCTCCATTTTCACTCCGACAGGGAAACCATATGTATCAGATCTGTTGTACGCCATAACTAGAGGGAGATTATCCAGTATCATGTTCACCCGATATTCATCATCAATCTTCTCTTTGAATTCCTTTACATCTTCGGCATTAAGGGTAGTACGACAAACAATATTGCATGTTTGCCGTTCTTGCATCGTAAATTCATAAGGAGAGTCCTGAACGAGATGGTTAGGAGGAAGTCTCCCCTCAATGAACACATCTTCCTTCTTTGGTCTACAGTAAGGGAGAGAATAATAGCGAAGTGGAATTTGAGTTTTCAGTGAGGCCAAATTCTGCACTTCCACCATCAAAGGATCACCCTTGACTAAATCTTTGGGAGGGCCGCCGGAAAGAAATACGCGGTGAACGAGGAAAATGAAGTACATGAGGCCGGCGAAGCCTGATACCTGGGCCCACATCTGAACGGCGGGAGGCTTCCTATCATACAAATCCATTGATTACCAATGTCTCTCTGTTTGTATATGATTGAAGGGTAAGAGGAACTGGAATCCTAATGGATTTTTGAAGACTTGAGATCTGTTAATATCGTAATCTGAATTCGTAACAAGAATATCTTATCTAAATCTACTGTTGTTTGTTTTTATTTATATTTTTCAAAATTTAAATCCAGATGGATTTCATATGTATCATACAGAAACTTTGTTTTTTTTAGGAAAATCCTTATATAAAAACAATGAATATCCTCATACGTATTTTTCATAAATATATGTATGTACGACGAATTTCTTTTTAAATTAATTCACGAAATATGATACATGTATGAGATATAATTATTGGACTTGGAGTCTGGAGATGCTTTGGTTAGAAAAGTTTCAGGACTGATGACACTTCCTCCTATTCCAATGACATCAAATAAGTAATAGATTATGCTTCTGTTTTGTGTTTGTGTGATGTTATGAGATCAAATCTAGATAGCCTAGCAAAACATTATATTAGAAAATTGTTGATGGACACCTTACTTGATTATAAATTATCAGACCCTATTTAGATTTGATTTAGTGGCATTTTTCTATGAAAACACACTCATCCACATTGCTATCTAATGTGTAGAAAGCATTTCATATCTGAAATGAGAAATTATGATTCTTTTTATTTATAATCACTTAGCAGATGATTTTATTGCCGCTTGATGATTTTAGCTCAAGTTTTTATGCATGTGTAGGTTTTTTTTTTGTCCTTTTTTGAGTTGCATGTTTTATAACAGTCATCATAATTCAACTCATTTGCCAACTGGTTGTGCATCATCTGTTTAAATGCAGCTCTCTCTCTTCTCCCAATTGTCCATTACCACTAAAGGATCGTCGGATTTATAGAAAGACCCACTTCAGAGCTGAAGATATTCAAGACAACAACGTGCTCACAAACTTTGGTTGTGAAGGAGTCAAAGATGCTGAATACTTTTTTGATATGTTCTCATCAATCAATCAATGGCACTGGCATCGTGCAAGACACTGGCACGGGCGCGGTGTCACAAAACACACACACACACACACACATATATATATATATATATATATACACGTAAAATTATACTTTCTTTGTTGTGAGAAAATTTGATATCCATGAATGTCAAATTTATATGCAGACATGACCATTTCCGTTCACTAGCAATTAGCAAAGTTTGCATCATGGTTTGCCGACACGATCGTGGAGGCGTGGAGGTTGTTGTTCTAGTTCCACTGATTTTTACGGAACGATCGTTGTTATTGCGACAGAGTTTTTTAAAAATTAAACATTAAAATAATTTGGACAAATTGTTAATGAAAAATTGGAAAATTTTGAATTTTTTTAAATATATTCTGCAATAGTCGTTCCTTGCCACCAAATTGTCGTTTCATTCCGTGACGATCGTAAAATCGCCGTTATAATTATATATTTATTTTAGCATTTGAACTTTTTCGCATCAACTTCGTTCCGTGTCCGTTTTTTGAACCTTGGTTGGCATGTAATTCTGCACTTCAAGATGTCAAAGACAGTAAGCAATATATACACCACGAAAGAGACATGTGGTTTAAAATGCAGGATTACTGTCTCTTCAACGTGTCGAGAAAAATGAAGATTCATTTTCAATTTTCAGTCTTTCAATCCTGGAGAGAGAGAATTAGTTCAACTCCCAAACTTTCAAGAATCACTCCCAGATCATGCTTTTCTTCCCCCATCAAATTGCATAAAAAATTTCTTTAAACATCCAATAAATTACCAAATTATACCCTGGATCCGCCATTAGCCACCAAAGAAACCATTGAAATAACTTTCATACTGCCACGCAGCCGGAATAAAGGGTGAAGTGAAAAAAGCTACCCGAAATCTCTCGAGGAAATGATTAGCTTCGCAACGTCAGCTTTAGGAGGGAAAAAGTTAATATCCTCAACATCCAAGAGCACCCAGGGATCAAATACCGAGCTCATGATCAAGAACAGATAAAATCGTAGCATGTCACAGGCTTTTCTTCACTTTTCAACTTATTTCTGCCATTCTTTTCAATAAAGGGCGTTTTCACACATACGAACATATACATGCTATTCTTTCACGCGATGGTTTTTGTGAACACCCGGTCCGCAAAAGAAATTTCCGTGGATTTTAGTGGAGCCTAAGACGGAGCTCCGGTGAATACTCTTGCAGTGATATGTCACATGGATACTTCACCTTTGGCGAGAATCATGTGGCTTTTAAGATACCGAAAGTCAGGCCTGGACAAGGTGAGGCATGCCACTGGTTCACCCAAATTGATCTTGCATGGATACTTGACACTTGACAGGGAATCAGTGTGATGAAAATCTGATCTCGACATTGATCTATTCAAAGTGTTCTAGTTAACGTGCGTAGAGAACACATGGTTCGGAGTCGCGGGAACAGTGCCCGGAAGGGAAGGCATCGTTCCAGTTCCAATGACATTTCACGGAACGGTTACGGCGCGAATTTTTTAAAAATAATACTAAAAATTCAAAAAGAATGAATATTCTGACAAAAAAAAATTCATATTCTTTAATTATTAAATAATATTTAAAAGATTACTTTTAGAAAATAACAAATTAATTTTTTCCTAAATCTCATGTACACTTTATTAAAACATTATTTATCCTCGATATATACTAAAATTTTTACAACCATGTCAAAACTATTTTACTTTCAAATCATAATAATAATAAAAAATAAAATATACAAACTAGATGAAAATGTTCATTTAATTTTAACTATTTAAATTTTCAACTAACTTGCAAAATCACTAAATCTTATGTACACTTTATTAGAACAAAAATTTATCATCAATATCACAGAATATTTTTTATCACTTTGTTTACAAAATTAAATTATTTCACAAAACATTTAATTATAAATTAATTAAAATACACATAACAATTTATTTAATTAATTAAACACAAACTGGAGATGTTTAACAACTTTTATATTTCAAAATCCACCGTTCCACCGATAAATCACCGTTTTTTATCTGTTCCACCGTTCCGTTCCACCGATAAATCACCGTTTTTTGTCCGTGGAACACCGTTCCAAAACAAGCTCCTTTACCACCCGGTTCTTCAGAACGGTAGGCGTCGTTCCGGTTCCGGATCAATTATGCACAGTCATGCGTGTTGTAGATTCTGAGTTTCATCACTTGAAAAAATTGAATTGCTCCTTCGCTTGAGATATACTAGTGGATGAAGACACACACATTGCTTGTGCATAACATATTATTTACATCGCATGCATACATAATAAAAAATTATATTAAATAATTTTTTGATACGAAAATTTAGAAATTGTAATGAAATTAATGATATTATATTTTCATAATATAATTATTTATGAAGATTAAATTTTTTTTTTATTTTTAATAAATTTTGTGAGATTAGACTGAGTTGGTAATAACTATAATTCTATTGAAGATGGATAATTTGGTCATCGTACTTTGGTATAACCATATTTAGTAATAACTATTGATGTAAGATGATGATATAACTGCTGAGGCAAAATGATGTCATTATATGCTCTGGCTTTTATCACGTGAAGCAGATATATATGCTTTTTTTCTTGTCATGCTGTGTGGTGATGTCAACAAGATCTTGAATGTTTTTTTAACTGTGTTTATGTTGTCAATACTCAATATAATATTTTATGCGGTGTTAAGTTCCATTGATGGAAAATGATATATAAAGTTTGAAATAAAACCATATGCGTCTACTTGCAAGCTTAGAAACCACAAAGAGGCAACAGTAATAAATTTATTACAGTCCAAAATTGTTTATTTTGTATTTTCATACTTGATATGCAATTTATGTGAAGCCCCACTCCCACCCACCATATTTGACAAATTTACAAAAGGAATAAATGAGGTGGAAGTAAAATCCGAGCATGATTGACATTGTGGCCAATGACAATTAAAAATGAGCTGAATTTGTTTGTTGTTAAGACATGAATGAATTAAAGCATTGCTAGCCATGCAGAGCAACATCGCCTCCAATACATGCTATAAATTTAGTTTACAAACTGATGAGTTTCAAAATCTGGTTTAAAGGTGAATAATGTAGAATTCGGTCGAAAATACAAAGATGGGAATCAAGTATCATTTTAAAAAAGAAAAGGAAAAGAACACAACCTTTAGGTCAGGGTAAGATTCAAGTCAACCAGATAGATGGCTTGGAGAGTTGTTGAACATGGTGTGCCACATATAAGCTTGTGAAAGCACCATCTCCAGTTCCACATGACTCCACTTTTGAGTTGGAAGGTGCTGAAGATACATCACCATCTCCTGAAACTCCAAATTCCTTAGCTTATCCGACCACTGCAAATATATATTAGCTTCCTCAAGATACAACATTGGGAATTACACACACAAACACACACACACAATATATATATATATGTGATTACATTTGGTTAGAAGGTCGAGATATCATTTTAACTCTTAATGCTTGAATCAGGTAAGAATTTTCATGACATGACTAACTCACCGTTAAGAGAAAGCTGGCAAATATGTAGACGAGGAAATCGGGCAATGCATCTCCTTCAGCAAGATACGTATCCCATAAACGAGTTACGAGATGAAATGGAATCTACAAACATGAAAATCCATTTCTCACTCATGGATAATAATGTTATAAGGGTCACTCGAAACCCAAGTACACACCCTAAAGAGTACTTAAGGTTTAGCAAGTTTTAGCAATTAGATGGGTTGTGATTGAATTAAAAAATACTTCCCCTTTACATCACAGCAATAAACCCCATATAAACAATAATAACAAAAAAACACCATCATCAATAATAATAATAAACCTCATGCAAAGTCTTGTCTAAATAAACTAGAGATTTGAAATTTCTGGTTTCATTTAGCATAAAAAAGTTGTTTTACTCAATAAATGTGATGGATTATATCTATGAAATTTGAACAAGCAAATAGTAAAATTCTCCCATTCAAACAAAGCCATAATGAAATTGGAAAAACAAATAGTAGTAATGCCAGCATCTAAACCTCGCGTATAAGAAGGCAATTGGACCAGCGGAAAGCAAATTGAAGAAATTCAAGACCTTGTTCCTCCATGTGTCTCGAAACAGGTTCTATAATACATCCAGAAAACAAACTTGTCAATAGGGCAAAGGAATGGATTGAACCCCCATTATCTAACTGACAGAGATTAAGTTTCAAGACAGAAATATTACTCTTAATTCTCATATAACGTTGGGTTCTCAAAATGCAATTTAAACATGCAATAGACTTCATCATGACGTTTTAACTCAATTGTGAACGAGTAACTTAAAAGTTTAACGAATGGTTAGAAAAGTACTTGTCCATTGCACTAACAATTCATAGAAAAGCTAAGACACGATCTCTGTTAAAAATACATGATTGAATAATGAATTATTTACAGGGCTCAACAAGGTTTGATTTTATCCTATAGCATGGAGAAAATTGATGCCCACCCACCTGTAAACTTAAATCAAACCTTGCAATTATATTTTCTAGTAATATATTAACTAACCCAGTGAATAAGACCATCTTCTTTTAGTCAGAGATTTTTGACTTCCAGAAAAAGAAATATATTGTACATTGATAGTTATTAAATCCAAATACTTAGTTAGTGAGCATAAAATCTAACCACTGAGATTATTGAATATTTAGTGTGAAAAATGCTTCTTTTTCCGGTGAATATGGTGGGTAAGACTTCAGTCTAAAAGGAATTGAATAGGGAAGCCATCAAAACGTATCGTTTGTGCTGTTGTGCGGTTTAAATTTTTTGACTTGTACCGTTACTATCAGCTATAGCTTTTCGTACAGAAACAAGTGCTCGATTCTACAAATTGCTTTGATTAAATGATACACCGAATTTTGAGAGAGAGAGAGAGAGAGAGAATTGCTTTGATTAAATGATACACCGAATTTTGAGAGAGAGAGAGCGAGAGAGAGAGAGAGAGAGAGAGAGAGAGTGAAGGTCATACCATCAATCCTTCTGACCAATTCCTTCAGTTTGAACACAAGTCGCTGAATTCCAGGTTGTGCAAAAGTGTAATGGTCATGCATACTGTCAAGAAGCTTCGATAAACACCAATAGCAATCAGCTTCTACATTTGATATTGTTTCAGGAGAAAGATCAGCCATCGACCAAGAATCAACACTACCCTCCAAGTGTTCCGATAAAAAAACTACTATGAAAGGTGTAACAAGATCATTTATTCCTTGCACATAACCACTTGCAGGATGCCGTATAGCCCTGGAACGTGAAAAGAAAATAACTATGAAATTTGACCATAGATAGAAAGACAAAGTGGCAGCAATATGCGGCAAAATAAAGGATAACAAGACTCACAAAGATCACAATCCCAAAATTCTTAGGGAAGGTGAAAGAACAAGGTAACTAAAAGATTTTGGCAATTAGTTCACGCACTATAATTAACATCCATTAAATTAAAAAGCCTTCTACCAAGCTCAAAACTAAGCTATAGAGTATACTGAATCCAAAAGAAACTTATGTTCCACTGCATGGTAATAATTCGAATAACTATAACATACAGCAGAAAGTTTCAACACAGTTCTACAAATCAGGTCAGATTGTGCGCTTAATGGCCAAACTTATGAGCAACTATCCCGTTTATTCGAAGGAATCATGATATGCAGTAAATTATTATGCATTAAATGGTCTAATGATATGCACAGTGGTCTAAACATCTCAAACTATCTGCGAACTATCCTTTGGTTATATAATTAACTTTCTCAAACTCGTGACAGATAAGTTAAGGCAAAATATCTCATTTGCAGTAGAACGATTCATTTAAAAGTTCAAAAGGTGATATGACTTAAGAAACCATGCACAGATAGAGAAACAAGGCAAAAAACACAAAAAAGCCAAACTAAGATTGACTAGTAGCACTCATACAATCTTCTTCAACCTCTTTATGCATCATCACGGCTATCTTTGGGGAACAAGAACGTACTCTCACAGCAGATTGCTGTTATTTTGCATTAGGATGCATTTCCGCAAACCTTTAGACATAGACATCCATTTTCCAGAATCATTCGTCAAGAAAAGAAATGCCACGTGAATCGCCTTCCATTGTTTCTAGGTGAGAGACCCACACACAGAGACTCTAAATCACATACGGATGAAAAGGCAAAAAAAAGTGCCAAATAAAGTTTCTAACCATGTATAAAGTATTCGCTCCAATGACTTTTGGACTTCTACTTGTTGAAAGAAAGTGACATCAGGGACTGTCCTGGGACAATCAACAGCAATCTGGCAAGTATAGGAGAATCGTTATTAATTAGGTGAATGGGTCACTTGACGAATGAGTGACATAACAAGCAAAAGCAAATCAAAGATCATAAAACCTGACGAAGCATGTTAATCTCTTCATCTGTGCGATCTCTATCTGGAATATCGTAATATTGGGCAACACAATCAAGATATTCCATGCGCTTTCTTCTCAGAACTCCCTCCCTTCTATCTGAATTAGATGGTGCATATCCCTGTCGTCAGTTAACATTTTAAATTCAACAGACCAACAGACCAATGTTGAATAAAAATTTCTAAAGCCTGGCCGACGGTTAATAATAATCCTCTACACCATATAAAAATTTAGTATGAGAACAAAAATTCAGTGAAATCTGATGATAGGGCTCCTAGGAAAAGGGATGTCAGATACACAATATAAAAATTTCTAAGAAAGCTACCTCAACCTCTATTTTATTTTTTGGATAATCATGAATCCATTTTTATTCACCAGTTCACTGATTATCTCTTCGAGTGTTTATAAACATCATCGTACTTATGTTTAAAAGTCATAACCACTCTATGTCCATGTATTTGGAATATTTAGATTTTGAAAATTCTAGCTTTAGGGACAAAAGCACCAATGTCTCACCAAATAATGCAGTTGGAAATGAACACTAGATGGGTTACAAAATAAGACACAAAAGATATACTAGTCAAATTCAAGGAGACCTTATCTTATCTAATCTGTTCTCCGATGTCCGTTATTGTTGCTCAATTAGTTTTATTTTAATGTCAGGTTCGAGGTTGCAGGCGGAATGGATGGGAGAGAGAATCAAGCAGTTTGAGTAGGCCAGTTCACTATCTATGACGAGAAAATATCCAGTATTTCATGTTTCCGAAGGCATTCGGTTAAAAGTCAAAAACTAGAATTATATATTTATAATGCACCTATCTAAAGAACCATATTCATTTTGAAATTAGGCATACCAAGAGAAGTCTCCATACGGTTGGGCGCAAATATGGTGGCACACCACTCCATGCTAGTTCACGCAGTTTGTCTGCACGATGTGGAAGAAGGGGAAAATAAGATATTGACGAATATAGAAAATTAAAGAATAAATTCCACATTATAACAATATATCAAGCTGAGATTGCATAATTCCCAATTAAGAACCAAAGCAACAATAGAGATCTTAAACAACAGATGTCAGTATTTCATTTTATTCTCTGGAAGACCAAATGTTACAAATAATTTCATTTCATTTTAATAAAAATAAATAGATATATCACAAATACAGGGAATACTGTAGATCCTTCCACACATAATAATGTAGCAGCAACCCCAAATCTTATTGTCAATTTCATCTCCCATCTGCTTTAAGATAGGGGCCCAATGACAAAATGTCCAGCAATGTACAAGAAATATCTTAGCAATATGAGTCATTTCCCAATAATAATCTGCCTAGAATCCCTGATCAGTGAAAAGAGTAAGCTATGACTTCTTCAAAATGAGATATTTATTCTTATCTTATTCAGCTTGGACATATAATAGGTACTTCCTCCCAAATGGCACGAGAAATCCCAATCACGGTCCAGTCCATTGTCAAAAAAACTCATCCATTTCTAGCTTTTCCACGTGAATATCCTATGTTTTAAAATGTTCCAAATTAACATCCAATTATCACATCGATTATACTCATTCTACATCACAACTGAGATGGACTTTGAAGCTACCTTAAGTGATTTCAAGAAATGTTCAACATAAAATTGTCTTATGAGCTGAAATTGGTATAAGCACTGCATGATGTTCCAAAGAATTGGAAATCAGAAAATCATTTCAAAATATAAATAAATGAGTTCCTACAACTAGAGTTCAACTTACATCCAAAGGAAAACTTGTCAGCGTATGAATGCCAATTCATGCTTACATATATACTCAAAACCATGCGATAGAGCTGAAACATTGCATGCAACTTGACTTAAAGAATCCTTTCAACTCAATTTTAGGCAAAAGGTCCAAAAGCAACACCAAAATGAAGACTCGACAGCATCTGCACTTAATGTGTCATTCATACACTTAGCTTAACAGTTTTTAGTCCATCCAGGCTCATAGCTATGCTGCAAATAAAATCAAAAGGTGGAACATTTAAATAATTTATCAGCATATGACAGTCACTATTAACTATATTTAGTTCAATTGACTAACTTGAATTTATTGAAAAGAGGTTGTAATTCCATCAGGGCGAAGCCTATGATTAAAAAAAACATAATTTTTCTATTCTAATCAAGAGGACGAGAGTAATTTCATAATAAATTTACTTAAAATCATATTCTCAAGTATCCAATTGGAAAAGAATGACCACATAACTGGAGATAGCTATATCTATCATTATCTATACGGTAAGTTTATAAATGGCCAAAAGGCTAAATATATAACTAATACTCAAAACCAATTTTTCAATACCTAATATTACAGTCACTCCAGACAATTCCTTAGTGAACTTCATTAGCCTTGCAGAATCAGTAGCTCTGGCTCCCACAGAGGACTTCCGAATCTCTTTTGATGTGGTTTCGTTACCCATAGTTGTATGACTAACAGATGAACTAGCATGTGTATTGCTTCTGTTTTGGAGTTCATTCTACATGCATGAAGAATAATTGTTAGTTGCTAAAGGTACCATCATTATATCAAGTTTAATCAAATTGAAGTTTCTTGGACAGGAAAAAATGGAATTAGACAGATAATCATACCTCAGTGGATCTCTCCACTTGTTCGCCATGTTCAAAATCATTGTCTGAATATCTTCTGCCAGTGTTTGGCGAATACAAAACTGATTGATCCAAAGGCTCTGATCTCCGCGTTATCAATACTTTACCAGGGAAACTCCGACCCTTAAGCAATCTATGCATCTTAAGAATATGTTAGGTACCGAACATTTAAAGTCAATGAAAAAAGTAATAAAGTATCATACTATAGTTTTTAGCATCACAACACTCATTTAATGTAGTTCAGATCAAAGTGGGGAAAATGCATCAGAATAAAGTAGAGAAGATACTGTGAGAACAACTATCTCATGGGTGTTATAACAAAACGAGTAATGTAATTAACATGGTGCCAAGGCAAAATGAACCAGCAAACGATAAAGGGGCAAACCACCATGACCATATAAAAATTTCGATTTGGTCTGAACATATAAACAACAGCAAAATGGTCATAAAGTCCAAAAGAAAGTTAGCATACTGTCCATTCATCATACTTTATGAAAACAGCCAATCCAATCAATGTAAGAGCTCACACTTAGCAAACATCATACAGTTTACAGGGTGCACATGGCCCAAATAGAAGGAACTTTTAATACCATTCAAATGGGATAAATAGGCAGATTGATGTAACACCTATTCACACCTTTCATAACTTGCACATCAACTACAATCTGGACAAAGTAATGGTGGGTTTGAGATTTGTTGTGTTGGGTATCCTCAATTTTAAATTAAAATATTTTAACTATAATACAGATTTTCTTGAGGTATAAAATCAAAGATTTCTAAGCTTCAAATAAGAAATCGATACAAATGGTGGCCGTCCAGCTAAAAGTATCAGTCTTGAAATCGGATTTAACACTCAGGAATTCAACAGAAATATCCATCAAAGTTCGAAGCTCACAGTGAAACGCAGTGCCCACATATAATCACACACTCCACGATCTCGTGAATTCACCAGAATAAGAACAAAAAAGCTTCACACATTTAATCATCAAACCTAACACTTAAATCCCAGAAAACCCATCGAAATATTCAGAACAAATATCCAATTGGGCAGTCAAATCCGGCATATCATTGAGCAGATCACTAAGTTAACAGAGTGAAATTGCGAAATTTTATTTCATAAACTGCTGGATCTGAAGTGTGAAACTAATGTACATGCATACATACCCTTGGACATTTCTGAGAGTTTGATTGAATCTGGAATCAAGCGAAGAAGAAGCATCTTTGTTTCGATCATCTTTTCGATCATCTTCTCTATTGCTGCTGTTCCTCATGCTTTCCCAGTCCGTTATCATGTGTTTATGAAAACTCGACTGAAATATTTCTACGGGGGTGATACCCGTACGGGTCAAACCCATTAAAAACTTACGGGTCGAGCCCAAACCATGGATCAAGGTCAGGGGACAAGGTACGGGAAGGGCGAAGCCAGCCTAGCATAAGGCGAGCCTCGCAGCTCGCCCGCTCTAAGGGTCGAGCTGCGCACCCACCCCGCAAGAGGCACTGTGCTCACCCCGCGAGAAAGGAGAGTACCGTCCCTACCTGCTCGCCCGCGTGATGGGTGAGCCGCGTACTCACCCGGCGAGGCGGGTGAGCCTCGCAGCTCGCACACAGGGCATCGCAGCTCGCACACACGAGGCACAAGCTGCGATGTTCTCCCGTGCGAGGAAAAGTTCGATGCCACCCCTCGCAGATGCCTCATGCTTGCAAAGTATGGGGTCGAGGCTCACTCGTGTTGGGCGAGCTAAGCTTTGTAGCGCAGCCTCGTGAATTAGATTCAACGTATAACCCATATCTCCAAGTACAAATCGAATCATAAAAGCTGCAAGCATATCATACCATGAAAGCGACATTCTCTGGCACCCGGCATAAATCGGATCGCAAAAGCTGCAAGCCTATTATACGGAGAAAGTGACACCTACTCGTCTTCAGCCCTAAGACCCTGGTCCCCACCTTTAGCTTCAGAGGATGTTCCCTAGGCTCCTGACATACGGTTAAAGGTTGTCCCCTTTCCATCTCCTTATAAATATCAGGTTTGTCGACAGGAATAAGGTATTCACTCTTCTCACAACTTAAAGTTCATCCCGTTATTCTTTTCTTTTCCGATTTCTGACTTAAGCGTCGGAGGGGCTCCGCCGGGACATCCTTCCGGCACCCTTCTCACGCTTGTTCGTAATTTCAGGCATCACCGGCACTCGAAGCCATTATTGGAGTTGCTCCCAGCACCCTTCGTCCGCCGGAAGGAAGACGTATCATTTTTAGTAAGCATCATTTGGCGCCGTCTGTGGGAAATTGAGCAAAGACGTTGATATGGCAGGAAGAAGAGGAAGTAGAAGAACAGTTACGGCGGAATCTCGCCCAGGAGGAAGGACTGAACAACCGCCTCCGGTGGAGAACGTGGGAAACATGACTATGGAACAACTAGCCCAGTTCATCACCACCGCCGTAGCCGAGGCTATAAAGCAAAACCAACCCCCACCTCCTGACGGACCATTGCCGAACCATGAGGACAATGCTGAAGTCCAGCAAAGTCACGCGGAGGAAGCCAATCCCACCCAAGGTGGCGGGGACTCGGAGATGCACCAGAGGATGGAAGACATGTGGAATGAGATCCAAGGGTTGAGACAACATGTCGGGGAAAAGGCCTACACCCACAAGAAAGAAAGTCCCTTCTCCCAAGCCATTTTGGAGGAGGAGCTACCATCTAACTTCCGACAGCCTAACATGGGAGAGTACGATGGGAGCACCGACCCCGAGGACCATTTGGGGAGATTTGATAATGCGGCCTTGTTGCATCGATACTCCGACGGAGTCAAGTGTCGGGTATTTCTGAATACATTAGTAAGGTCGGCTCAGCAATGGTTCAACATGTTGAAGCCTAGCTCAATAATGTCCTTCAACGATTTCAGCTCAGCTTTCTTGCATCAATTTGCAAGTAGCAAAAAATATCAAAAGACCTCACTCAGTTTGTTTGTCATGAAACAACAAGATCAAGAATCTTTGCGAGAGTTTACCCAACGCTTCAACGGTGTGGCCTTGGAGGTTCCTTCAGCCACGCCTGATGTCCTTCTCAATGCTTTCACGCAAGGGCTCAAGGGGGGGGAGTTCTTCAAGTCCTTGGTAAAGAAACCACCGCAAAGTTATGATGAGCTCCTATCTAGGGCGGAGAAGTATGTGAACTTGGAAGACGCGCAGAGGCAGAAGAGATTAGAGCAAAGACCCGCTGAGAATAACAGGGAAAAGCTGGACAAGGGTGGAAGGAAGAGGAACATGGCGGAGAGGATGGATGATCGAAACTTATTCAGGGGGCGTCTTCCACATATTCCCCTTGTCATGAGCCTAGACAGAGCAATGGATGTATGTGATAATAAGGGGAGATTGACTAGGCCAAGGAAAGCAGAGAGAGGTCCAAGATTGCCCCCATCGGATAAGTATTGTGGATACCATCGAGAATATGGACATTTTACCCATGATTGCCAACAATTGGGAGAAGAGGTTCAGAGGATCCTCCAAAGAGATCCGGAAATAAAAGCTATGTTGACGAGAACCAGGGAGCCCTACCAGCCAGGCGGGCCCCAAGCCCCTGCTCGGGCCAATCCTGGACAGAGAGAGCCGAGGTGGGAGCAACAAGGACGGAATGCCCCTCGCGGCCGTGTGGAAAGGAATGGAGGAAACAATGATCCGAGTCGAGGAATGATACACATGATCTCGGGAGGGGCAACCGATGGAGACTCTGGCCGAGCTCGCAAGGCATACGGGAGGAGGTTGGAAAATTTTGAGGTGTCCATGGAAGCAAGCACCACAACCGACCCTGTGATCAGTTTCGGTCCCGACGACCTGCGAGGTATTGTTACTCCACACAACGATGCCTTGGTAGTCACGGTTACTATAGCAAATTATGATATAGCAAGGATTTTCGTGGATACGGGGAGTTCCGTCAATATCTTATTCAAAACAACCGTGGACCAAATGCAAGTTGAGGGATTCCACTTGGACCTAATCTCGACCCCTCTTTATGGGTTCACGGGACATGTGATCCAGCCTCTGGGTCAGATTGTCCTCCCCTTGTCAATGGGGAGTGGCCCTAGCCGAGTAACTAAGATGGTGGACTTTACAGTCGTTGACGCCCCCTCCTCGTACAATGGGATTATTGGGCGACCAGCCATGAAGGACTTCAAGGCCGTAGCTTCTACCTATCACCAGAAATTGAAGTTCCCGGCAGGAAACAAAGTTGGAGTACTTGGGGGAGACCAGGGTACAGCCCGTCGGTGTTATGAAAGTGTTGTAAAGGAAGAAGGAAAAAGGGCTCGACGGGAGGTCGGGGTGATAGGCAGCGGGGGGTCAGTTGCTCGGCATGCCCTGAAAGAGACTCCAACTGTGTCAGAGGAAGAACCTGAGTTAGTAGAGCTTGGATCTGCTGAAAGGGTGATCAGAATAGCTGCTGACTTGGACCCGCAAGAGAAGGGCGAGCTCATTGCCTGTCTCATTAAGAATCATGATGCCTTCGCCTGGTCTACTCAAGATCTTAAAGGTATAAATCCGAACATCGTGCAACACCATCTAAACGTGTTGGACGGAGCTCGGCCCATAAAACAAAAGAAAAGACACTTCGGGGCAGAAAAGGATAAGGTCATTAAGGAGGAGGTCCAAGAGCTGCTTAGGGCGGGACACATTAGAGAAGTTCAATTCCCCACTTGGCTCTCGAATGTAGTCCTGGTGCCTAAGAACTCGGGAAGGTGGAGAATGTGCATCGACTTCCGAGACCTTAACAAAGCCTGCCCCAAGGACTGCTACCCGTTGCCTCGCATAGATCAACTGGTGGACTCTACTGCCGGCCACCAATATCTATGTTTGCTGGATGCCTATCAAGGATATCATCAAATTCCCCTTGCAAAGGAAGATCAGGCAAAGGTAAGTTTCATCACCTCAGATGGAACTTTTTGTTTTGTGGTTATGCCCTTTGGACTTAAAAATGCAGGGGCAACGTACCAGAGGTTGATGGACAAAGTTTTCTCAAAGCAAATTGGGAGAAACGTGGAGGTGTACGTAGATGACATCTTGGTAAAGTCGATGAATCGAGCTCACCTCATGACTGACCTTGAAGAGACCTTCTCCACTCTGAGGTCTTACGGACTAAAGCTCAACCCCCAAAAATGTGTGTTTGGGGTGAAGAGTGGAAAGTTCCTGGGATACATTGTGACAGAGAGAGGTATTGAAGCCAAACCCGACAAGGTTAAGGCGATCCAGACTATGGCGTCCCCCACTAGTCTCCAAGAGGTGCAGCAATTAGCAGGGAGGATTGCTGCACTATCAAGGTTTGTGTCCAGGTCGGCTCACTGGAGTGTGCCTTTCTTTCGCACTCTCCGCAAGGCTCAGAAGTTTCAATGGGGAGCTGATTGCGAGAGGGCTTTTGATGAGTTAAAACAATATCTAACTGAGCTCCCGATTTTAGCCAAGCCGGGATTGGGGGAACGTTTATGGGTCTATCTCTCCGCAACTGAGGAGGCGGTGAGCTCGGTACTAGTCCGACAGGAAGGTTCAACTCAGCATCCTGTTTACTACGTTTCACATGCGTTAAAGGGAGCTGAGCTAAGATATTCGGGCTTGGAGAAGCTGGCATTAGCATTAACAATCACGGCAAGGAAACTAAGACCGTACTTCCTATCTCACCCAATCACGGTCCTTACCAATAGCCCTTTGGGAAAAATCTTAACTCATCCGGACGTGTCAGGTCGTTTGGTTAAGTGGACGACCGAGCTGGGGGAGTATGACATCCAATATGAGCCGAGAAGAACTATCAAAGCGCAGGCCCTAGCTGATTTCTTGGCGGAGACAGTGCATCAGGATACCGAGGATCCTTGGAAGATATATGTTGATGGTTCTGCAACCAACGAGGGCAGTGGAGTTGGGGTAGTGTTGATTTCACCAAGGGGGGACGAGATGAAGTTAGCTGTACGTTTGGACTTCAGGGCTTCCAACAATGAAGCGGAGTATGAAGCTGTTCTGGCAGGATTGCAAGCAGCTAAGAATGTGGGAGCTAGCCGGGTGCACATCTTCTCTGACTCACAGCTGGTGGCACAACAGGTCAGAGGCATCTACGAGACGAAGAATGAAAGGTTGATTGAGTATGCTCGTGCCATTGACCAAGTTAAAGAGAGATTTGTGGAAGTCATGTTTGAGCAAATTCCAAGGGAAGAAAATACCAAGGCAGATAGCCTAGCCAAGATGGCCAGTGCTCTCACTAGTTGGAAAAATCGAGATGTGGTCGCACACGTGGAGCTCGCCCCTTTCCAGGGCTCAGCACCTGCCGAGCTAGATAAGGGTGACTGGAGAACCGAGATTGAAAGTTATTTGAAGGAGGGAAGGCTACCCGTAGACCCAAGGAAAGCTCATCAGATCAAGCAGAGAAGTCTGCGTTTTGTGTTGTTCGAAGGAGTATTGTACAAAAGATCATTCTCCCGGCCTCTCCTGAAATGCCTAGGAGGAGATGACATTGATTATGTCCTTAGGGAAATACATGAGGGGAGTTGTGGAAACCACTTGGGCGCCCATGCTCTGGCGCGAAAGGCCTTGCTAGCTGGGTTTTTCTGGCCTACCATGCAAAAGGACGCCATAACCCTCGTACTAGCCTGTGACAATTGCCAGCGGCACAGCAGACTCTATCACCAACCTACCACGATGATGAGGGCGATCATACCGGCATGCCCGTTTGACCAGTGGGGAATCGACATAGTGGGACCTTTTCCCCCTGCTCCAGCCCAAAAGAAATTCTTGATAGTAGCCATAGACTATTTCTCAAAATGGGTAGAAGCCGAACCCTTAGCTAAAATTACTGAAAAGGACGTCATGAATTTGTGTGGAAAAACATAGTGTGCCGATATGGAGTCCCACGCGTATTGATTTCCGATAATGGAAGACAATTTCAAGGTGCCAAAATTCAATCTTGGTGCAAAGAGATGAAGATCAGACAAGCCTTTACATCCGTGGCTTACCCTCAAAGTAATGGCCAGGTGGAAGTGACTAACCGGTCTTTACTCCAAAGTTTAAAAGCAAGATTAGGAAAAGCAAAAGGAAACTGGGTGGAGGAGCTCCCGAGTGTGCTATGGTCTTATCGAACTACTCCCAGAACAGGAACTGGTGAAACGCCTTTCAGCATGGTTTATGGCAATGAGGCGGTGCTCCCAGCAGAAGTAGGATGCGAGACGGCAAGGATTATGCTTTACGATGAGGACAATGATCAAAGGCGAGCTGCTGATCTGGACTTCCTAGAAGAAAAAAGAGAGGCGGCGATGATTAGGATGGAAGCTTACAAGAACCGCATAGCTCGGGGGTACAATCGAAGAGTAGTACCAAGGAGTTTCCAGGTTGGAGACTTAGTGTTGAAAAGGGTACAAGAAGAACAGCGGGGAAAGCTGGACCCAAAATGGGGTGGGCCTTTTAAGATCATGGAGAAGTTGAGCTCGGGAGCTTATTACCTAGAAGACATGCAAGGCAAAGCCCTCAAGAGACCATGGAATGCCTACCACTTGAAGAAATACTATGTTTAACCATGGCTGTTACACCCGGGCTATGTATTTCTCTCCTTATTTGTAATCGCTTTAATTTCAATTTCGATTTCAACTTCAATTTTAATGAATGAAGGGTACTTGTTACTTGTCTTGCATACTTTTGCTAAGGGCCGAGCTCATTCGCCTTGGTTACGCCAAGTGCCGTTCAGGGGTGTTTACCCGACCTGTCGTGGTTACGCCCGACAGAGGATCAGTCGAGCTGCGGTTACGCCGAGCTCATTCGCCTTGGTTACGCCAAGTGCCGTTCAGGGGTGTTTACCCGACCTGTCGTGGTTACGCCCGACAGAGGATCAGTCGAGCTGCGGTTACGCCGAGCTCATTCGCCTTGGTTACGCCAAATGCCGTTCAGGGGTGTTTACCCGACCTGTCGTGGTTACGCCCGACAGAGGATCAGTCGAGCTGCGGTTACGCCGAGCTCATTCGCCTTGGTTACGCCAAGTGCCGTTCAGGGGTGTATACCCGACCTGTCGTGGTTACGCCCGACAGAGGATCAGTCGAGCTGCGGTTACGCCGAGCTCATTCGCCTTGGTTACGCCAAGTGTCGTTCAGGGGTGTTTACCCGACCTGTCGTGGTTACGCCCGACAGAGGATCAGTCGAACTGCGGTTACGCCGAGCTCCTTCGTCTTGGTCCAGTCAGTGAAAGTCAGGAAGCTTGACCCTAAATAGGAAGGGCACTACATGTTGCTCAGAAGGTGAGCTCTCGGGCATACTACTCAGAGGATGCAGAGAAAAGGAGAAGCTGAAGTCCTAAACGCGTTTCAACTTGTTAAGTATTATTCGTAGACGTGTATTTCTGATATATGATCTCGTGACAACAAATTTTTAAATAAAAGTTAAGGTCCGCCCTGACCACGATGAAAGTTGCTCTCCCTAATTGCGATAAACGTAAAGATCTGCCCTGACGATAAATATTAAAAGTCCACGACTGATAATGAGTGCTGACTGAGCAGAGCTCAGATCATGCGAGTCATTTGCTCAGGATTATTGTCCTCACAGGTCAGTCTGTTTTATGTTTATAATTCTTGTAAAGTTATGAGTTATGTCAGCCCTGTTCTCACTCTTACTAGGATAACAGTTTGGCAAAACAAGCTTTTCATTAAATAAACACTGATTACAAGATAGTCAGACATCCCGATCTATGAAATCAGAAGGGATGTTAGCCACGATTGCCTGAAGATCCAAGAAGTCATCCGGGTCTCGATCCTCGGGAGGGAAGCCTTGCGCCTTGAATTGATCTTTACAGCCCTCAAAGCCGAGATCGAGGAATCGGAACGCCTTCGCTGCAAGGAGCCTCTTGAACTCCTCCGACTTTAGGAAGGCCTCTTTTCGACCGATTTCTCCGGAGACATAGGTCTCCAGCTCTGAACGGGCGTGGCTCAGCTCCGCAATAGAGTTGGTCAAGGCCGTCTCTTTCTCCACCATGGCCGAACGGAGGCGACCGACCTCAGCACGATATTTGGCCAGCTCCGTCTCGACCGTCGTAAGTCTTGCATGGGCCTCTTTCAACTCAGCATCTGCAGCCTCAGCCCGGTGCGTAGCGTCTCGGGCTTTCTTCTTGGCGTTTGATGAGGCTTGGCCATAGTTGGACCCCCTCCGGACGCTTTCACGTAGCATTAGTAAGCCCTGGGTAAAGATGGTCAGGTAAGAGGGTAAAACATAAAGGAAGGTAAGGTAAGAGCATTTACCGATAAAGCGCGGGACAACCCTTCCTGGGCCAGAGGTCTCCACTTCATCCCTGCCATAACTTGTTGATCCGCACCCGTGGTAATGCACTCCAGGATCTCAGCCGGTAGTCCGGAGGTAGCACCGGTAATCAAGCTGGTGGACTGAGTATACTCCACGGGGAGGCCAGGGGAGCCTGGACCGGCAGTCCGAGCCGATTGCGGGCTTTGAAGGGATTCAAGCGACGTTTCAGCTCGCGGCCCTGGGGAGGTTGCCACCTCTTCTCGGGTTGAAGCTCCCGGGGTTTTTCCACCCCTTTTTCTTTTCAGCAACAAGCTGCGATCTCCCCCGCTCTCTTCCGACTGAAGAATGACTATTGGGGAGGCCCGGGGAGCGATTGGGGGCGAAGGGGCTCGCTCTTCAGCACGGGACTCAGGGACGGCTTTACCTTTCCCTTTCTTCTGAGAGACCATCGCAGAAAGCATCTGGTTGAACGACATGTTCCCTGCGCAGAAAAAAAAAAATATATATGTAAAATAAAAAAAAAAAAGACATAAATAAAGAGAGCAGGAAGAAAGTACTCAGTTTAGAAAGGACGCACCAGGGGGAGGACTAGCTGGGTAAGAGCTCAGCCTGTATCGCCTGAGTACGTCCTCTCGGATTAAGATAGTTGTATCATATTGTCGACCCCCAATGGCTGACATAACCTTCTGGTAGAAGATATCTTCTTTGTATCGATGCGGGAGAGAACGACCCGGGGGAAGAGAATCTCTCCAGGCCATAGGACAAGACCAAGGTTGGGGCGGCCTAACGAAGAAGAATGTTTCTTTCCATCCTTTGTGAGAACTTGGGATTTTCTCCAAGAACTTACACGAGGGCCTCGATCCAAAGTAGAACAGACCAGGAAAGGTGGTGTTTTTAACATGGAAAAAGTAATGTAGAAGAGGAGGAGAGAATGGGAGGTTCAAAGATTGGAACAGGGCGGCAGCAGCAGCCATGCTCTGGTAGGAATTGGGACTGAGTTGGCTAAGTGAAACACAGAAATAGCTGGAGAGATCCTGATACAAAGCAGGAATGGGGAAGCGTAATCCACTCCTAATTTGTTCAACAAAAAAAGGAAAGAAGCCCAGGGGTGGCAGATGGGGACGATCCCCCGGCCTAGGTATTTGTACCTCGTGGTCGGGAGGAATGAAGTGAGAACGAAGAAGAACCTCCGCCTCAGCCGAGACACGTGAACTAAGGACCTCGTACCACGGTAGCCCAGCCCGCACCAGATCTCGAGGATCAACCTCGAAGTTCTCGGGGGAGGGGTTACGAGCGGGCAAAGGAGGAACCTGGAGAAGGGGAATGGCAGTGACAATTGCCTCTGCAGGGCCGCTCCGGGTAGGGGAGCTCAAAAGCCCAGACCACGTGGCATCTTCGGCCGAGCCCCTAAAGGCGGCCCCGGAAGTAGAGGATGTGGAAGTAGACATAAAAAGTAAAGTTAATTAAAGCAGAGGCGGAGAACTTACAGAAGGTTAGCGTGCGATTGAAGCGGAAGTGAACGAATAGCGAGAGAAAAGTGGTGAAAGTGAGGCGGAGGGGCAATTTATAGATGGCCAACGGATTGGGCCACTAGGGCCAGGCCCATTTCAATGGCCAGGATCGAGGGAGTTCAAACGTCGCAAGAGTGGATGATGACGCGTGGCAGCCACATCAGTTGGGTGTACATCAACGGTCACATCTGGCTGACAACCTGTCTTGTCAGGGGTTAAGAATTTGAAATCTGACAGCTCGGTACGGGCCTCGAGCTCAAAAGGATAGCCAAGAACGTTACTCTAGCTAGACTAGAGGGGGATACTCATGATATCCGGGTAGGAGGTTAGTCCGGTCTCGGCCCTTATTCAGGCATAACCTCGCCCGCGAGTGCTCAGCTCGGTAAGCATGAGCGCCAGCCTCTTCGGCCCCTCCTAAATTTAGATCCGGGGTAACACTAACTATTGATCGAACTCAAGACCAATGGGTAAGAGGGAGTCTTAGGAAGCGAAGCTGCGGAAACCGAGGAGTTGACTGCTCGACTCGTCAAGACCATGCGCATCCACCAACATCATCATCTGGACAAGTTCAAGTCAATCATGCGAATACTTGAAAGATTTGGAAGAAGCTAAACTAAAAATAAGTGGTGTGGGGGAGTGGTTCGACGTCCACTCCAAAACCGTTCGAGCGACCCGTGGGATTGTCATCCGCATCCGAGCTTTCACCTTCGATTTAGCTCGTATTTGATGGGGGAGTAGTGATACCCGTACGGGTCAAACCCATTAAAAACTTACGGGTCGAGCCCAAACCATGGATCAAGGTCAGGGGACAAGGTACGGGAAGGGCGAAGCCAGCCTAGCATAAGGCGAGCCTCGCAGCTCGCCCGCTCTAAGGGTCGAGCTGCGCACCCACCCCGCAAGAGGCACTGTGCTCACCCCGCGAGAAAGGAGAGTACCGTCCCTACCTGCTCGCCCGCGTGATGGGTGAGCCGCGTACTCACCCGGCGAGGCGGGTGAGCCTCGCAGCTCGCACACAGGGCATCGCAGCTCGCACACACGAGGCACAAGCTGCGATGTTCTCCCGTGCGAGGAAAAGTTCGATGCCACCCCTCGCAGATGCCTCATGCTTGCAAAGTATGGGGTCGAGGCTCACTCGTGTTGGGCGAGCTAAGCTTTGTAGCGCAGCCTCGTGAATTAGATTCAACGTATAACCCATATCTCCAAGTACAAATCGAATCATAAAAGCTGCAAGCATATCATACCATGAAAGCGACATTCTCTGGCACCCGGCATAAATCGGATCGCAAAAGCTGCAAGCCTATTATACGGAGAAAGTGACACCTACTCGTCTTCAGCCCTAAGACCCTGGTCCCCACCTTTAGCTTCAGAGGATGTTCCCTAGGCTCCTGACATACGGTTAAAGGTTGTCCCCTTTCCATCTCCTTATAAATATCAGGTTTGTCGACAGGAATAAGGTATTCACTCTTCTCACAACTTAAAGTTCATCCCGTTATTCTTTTCTTTTCCGATTTCTGACTTAAGCGTCGGAGGGGCTCCGCCGGGACATCCTTCCGGCACCCTTCTCACGCTTGTTCGTAATTTCAGGCATCACCGGCACTCGAAGCCATTATTGGAGTTGCTCCCAGCACCCTTCGTCCGCCGGAAGGAAGACGTATCATTTTTAGTAAGCATCAGGGGGTGTAACCAAGGTCGGATTTGCCTTGGGACAAGGCCCACCATGCAAATAAAAATTTATGTGAAAACTTGGATCGGTATCAAGAGTAGAAAACATTTTTCGGCTCAGTCAACCAAAATAAATTCTTTTAACTAAGTTCATTTTTTTTTGCGATGACCAAACTAACCATACTGCTATCAGAAGAAAATTTAAGACGTCTTCTTCCTTGGTGCTCTCAACCTCTACTTTCAACTTCTCATTCTTCAGCTTCGGCAGATCTGTCTTAACGACGTCGGTGACGTAGTCTTCAAATCGACTACTCCACAACTTGGCTTCATTGGAATCCATGATCGTGGCGGCGACAGGTGAGAAGGAATGGCGATGAATTGAGATAGATAGATTAGGGTTTCTGAAAATGGGGATTTGGGGGAGTTAGGGTTTGAAGAACGATGGAAACAAGCTTATAGTATCTGATTTCCAGTGAAATTTTGTTGAACCTTATTATTGTGTTGTTATTTGAGCTATGAGGCATTCTCATAAATTTCCTGAAATTATCTTAATTTTTTGTCTGTTGAGGCTGCCTTTTGTTTTTCCCCGGGATAGTTGCTAATTAACGTATCATGTTGGAAATACATTCTTCTTGGCTCGATCATAAGGCTCTTGCTTCTGTTCAAAACAGGCTGGTACTGTATTTTCATGTCGACTTCTCCAATTGTCGGAGTATTAACAATATCCTGCAATACTGCTTTTGCGAAATCTTTGAAGATTCTGGGGATTTCGATGAATTATTTTCTCAATAATACTTCTGAATGATGTATATTCGAGAGTGCGTAAGACACCTTGTGTAACACCCCTCCAATTGTCGGAGTATTAACAATATCCTGCAATACTGCTTTTGCGAAATCTTTGAAGATTCTGGGGATTTCGATGAATTCTTTTCTCAATAATACTTCTGAAAGATGTATATTCGAGAGTGCGTAAAACACCTTGTGTAACACCTGTAAAGATTATATACTTGTAATAACTTGATTACTATTTAACTACAAATGAGTAGTACTAGTGTTATAAAAACGTATTTATATTTGATAATTTGGAAATCAAATGATTAAATAATGGTGGTGCTTGATATTATTGAAAAAATAAAAATAACATGACATAAAATTGAAATTTCATGAGGATAAATACAAAACGGTGCACGTGGAAATGTGTGCAGGAAACACATGACTCGGTTTGATAAAATTAGGGAGGTTGGATCTATCTCTTTCAAAATAATATTTGTCACTATGTTTAGCTTTTACTCAAACTCATACTCACACACCTGGCTGAAGGCAAGCGAGAACAACTCTTTTCGCTGAGTCCTGGCCCTCCTCTTCACCCTGTCCTGCAGTAACAGAATCATCATATTTATTTGTCTTAGGAGAAGGAAGGCAAAGCCTCCTTCAGCCAGCTAATAAGAGAATTCATGAAGGACCTTTCATTTTAGATTGTCTTTAAAGACCTTCTCGAGGAACCTCGTATAGTGGCCGAATAGAAGGCAGAAAGAACCGAGAAAAGGCAAAAGAGGAGAGAAATTAAAAACCCTCACTAAAGATATTGGGAAATGAATTTGGACAAGGATCTTGCCACTGATTCTTCTTCACTTTTGTACATTATTTCATCTACTTGAACAGGTTAGGAATAGAAATTATTATGGTGTATGTGGTGCTTTCTACCTTATTTTCGGTCAATAGTTCACTGCTTTTGAATTTGGTTAAGTGATTTCATTGAATTAAGTTATCTTTAGTAGAATAGAACATATAAAAGGAGTTGTGAAGGTATAAACGATTATCCCTGTTTTATTTCTAATTTACATTTTTAATTTACATAGCTTTCATTGAATTATCTCAATTAAGTCGATGGATGAGAGCCACCATACATAGTTAAAATCTGTGAAACTCTAATTAGATTCTTAACGTAGGCTATGAACTACCTAGATGTAGGAGTTTTTGTTCATCTTCAATTTAGGGGTGTAGCTATGTTTTGTATGTTATACACCTATGTTAATTTGATTTGATTGAAATTTTAAAACTGTATTTGATTTCTATATAAATGGAGTGAGTGTAGTATCATGACTATTTTGGAATCTAAGAATGATAATATTGAGAAGAGAGAATAAATTATCGACTATTATACCATAGGTGTCTTTATGTTTTGAAATAAAGCTTTTATTGGGTCTAATTTTTGGGTTTTGTTTATGTAGCAAGTTGATATTGTTATTTATAGTTGCTTTAGCACTATAATGAGTAAAGCTAAAGTAATTTATAAAAGTGAATCCAAAAATAATGACAAATTGAATGAATCGACTAGAAGAGGTTTTTTCGTGATTTATAACAATTTATAATTTATTACCGATTGAATAAATGTTAAACTTTTGATGTAATTTCTAGATAAAAGCAGTTGATGTAAGGTGGGCAATCGACTAATATATTCATTTTTACGCCAATCATTGAGGTACGTTCTATCTTAATAAGAGCAGTAAATTATCATTGAGTAAACATATGGATTGAATAGCTTTAGTGATAAGATTTGAGAATATGTGATAAATTGATTAATTGGGATAGAATGATAATGAGTTGAGATGGAATGATGATGTGGATCTTGTAGTATATTTTATATGTGGATTGATGATCGGATAGACGTTATATATGTGGTTGATGTGGACTGACAAGTCCTTGATGTAGGCCAATGGATGACACATATGGTCTGATGATAATGAATGCATTGCGACGCATTTCATATATAGATGATGAGATGATATGATGTAATATTGGACATCGTTTTTATGTTATATTGTTGTGTCTTGTTTGCCAGGATTAGTTCCAAGGTAACAAAACAATGTATTATTATTTGTTAAACTGTTGAGCTATATCGATTAGATGTTTACGATCTGTATAATTTCTGTTGGTATTTTGATAAGAACGTATTGGGCGTTAGCTCACCCTTTTATGGGTTTTGTTTTTCAGGTTACATGGCAGGTACTAGTGGACGGGGTCAGAGTTAGACTGACGACGAGATATAGGGTAGTGCCCACTAGTTTCTAGTGTTTGATATTACTGGAAGAACATACGTTTGATGTCCAATAGGTTTAAGAGATTATATGTTTATGTTTGTGTTTATGTGATGTTGATTAGCATCTCGATCATGTTTGTCAAATTTTATTTACATTGGGAAGTAATTACTTTGGCGATAGAGGGCCTGTCATCATATGCTTAGGATTGTGATATGGGATTATGATATTTATGGTCGAGATGATGTTCGTTTGTTGTTTGATTTTAATATATTTTGGTTCAAGTATCTTTTATAAATCATCACGTGGTCAGTCTTGGTTTTAGAGGGCCCCCATGTGTCTAGTTAAGATTTTACATTTATTTTTAAAACGAATTTTTTAGCCGGAATATTATTGCTTGATTATTGATCACGATTAAATGTACTAATTTCATGATATTCTGAGATTAACTCGAGGGGCCCTACACCTTGTAGGTAATCAAAAGTAAGGCATATTCTCTTCTTTCATCAAATCGTTTCTTTTAAAGTCTTGATGAAGAGTAAGGACCTTATTGAAGTCACGATCTCCCAAATTGTATGCAATTCTGGGATAGATGTTCGAGTCCATCTTTCGCGTACAAATTTCCTGCAACTGCTCCCAAACAAAAATCTTTAAGGTTCGGGATTCTCTTTTCAAAGATCGCTAGATTGAGTGGCGAATCAATTCATTCCTTGGAAGTTGCCTTGATAACTCTAATGGCTCCAATACGAATCCATGAGAGCGGACTAGCAACGTCTCTTTTAACCTTGTTTTTAATCTCTTGAATATCTTTGTAGGGGATTAAGTGCATTTCAATTTGGTTTCCCGTGAATTCTAGCGGGATCGCAAATTCATCGGTTGTCACCATACGTATAATCTGATGCTTCCTGCTTCGAAGACCAATCACATCCATTGTTTTTTTCATTGCTTCAACTGTAAATCCATCGTACATCTGAAGATTTGGCTCTTCTTTCATGATTATCATAAGAGTTTTATGAGAAACAATGGTGTGAGAGAAAAAACCTGACGGCTCTTCCCTAATCATGTGTTGAAGGAACTCTCATTCACTTTGATTCTGAACTGGATTCACCTCCATCATCATAATAGATTTCTTCTTCATAGATGCTTTACTATGAGGTGATATCCTCAAATTGATACACATGTAGCAAATCCTGGAAATAAACAGTATCTTCGAACTCATTGGTATGCTCGAATTGTTTTATTCCTCGGGTTTGGTTCTCTGGACAATCTGTAGAGATATGTCCTCATTCTCCGCATGTCCAGCAGTTACAATCTTTAAAACTTTCATTCCCACACTTATGAGTGCGTCTGAAAGTCCTCTTCATTGGTGATCTGTTAGCACTTGCTTGATTAGAACCTGTTGACGATGTTCTACTCCTTGTTGGTCCTTATCGTTGCCTTGATCTGTAATTTCGGGCTTTCTGCTTTGATCAGAGCTTAATAGGTCTCCATGAAGACCTAACTTTTCTCGAACTACTTACTCGGGCATAAGGATGATTTATGTGTTTTTTCATCTTCCGCCTTTGGGGGTAGTTTCCAATGATTGAGGGATATCATTCCCCGTACAACAAAGATGAGCTGTTTTGTTGATTCCTCTTAGCTTCTTGTAATTTTTTTGGAGTTTTGCTTGATAGCACCATTCCACAAGTTTCATTTTAAGAAATGACATCCTCCTGGACACCGTCTCCATTTATTGCAGTGTATATTCCTGTAAAGCATATATCTCCATATACTCGGTCTTTTGGCAAAGAACAGCTCGGCTGCATCCTTTTCTGTCATCTTTGCTTTACATCTATACTCTGTGAAGAGTTTGATGTACTCGTCTACATAACAGACATCATGTAGTTCCATGATATATAGAGTTTGTCTATATTTTTTCGCATTTGTTCAATTCCTTCGAAGTAACCAACTCCAATGAAACAGATTTTAAAGAATTTAGTCATCTTGTTCACAATTGCTTTCAGGGACTCTCCGACTAAAACTTCTTCTCTGGTACCTGGGTCCATGAGTTCCCAGACAATTTTGGCTGATCCTTCCAGACTCATATTAAGGAGAAATATGAATCATTCTTTGTTTAGATCAAGTGTACATGATGCGACTCTCATTGCTGAAGCACATTCATCAATAAGAACTTCTCGATTTTTGAAATCCAGAATATCCAGGTTGAGCATGAGCCCGTATTGATGTATCAGATCTAACTGATATTCTTGTATGGCGTCTGATGTAAATCTGGTCTGTGATTCCTTGTTCCAACTGGGGGATCTAAGTTTGCTCCAGCGGTAAAATCGTCTTGATGGGGCATTCTTTGATCTACACCGGGTGGTGGATTATTTGACCCGAAACGTTCTTGTGGTGATGGAAGTTGATAAATTCCGCCAACTTGATTTGTTTTAAAGTCTACGAGATTTAATCCCGCAAGTGAATCAGTAAGTTCACGTAGATCTTCCAGATTGATTCTTTCCATTTACTTTGTAGTAAGGATTGGATCTCCTAGGATGATGGCAATCATCTTCTCAGTCTCCGTCAAAGGTCGTCAGACCTCCATCGCTTTCCCTTTTTGATGTAAAATAGGTTCTGTTGCATAGGACGGTGGTAGTCACCCTCCTTTTCTTCTTCCTGAAGGACTTGGTCGTGATTCCAACTCCTTGACTCCGGTTTGAACATCTCGATTGTTTTGAAGGATTTCCTCATGATGTTTAATCATAATTTCCATATGACTCTGAATCTGATGGATCTGTGCAGGAACATGGTATTGTAAGTATCCATAACGATGCAATGTCTTCTGAATCTATCTAAGATCTTGGGAAATATTAGAAGTATCCGACTCGATTTCTCGAAAGGTTGGTTCTCCCATCATATTCGTCTTTTTCGGATCTCGTTGCGTTGTTAGGATCTGGAATCCTGTAGTTGTGTTCAGGATGATCTTCGTCCTGAGCTTAACTGGAACTTAAGTTTGATGTTCATCTTGTAAATGTTCCTCGCTATCTTCTCCAGTTGTTGATATTGGTATATGCTAGCTTGGCTAGCACCACTTTCTCGTAGAATTTTTCATTCTGGTTGAAGCGTTTAGCTTCGGCCAGATATTCTTGATTTAGTTCTTCCAATTTTTGGAAGTACACCTGTATGAATAACACTTCGACCATTCGTTTGGATCCATATTCTGGTGTATTGTCTAATCCGTTTAGGATAATATTAATATTCAAAATATTATTTTAATAATTCCAGAATAAACATAGTCTTTGATATCATTTTCAAGGATCGAAATTGTGTAATTAAAGAATGTCAAAAGTCTGGGGTGTTTGTGAAAAGATGACTAAAAGTCAGGGGGTAGTTTGCAATTGACATATTTTAACTATTCAAGGGTAAGAAAGTAAATTTGCATAAGGTATGGAGTTGAAACTAAGGGGGGTGTATTGGTTATAGACTTTTATTGACTTTTATGGATTTTAAAAGTCTTGAGTTATTCAATCCAGACTTTTATATACTCTACAAAAGTCTAATGGTATTCAAGACAGACTTTCGTAGAGTTTTAAAAAGTCAGGTGGTATTCAAACTTGAATTTTTAAAACTTCATAAAAGTCTATAGGTATCCAAAATCTCAAAGACTTTTAATGACTTCTGTTGAAATCTTTAAGTACAAACTTTGATGCCCCATGTACATCCCAAAAAGGTTAAAAATTCTCAACCACTTCTAGTAAAGATTTGGAATGACTTTTAATTCCTAATTACCCTCATCTCTCTTTACTCTTTGCTATTTTCATTTCCGACACGACCACCTCCCCATTGGCTTTTCCTCCACTGTTTTCTACATGTACCCTTTCTTTAATCCTAATGTGCGGCTCTTTATTCAATTATTGGTTTTTTCACATCTTATTTTTTATCCAATATAATACTAATATTTACACAAGTATTTTGATAAAATAGCAAGTTAATATACTCAATTTTATATTAGATGATAGATTTTTAAAACGATTGTATGGGTCTATATCTATAAACAATTATAATATATATTTAATAAAAGATATTTATAACGATATAAATTATCATGTTTAATTTAAAAAGTATGTTTTAAGAATTTTTATAGTAGTCAACTATCATCAAAAAATATTTTAAGTTTATAAAATGTTATTTAATAGAAAACTTTTGTTTTTATTACACAAAATTATAGATTACAATTATATAGCAATATTAACTGAATCTTCAAAGTCGTCATCTTGAAGATGCAAAATAGTTGTTCAATATTTGTCATGCAAAAGAATTGAATATGTATTTTTCACATTTTTGACTGTTAAATAAGTAAAATGTGTTTACACTAATAGTAAAAAAAATATTATATGTTGAAAAAGTTATTTATGTTCAATTGTTAGTTCAAAGAAATCAATTATAAGTTATAAAATCTATAGAGTCTATAAAATTCTTTTGATAATTCCGTGTAATTCTATAAAAGTTATTAGAAATATATCAATTTCATAAAAGCCCATCATTTAAAAAAGTCATTAAAAGTCTATAAAGTCCATAGAAATCTATTAAAAAGGTCTACGAGACTCTATACAAATCTTTTTATAACTCCATGAAATTCTATAAAAGTCAATAGAAATCTATCAACTTCATAAAAGTCAATCATTTAAAAAAGTCATTAAAAGTCAATAAAGTCGAGATTGAATACACCCCCCTAAGTTGTAAAGGCAGGTAGAGAGTTGTAACATATTTTTCTTAGTATAATTAAAGAAAGTTTAAGTTTATGAATTTTACGTGAGTTTATCCTTAAATTTATTATGATCGAATTATTAAAAAAGTAATATCATATTTATGAAAAAAACAAAAAAAACAAAAAATAATTAATGAAATACTTGTAAGAAAAATAGTAATACTTGTTTTAATTTGGAAGATATATATTTGTCAAAATGTATCAGAAAAAAATAGTAATAGTTGTTTTAATTTGGAAGATATATATTTGTCACAATGTATTAAATTAGAGATTTAAATTGTAATCTAAAATTATACATAGTTTAATGTCAAAAAATAAAAGAATTAAGAAAAAAAAAATGAGGTATTTTGGTCAATACAAGATAAATCACAAAATTAGCTCACCATATTAAATAATTCAAATACCATCTAATTTATCATGCTATATTATTTATTCTTATTTTTTATTTTATTATTATTCATATTACAAATCCTTCACTTGGTTAATTGTGAAAGTCCAATGAGTCGACCGAAGTTTGAGTTCGCAAAATATAACTATTTCATAAATAAATATTACAAATATTGAATTTTGCATTTATGTACATGGAAAAAAATAACTTGATTTCCCAAATCTTTAGGAATATTCTCTATATGACTTTACTCATGTTTAAATGCATAAAATTGAGAAGTGTTTTCTAAGCTATACCGGCTTGTACAGTATGGTCCTCAGTTATGTTTCAACTCGGTTGATTCAGGATCTCCGTTGATTGTTTTGTGTTATCAACTAGGAGTGTAAACGAATCGAACACGTTCATGAACTTTTCGAGTCGGCTCGATAAATATTTGATTCGAATTCGAAATTCTCGAATTCGAGCCGAACTCGGACATGTTCGAACTTTTTTCGAGCCGAACTCGAGCTCAAATTACTTTGTTCGATAGTTCGCGAGCCGCTCGCGAACCTTAATATTTTACTAATATAATATAATTATATAGTAAATAAATATATTCGAACCTTTCGTGTATTTATTTTCGAGTAATAATTCAAATAGCTCGCGAATATGTTCGAACATTTTCGAGCCGAACTCGAACTCGAACTCGAACTTTGATTCGACCCGATCTCGAGCCAAATTTTTTAAACTATTCGAACTTCGAATCGAACTCGAATATAACTATTTCGAACCGAATTCGAACCTTAAAAATTTCTGCTTATTCGGCTCGATTCGGTTCGTTTACACCCCTATTATCAACTGATGACATCGTCCATGTTATTAGACCCGACCAAGAGTCATAATTTTCGAACACTTATGGTTCATGAGTTTATTGAAATTTCTTTTATATTTTTAAATTTAAAATATATGTAGATTTGAACTCATTACCTCCAACTCGAATAATTAACCTCAACCATAAGCTATAGAGGCTTGTTAATCTAAATTGATTATTATAATTTATATATATTAATCATTCAAATATATCTAGTACATTTTGATCATTTGAATTTGAATTCTCACATTATTTTATGATTAATCAATGAAGTAAAACACATTCAAATACCTTTTTTATATTTTTTTTTTCAAATTTTAATAATATTTAAAAGTTTTTTTTTCAAAAAACAATTGTCAAACCGTAATCGTAACTGTTGGTTGACCGTAACCGACGGTTCATGAACAATATTCAGAACCGTTAAGGAAAAGTAAGGTTAATGATCGAGGTTTTTTAGATCGTCTAAACGATTTTGAACCGTGATCAGGTCTACATATCATTGATGATATTTTCTAGATAAACTAGGTTATATAAAAAAAAATCGAATAAAGATTCAAAAAATTCCATATATAAGCATATGGAGCATTAACTTTTAACACCCATTATTTTGCAGATTTCATTGATATTACTCGGTGTAGTGCCCGGAGGTTATAATAACATTGGATGAGAAAATATTATGGTCCAAAATTTTAGAATCCTCCGGGCATCATAAATCTAACCTTATTTTGCATCTCCTATTATCATCATTATTTATTAAGATTATCTATACCATATTATAATGTGTGAGTATCTTAGAGTAACTATTTTGGTATGAGTATTATGAAATTTAAAAAATACCCTCTATTTTCTTTAGTAATAACCATGAGACAATGAGATAAATAGATAATATCGAAAGATCACATATTAACTTTCCAACTTAGTTTTCAATTTTTCATCAGTTTTTTTCCTTCCGAAAATATGTGCGATAATTTTTCCTCTTCCCCCATAAAATATCATATTTAAATCAGATATTTCAAATATAAAAATTTAGTAAATATATACAATATATAAAATTTAAAATTTTATTACACAAGTAACGGGTGTATATCAAAACTAGTATTTATTATTATTCACTGCACAGCACAATTATTCCCAAATTTCATTCCATTCCCTTCACTCATTCAGCAAAACCCTCGACCACTGTCCTCCACGCGCCGTCCTCCGCCACCGCCATACGTGTCTTACCTTTCTTTCACCTTTCAGTCTTAGATTCCAGAGACGCCGCCAACTGTTCCTCCACCAACTTCGCTTCCACCTGCCGACCGTTTCTCCGCCTCAGCCGCTTCCATCCTTGTCTCATCTTCATTTTTCCCACCGTGCTCATATTGAAACTTCATCTCTTGCTGGGTACGTCAAATATAGTTTTTTGCATGTGCTTGTTTTTGAAAAAAAATTTGTGCTACACTATCAGATCTACTACACATTGTTTTGATCATTTATTTTGGTTTGATCCTTTCATAGGCTTGATTTGGTTTGTCAACTAATTCCATATCTCGTCAAATCCTATGAAGCTCCAGGCTTTCAAGGGTGATGGATTATAGATTTGTTTTTAGCTGGCTGATACAACGGATAATCATTGCCTTTTTGGTTTTTTCTTCAGTTTCTCACTATAAGTTGAATATCAGTTCGGTTATTAGTTAATTTAATTGTGTAGATGAAAGTTCCAAAATTAGTCAATTGAACAATGTATGAAGAAGAACCTGCGAGAATTTGCAGATGGTTCACATGAAATTTTAAATGGCATTATGTATATATATTTTTATTGTGTGTGAGGCTGTGCTTTGGTAGTCCTATATGACCTTTATATATCTTAGTATGATATATTGTCTTGTTTAATAGGTATTTTGACGGCCAACAAGTTTAAGTTTGGATTGCCATGTGGAGTCATATCACTAGTTTTCAGGTTGCCTGATGGTTTACAGGTGTTATGGATTGTTTGAAAACTGCGATTCATGTCAAGGGTAAGCTATCTTAGATTTTATATGTAGGATTTTTTTGGCTGAACAATGCACTGGATATTTTGGAAAAGGAGTTATGGAATTGTTTGTGCATCTAATTCTCTGACGTCCATGCTCTATGCCCTCTATAAGAAAATCATACTACTGAATTTTGCTAATTTTTAAGATCCTGGTCAAAGAATATATATTATAATTAGTTATGATCGAAGTATTCATGATATTGTTGGGGAGCAATAATTGCACCAACTAGGATAATGATCTAAATGTGGTGCTTGGCTGGTTTATAAAAAATTGAATTACACCATTACCACTAGCTATATATTTTATGATGCGGTGAATGCTCGATCCTACAATTGGTGTTAGAGGTGGTAATATTGTTGGGAACAATAATTTCCCCTGTTGGGAAAGTGATCAAAATGTGTTGCTTGGGTTGTCTAAGATTTAAATTACATCATTACTGTTAGCTCCATCATTATCTCTGTGTGTGTGGCATTACCAAAATAGCTGTTTATCTATGCAAATAGAATGACTTTAAAAGTTTTGATATCTGATTCATGTTTAATGGATTTGCACTTTGCAGGCTCTTGGCTCCACTGGGTATTACAACTGGTTTTCTGGTTATGCAGCTTTGATAATGTTTTGGCTCTGCTTGCAGAAGCAGAGCATACTCAGATTTCTTCAGCTTCTGTGCTGGCTAGCCCACCGAAAACTGGAAGCTTTGAACCCATTGAAATATCACCAGCTGTTATTCCACACAATTCATTTCCTGTTGGATCTTTTCCACCAATGTATCCAACCTATCCAAATACTTATGATCCAGTCTTGACTGGAAGATGTCCTGTAAATTTTTCTGCCATTTCTACTATAATGGAAATAACAGCATCTGACTGTAATCAGCCGTTAGCAGCAGTTGTAGGAAATGTGATATGCTGCCCACAGTTTAGTAGCTTGCTCCACATTTTTCAAGGATTTTACAGCACGGGTTCTGATAATTTAGTCTTACAAAATGCAGTTGCTGATGATTGTTTTAAAGATATTGTCAGTATACTAGCCAGTAGAGGAGCCAACAGTTCGATACCTACAATATGCTCAACAAAGTCTTCAAATCTTACTGGAGGATCTTGTCCTGTGAAGGACATTACAAATTTTGAGAAAATGGTGAACACAAGCAAAATATTGGAGGCTTGCAGCATAGTTGATCCTCTCAAAGAATGCTGTAGACCAATTTGTCAGCCTGTGATAATGGAGGCTGCTCTTACGATATCCGGTATGCAGTCATTCATGAACGATAAAAAGAATATAGTCGGACTGCCAGATAATGGTGACATGATTAACGATTGCAAAAGGGTGGTCTATTCATGGGTCTCAATCAAACTTCCTCATGATTCTGCAAATAAAGCATTCCGAATATTGTCCTCCTGTAAGGTTAACAGAGGTTAGTATTATCTATTTCACTTTTAATTATAAGTTTTCCTCAGTCCTTGTACCAAAAAGACGTCATGTTTTATGATCTCTCACCAGCAATTGTGGTGTATCCTTTAATGATTCCACATAGTTATTCATCAAAAGCTATATGCATAACTACTATGTGATGCTTTTCTGGTGCTTTCTATGTTCCAAGTTAGTAGAGGATGTTATGGAATTATGTTTTTGTTCTAAAAAAATGAGTTTCGGTTGATTATTTTAATTTTTTTTCTTAACTGTCAGATGTTGCCATTTGCTTATTTTTGTACTGTCAAGATTGACATGTTTGATTACAGCATATGCTGAAATGTGCCTAAACAACATTTACTCGATGAATTTGTTATTTTGTCATGTATATACTCGACTCAACATAGAATATTCTGTATTTCAGTGTCTATTTTATATGATGATCTGGATAAATAGTTGCTTTTTTCGTGTGAAAGTAATCCCTAAACAAATTTAATACCTCAATTTAGAGCAATGCCAGTTCAGAAATGCTTCGAAGAAATTCTTACTATCTTGTATTCGAAACCAACATACAGAGAACAGACTGTGCATTAATCAACTACTAACAATCTTCATAACTATACCCGGTAAGAGGATGGATGAATGGAGATTAGATTGGGACACAGTAAAATCATGGGAGGTTATATTGTAATTTTAGAATGTATTATTTGATTTCTAACGGTGTCTTCTAAATTCCCCAGCATATCCTATATTAATATATATGGAAAATTTCATGTGGAATCTTTTAGAATAATTTGTTGCAAGATGGTTTTGTACTCAGGTGTAACTGATAAGTAAGCGTGTTTTTGTAATCATTTTCCTTCTGGAATGTAGCTTGTCCTTTGGATTTAGAACAGCCATCCGAGGTGATTGCGGCATGCAAAAACGTTACTGCCCCAAGTCCTTCCTGTTGCAGCTCATTAAGTTCTTACATAGCAGGGCTACAACGGCAAATGTTGATAACAAATCGTCAAGCAATAATATGTGCGACTTTGTTTGGGTCTATGCTGCAGAAGGGTGGGGTAATGACAAATATTTATGAGCATTGTGATGTGGACCTGAAAGATTTTAGTCTCCAAGGTCAGAATTTGTTTTTTTTACAGTTCAATCTCACATTGTAAATCATTTTTTCACTAATCATCTTTGCTGTTTCTGTTTTTCTTCTGGAGCAGCGTATGGTCAACAAGGTACTCTTTTCTTCCCGCTTATCTTGTATTTTACATAGTATTCTATATTTATGTTACTTTCATTTGTTTTACGTGTTTTGTAGTGGTATTGTATGTGGTATTGTATGTATTTTTATTTTGTTATTTAACTTATCTTCACTTTAATATTTCCTTTAGACTATGACTGGGAGTAATCGTAAGATGGATACAGGAGGGAGAACACAAAGGGCTTGTTTGGTCTGGTTTTGGGAGTTCCGGGGAAATAATTTTATGGTTTTGTTTTGTCTTGGAAAATAGATTCGTTAATGTAAATGTTAAATCATTTCAAAGATTATTTGATAATATTAATATGAATTAAGATATTATATTTGGGTTATTATATAATAATAGAGCTTTTTGAGTAGTGATGGAAGTTGAGATAAAATAATGATTATCTAGAAAAATGTGAAAAAATGACTTATTTATTCCATGATTTATAGGGTTAGTACCCTGAATTTTTGGGATTCGTCGAGCTGTATAGTGTGTATATTATTATTAGGATATTTTCTTATTTTTTAGACAGTTTTCTATTTTGTGAGATCACAAAATTTGTATATAATTGAAGTCTTTGTATTTTAAAAAAATACAATTGAATAAATTATCAGCTTTCTATTCTCTTAATATGGCATACTTGGCACTTGCAAGTTGGACCAAAAGTGGTGTTTCCAAATGCAGAGAAGGAAAAAGATAGCGCAAAGCTGTATTATGAGATTGCGATATACCACTCAAATGCAGAGAAGGAAAAAATTTGGCTGACTGATTAACAAGACAGTATATTCACAAGATTACGGAATTTGAAATGCAAATGTTGTGGTAGATGAGAGATTCGTACAAAAATGGATGGAATTAGAAATGAGTCTTTTACTGAAAATGTTTGGGTGACATTATTAAGAGAAATAAGAGCCTTTTTATTGTCACCTTCAGGTGTAAAATTCCAGAAATCTAATTGTTAAGTTCCTATATATGTGGTGATTTTGTTTTTGACTCAAGATCAAATTTCTCTCAATAAAGAGTATAGATCATCGACTATTACGACTTCGATTTTAGCTCTTATTGTTTTTCAAGTTAACACTATTGGCAAACACCAATGCTGGCAGTAGGTCCAACAGTTTTTTTCCTCAGTAGGTCTTACAGTTTGTATGTGACGGGAATTTCTATCTTATTCTTGAATTCTGAAGGTTTAGTTCAAAGATAAACATGTTCCTTCTAGAATTATGCTCCATAACAGTGTGACATAACTTTTTAATTATTTCATTTTTAGCAGATTTACGAGACAGCTACACAAACAATTTTGACAAAATTTTCTCTTGTAAGATGCAGGATGCTTACTTGGAAGCCTACCTGCAGATATGGTGTACGATAATTCAACAGGCTTCAGCTTTACTTGTGATTTAACAGACAATATTGCAGCTCCGTGGCCATCATCATCGTCAGTCACAACAATGTCTCTTTGTGCCCCTGGTAATTAGTCTAAGAAGCTCTTAAATATTTGTGCTTCTTCCATACTGCATCCAGTTATATATATGTTGATTCTGTTGATTATTATTGGATCACGTAAGTCCTACATGATCCAACTGTATCAATGCTCTCAATGCATGTCATCAACTGTCGCGAAGAAAGGGTTGCTAATTTCTTCATTGCATTGGTAATATGTTAAAAGACTTGGTTCTAATTAGTTCTGCTTGAATTCAGAGATGTCGTTGCCAGCACTACCTACATTAGAGAATTTGGGTAATCCTGGTGCGTATTTCTGTTGTGCATGATGCTTTTAGTTTATATTTAAAGAGGTTGAGCTCAAATCGAACATTTAAATTTTTCAAGCACCACTTAATTTTTAATTATTATAATACGTAATCACTTATTTTGCACTATATTATTCAAACATAAAACATAATAATAGTAAGCCGATTCATGAGCTTTCAGATGATCGTGTAAAGTTCTAACTCATAAATGAGTATTCTCAAGTCAAATGGCTTAGGAACTGGTTCAGCTCATCTTACTTCTCTGTTGTGTACTATATACTGAGATTTCTTGACTGGTAAAACATATCATAATTAGAAAGAAGAGTCTATTACTTGCTCAATGAAGTAAACCACAATCGATTAAGCAGGTGTTTCTTAAT
The DNA here is from genome assembly GCA_907163345.1 of Haberlea rhodopensis. Taxonomy (NCBI): domain Eukaryota; kingdom Viridiplantae; phylum Streptophyta; class Magnoliopsida; order Lamiales; family Gesneriaceae; genus Haberlea; species Haberlea rhodopensis. The sequence continues at coordinate 1,274,909 of CAJQUN010000052.1, forward strand.
TTTCGAAATTGATGGCTTTGTTGTCCTGTGATGCAGGTAGCCGTGGCGATGTGGTGAATCTCCTTGTACCCATTTTTTCGATTTTTGTTATCAGTACATTCTTGCTCTAGACAGACAACTTAGCTGAGAGGTGTAGGGGGTTTAGAGTTACTGCGCGAGCTGTTGCTGGTTGTTCCATGTATATTTCGAGCATCAATCATGTATAGCAATATCTACCCTTTTCTTTTTCTTTTTTTTTGGGGTTCTTTTTTAATGTCCATTTTTTATTGGTTTTATTATATATATATGTGTATTTTTAATGACGATTTGTGTAGTTTTTTAAGGATTGGAAAACGTGGTTTTGCCAGGAAAGATGATATACATTGTGACTATCATGTTGACTACACCAATCATGTATTATTGTTATTGTAAACGATTTTTCCTAATATTGCAAGGGAAGAAATCGAGCTGCCCATGTTTTGGCTAATTTGGCCTTGGATCATTATAATTTTATTTGCTCTTTTGATGTTATTCCTAGGTCGTTAAATTTCAGAGTGAGAAATATTTTATTTCCTTTCAAAAAATAACACACGTGAAAATTAGGGAGAAAATATTATAAGGTTCCTATGGTTTTGGTCCATTCACAATTTAGTCTATAAAGTTTTCAGTGACCCAGTTAGTTAATATTGTTTTTTTTAAAATTTACCAGTTCATTCCCTGATATTAATCGGCCGTGAGAAACAAAAGGAAAGTGATTGATTTTGGAAGTAGTTATCAAATTTTGTGACTAAATCAGGTTTGATTTGTTTTCAATTCAGTTCTAATGTTTTAAAATATTCCATATTCAGTCACTCACCGTTGTCTCTTACAATTGACTTAAAGCCATGGATTGAATTGAGCAATTTTTTAAAATTTTAGGGACTAAATTGGGTCATTAAAATTTTTAGAGACTGAATCGGGAATGAACCCAAACTATATAGATTTTTTAATTATTCCCAAAATTATTTTAAATTTTTACAATACCTATATTGATTTTCAAAAAATAATGGAAGAAAAAAGGATCCGGAAAACTAAACAGAGTAACATGGAAAATGCAATTGTAACATTATATATATATATATATATATATATATATATATATATATATATATATATATATATATATATGTCATATTATTGTACAAAATCTTCATGTATTTGATATGATCCATCTTATATCTGATATAGTATTACATAATCGTAAGCTCGTTGAGAATTGCAAATGAAAACGGAAAGATACATTACCTATTACACACCAAACTTCAGACAGAAAAGAGAAATCACTCGTGAGCTCCACGGTTTTATCGGGATGGCTAAAAACTCATGTCCATTTTAAACAGATTCAAATTCGAGTCATGTTTAATGCATAAAATTGATTTTACATCTCCTGCTAAAAAAAATTTAAAGCCCAAATCACTCATAACTATTAATCAATCAATTAATTAATTAATTAAAAAGGGAAAAATAATACAACATCTGACGAAAACGAGAAACTCGAGGAAAAAAATTTAAATCAAAGAAACGGTCTTCGTGTGTTAATGGCTTCCCAGTTCATACACCATCTGATCTCCGTTCGTCAGAGATCTTTTTTGCCATGTTTATCCTTCAGGTACATTGTGTTTCACTCCCCTCCTCCATCTCTATTATATGCGTAATATCTGTAATTTTATTCAGATTAGTTTGTCTTATAAGCAGCTAGCATAATCGGAATTCTCATGTTCGATATTGGATGTTTGATATCTGATGCGTCCGATGTTATTTATCGATTTGTTTTTGCCATCGGTATTAGATGTTTGATATCAGTTCCTCCGCAATTTGTGTGTTGTTTTAGTCAATTTTGTTGTTTGCAAGGTTTTATCGTACTGATGTGCTCTTGGAATTTGTGAAGGGGTTAACTGATTTGTGAGATTGTATACAGAGAGTGAGCGGCTGAGGGATCGTGATAGCTGTGTACGTAATAAAAGTCGCATAGGGGTTTGGTGATGTCTTTTTTCGGAGACGAGAAGCAATGGAAATGTGGAAAGGGAGGTGCCGTGAATTTACAAAGAGTGGGCTCAATTATTCGCGATATTGGGGAACCTTGTCTTCATCAACCACAAATAAAGGTTGTGATTGCTGTAAGAACCTCAGCTCCTTCCCTTTTTTTTGTGCTTTTCCCATCTATCAAGTTTCTGTGAAATGTCTGTTCAAGTGATAATTTGTTAACAGACTTATGCCTTCACTGTCTATCTTCTATTTGAATGGAGAAATACATACATCTCACTTGTTTGTTTTTAAAAAAATGTGTCAAATATGCAGTATGAATGATAATGCTATGTATTTTTAACTCTATGCTTTAAACTGGTTGTGCAGTCAATAATAGGCTATTGGTTGATAAATCTTATTGTTCTGCACGCATGCACTTGGTGCACTTTTAAATTTTAATTTAGTGTGCTTTGTGGGGAGGAAGTTGGCTTTTTACTCCTTGTTTTATTCATGCGTGATTACGGCTTTACAAGTTGATAAATTGAAAGAATAAATGAATGAATGGTCGTAGGAGTATTGCTTAAGTTTTTTCTTGTCGCGATTATACAAATATAATGTTAAAGGAATTATGAAGTAGAATATGGACTGACAAAGTGAAGATGATTATTGAGAAATAAATAAAGTTACTTGAACATTCTGTTAAGATCCCAGGTTATTTGTTGTAGGATTCATGTGAATGGTGTCTGCTGGATATTTATTACCATAGACAATGAGATTTTGCTAATTCCAAAGTCCAAACATTTTTATTTCAAAAAGTAGAAGAAAAACAGATAAGTGGCCGAAAGTGTTTTTATTATGCAAAATCAACTGTCTTATATAAATGTAACAACAGTAGCCAGAATGCTGAATCCAAACACATAATTAATTACTTGAACACATGAAAATTGAATCTGGAGTTTCTTGAATAGGGAAGGCAAGATACGTCTCATTTCATAGATAAGGTTAACTTTCCTTCCCCCATTTTTTGTTTACCTTTGAGTCATGCTTTGATGTCGGATTTCTGTGAATGTATGTGTGTGTTTTAACTTTTAGGGGAAATATTATCATAACGCTCCAGCCTGAATGATGCAAAGGGAGGTACCCATGATGAATATACATTTAGCCGTTGCTTTTGTCTTGTGCAGATTCTGTTATAGCCTTTTAATAATCTTAGTCGTTGGATTTATATCTTGGTAGATTGGTCTTCCCTCTTCATTACGTTAGTGCTGCTTCTGTTGACTATTGATCTCCTGCTAAAATGGCTGGGCCAAGTGTGGATGAATACCATGATCAAATTCTAAATAATAAAAAGATATATTGTAGTGAGGTGCAAAGTTTGCTTAAGCATGTATTGTCTTTGGCAACCAAATTAAATATTTGGATTTGATTTTTTGGAAGTTCAAATTTCATAAAACTGATTGTTATACAAAAAAGGGAATTTCATAGAATGAATTTTTTAGAATGTTTAAAATTATTGAACTTTTTCTCCTTTTTTTGATCAACAGATTAGCAAAATGCTTAAGCCAGATAAGTGGCAGGCGACCTTTGACGGTGATGGAAAGATTTCGGGTTTTCGGAAAGTGCTTAAATCAATTATTTTGGGGGTACATGCTTTAATTGCAAGTTTGTATTTTACATTTTGATTTTCTGTGTTCACTTATGACAAACAGTTACTGTTTTGCCTAATTACCGCTCTCACTCTTTATGCACATCTCTTATTTATTTTTTTTAATTCGAAATGCTTGGTGCTTGATTTCTCAACTCTTTGTGGTCCTTCTGTAGTGTCACAATGTAATTGTCTCTTGTTTCCTATATTGTTTGTTTGTCTTTAACATAAAGTGGTTATCAAGTGGAGCAGGCATTGTAATCAAGCTACATTATCGAGTCAATTTTGTGATTCTAATTCTCATACACAAAGGAATGGACGAATCTCTGTTAACTAGTTGTTGCCATCCTTGTTGTGGGGCCCTAGTTCCTTACAGTTACGCACACAGTTACCTATTTTAAATTTTATTTTAAAGAGTTCTCCTGTTTTATTTGTTATATGTGGATCACACCCTATATGAAGTCACAGTCACAAAAGCAACAATTATGCATCACAGATTCGTCATAACCATTTAGCTACATAAAACAAGCCAACACAGGTAGTAAATTCACCCAAACTTTGTAGTCATGGCCCTAGCACTTCTTCCTACCCTTTGATCATTCCACAATTAAACCTACTTGTCAGAAAACAACAGCCCCAAACAGGGGTGAGCGTAACCAAACGCAAACTGTCAAAAAGGATTCAATTATATCGAGCGGATAAAACATTGGGGAGCAACTATCGCCTATACAGTTTTGTATGGTTTTCTTTATGCCAAAACACTCATAAATAGCATTATGGCTACTTTATTGGTTTTTGAGTCGTACTATATCACCACCTATAGTGTTTGATAAAGTGATTGAAACTCAGCCTGCAAATAGTAGCAGAGACCAGATCTTGAGTTTGATTTTCATGAATTGCAAGCAGGTGTAATTATTGAGTGTAGGACTGCTGAGTAACAAAAATCACCTATTTTGTCTTGTGTGACTGCCTATGTAGCATAACAATCAAAATATGGTGCCAGAGCTTCTGTACGATTAAGGATTTGAGTTGTATCGTTACCAACATATATAGTTTGTTACAATTGTAGGCACTCGGTCATGCATATAATTAGTAAAAACAATACACTGAGTGTAAGGATGAGTGAAATCCCTATTTTAATAGCTCATTAAGATCAACTTTGCAGTGACACACTAACTGTATATTTGACTTACATTATTTAGGTATATAAGTACTGTAAAATCCATTATTCAGTAGGCATCAACCTATCCACGTAAGGGCACTCAAGCCACATTCATGATCAAATCATCTCAATCAACTCACACTCAACAAGAGGGTATCCAGATGCATTACAATCATATGAATGATGAAATATTTATGCTATATTATTAAGAGGGGTATGGACTAATTATATATGGTCTCGTTATGCTTTCTATAAATTTCCTAAATGACCATCTTCTTTAATTATTGATATAATATTAAACTTTAGGTTTTAAAACAGCTAATTTATCACGTACATTCTCAATTATCCTTTTTAACTATTAGTAAAATATGTTAAATTTTAGTTCTTAAACGCACTGTTACTAGTATTGTAATTTAGTATGGGATATTTGGAACTTATAGTGTGTTCATAAACTTATTTATGCTTATATGTATGCTTTTATCTAATAATGCACTCATAGAATCAGTTAGGGCGGATTTTTTTTTTCTTGGTTTACTCGACTGATTAATATGATGTAGTTGATTTCACTTAGGTATGAATAGGTTCTTTTTTCGTGAGCTAACATTTTGACATAATGATGGGAAAAAGTTTTTTCTCCTAGCCACGGTACATACAAAAATCTAACACTTATGAAAGTTAATACTTCCTCTGCATATCAGGGTATTGATCCATCCATAAGGGCAGAAGTCTGGGAATTTCTTTTGGGCTGTTACACTTTGAGTAGCACTACTGAATATCGAAGACAATTAAGGACAGCTAGGAGGTAAAGGACATCAGTCGTTCTATTCATTACTACTTTTGGAAAGATTCCATACTTTTGTTTTGGCTCTTCTGCTTGAAATTAACCTTGATAGAACCTACTAGTACTATTTCCATTTTTCATCTCTTTTTTGTTGATATAGCACATATTGTTATAGAATCTTATCCTATCATGGAAAGTGAAACCGAATGTATGACACACTGAGCCTGGCGGCATCACACAAAAATGTTTTCAAATCCGAACTTGAATTCATATGCACCAAGTCTCGTGTTATTGCATCAAATAACAAGAAGTTGATTATCAATAACATAGCGGAAGGGGTACATTATGAAAAGAAATTAGAAATTGGAAAACATGAAATGAAAGAGTTGTAATCTAAACAATAAGATAGTGGTGGTTATCTTCAATTACAAGACATAGGTAGGGTGCTGAACAGTTGGTCTGCTGAAGAATGGAGTGGGTGGGATAAGGGGTTCTGCACACTGGGCTGTTATGGAAGTACAAACTGGATATGTATCTCAACACAGACCCTAGGCGGGCTACAGCCACGCTGGACAAAAGCATGAGTAGTACTAGTCTAAGTAAAAAATACATCAAACTAAAAGTTTTCATTTGGTAAGTGAAACAAGAATAATTCTGAATATCTTGCTTGCATTTCTTCTGAGAAGTTACAGCCTATATACACGTTACAAGACTTATAATAAAAATTAAATAAATCACTAATTGATTCTATGATATTATCCTATCATTCATTTCCTATTCTAGATACTTTATAAAGGAAAGTGTACAATGTCTTTAAACAATATCTCCTAAAATATTTTTTTCAATCTTCAACAGTAAGTAGTTAAAATCTTACTGAAAATAAAGAAAGGCACGTTCTAGAGATTAGCTAGAACTCAATGAGGTAAAGTAAGAAACAAGATTGCTGACAACTAGGTGCATATATATATATATATATATATATATATATGGGATAATACATAAAATGGTCCTTCTTGTTTACACTCATTCCCGATTTAGTCCATATTGTTTACACTAACCCGATTTAGTCCCTTTAGTTTTCTAATTTGTCCCAAATCAGTCATAAGCGCTAAATGCACCGTTAAAACTAACGAAAATAGACTGAATCGGGTCACTTAAAACTTCAGGGACTGAATCAGGAATTGACGCAAACATTAGGGACTGATTCGGGTAATTTGATATTGAATTAAATTTTTTTTTTGATAAATTAAAAATTTCACAAAATTTCTACTGTTTTTGGCTACATTTATCTGGAATATCTTCGAATATATATTTTATATGTTTAGTTAACAAATTTCACTAGCTACTTGAATTTCATTCTTAAGTTGTTAATAACTGAATGCATTTTTAGCTTCTAACATCTGATTTCTATTTAATTTACTGATAATAAATTCTAATTTATGGGCAATTATATCAGTTATAAAAAAAAATATTAGTACCTTGGAATTATTTATTCAAGCAATTTAATTTATCAAAAAAATTATTTAATTTATCAAAAATAAAATAATTGTTTTATAAATTGATGACACATCTGACAGACATAATTTAATGAAATCGAAAATATTTCTTGTTTAATAAGTAAACTAGCCATCGAAATATATTTTATAGATCAATATGCTATTGGTTTTTCTTTTGTTTTGTTTGAGTGAAAAATAGCTTTATGTAGAATTTAATATATTAATATCACTATTTAATAAAAAAATTTACAAAAATTACCAAAATTATAAATAAAGTAACCATATTAATTACTATAATATTTCAAAATTTAAAGAATTAACTCACCCAATCTTTTTAAATTGCCCAAATCAGCCTCTAATGTTGCGTCAATTCTTGATTCTGTCCCTGAAGTTTTAAGTGACCCGATTCAGTCTCTCTTCGTTAGTTTTAACGGTGCATTTAACGTTTATGACTGATTTGGGACAAATTAGAAAACTAAAGGGACTAAATCGGGTCAGTGCAAACAATAGGGACTAAATCGGTAATGAATGCAAACAAGAGGAACCATTTCATGTAATATCCCTATATATATGAGGTTTTAGAAAATAGAGGTTTTGCATGTCGAACTAGTTGAACAAATAAAAAGAATCTGTCATTCATTTTTTTTTGTCGGAAAAATAGATATAATATAGATAAGAGTACCAGCAGTACTACCAAAGTTTACAATAAGAAACCTTACACACCATGTCCTAAATCAAGATGCTAATAAACAAACTCTAGGTTCCTTCACGTATATAATAAAATCTAGATCTGCTACTATTCCTAATCCAAACCCAGAACCGGTCCGGAACCGGTATGATACCGGACCGGATAGGTTCTACCTGTTCCGGATCCGGTATCTTACCGGTTCCGGACTGAACCGAAACCGGATCCGTTTTTTTAAAAAAAAAATATATTTTTTTAGATAAAGTTATCCTCGTTTTTTAGTTTAAAAAAAACAAACAAACAAAAAACCGGTTCCGAGTTCCGACCAACCCGGAACCGGATCCAATCCGGTTAACGGTCGGACCGGTTCCGGACCGGACCGGTTCCGGACCTGACCGATCCGTTAAGCACCCCTAGTTGTGTCCCAAGCCCATTCACTACCCTTCGAAACAGCCCCCCAAAAACCACTCAAAATTATCCATGAAGTGTTTTTTGGAAGATCTCTCCACCACACCGACATGCATACCCCTAACCCCTCTCCCTTGACACAATCTCTCGCCAATTTAGATTATGTTTAGATTGGCATACCACCTCCAATTTGACACAGGCTACTTTCCGGCAGCTCTCCCCACTCCCCCAAAGAAAGCGGATTGGATTGATCGACATTTGAAAATGATAGCTTTTGGGGCACGAAAAAGGGTGAAAAATAGACCGGTAGCGAAGACAACACATCATTTAGTAGAACCATCCGTCCCCCAAAGGACAGACTCTTATCCTCCCAGGCCACCAGTCGTTTCCCGAGTTTCTCCAAAATTGGTTCCCAAGTCGCACACTTCCTCGGATTCAATCCCATCGGGATACCCAGATACTTAAAAGGCAGGACCCCCACTTTGCAATTCAGCACGCCCGCCATGGCACCCAATTGGATCGGATCCACATTGATGCCGATAAACTACTCTTATTGAAATTTATCTTCAAACCCGAGATCAATTCAAATATTCGCAACACACCTTTGAAGATTCTTGCATTTTCCACCGTGGCCTCTCCAAAAATGACTGTATCATCAGCGTACTGAAGATGGGAAATCGGTACTTGATTCCTACCCACTTTGCACACATCCCGTACATCATTCTCCATGCCTTGTCGACCATTTTGGACAGCGCCTCGGCAACTAAGATAAACAGAAAAGGGGATAGAGGATCCCCTTGCCTCAGTCCCCTCTTAAGCTCAAATTCTAATGATGGGCTCCCATTAATAAGAACTGAAGCTTTCACACTGGTAACACATTCCATAATCCAAGCCCTCCATTTGTCCGAAAATTCATTAATTTCATAATCTTGTCAAGAAAACCCCAGTGAACTGTATCATAAGCTTTCTCGAAATCCACCTTGAAGAGTATACCTTTCCTTTTGGTCCGCTTCCACTCGTCTAGCATCTCATTAATAATAATAACGCCATCTAGTATATGTCTTTTCTCCACAAAAGCCGATTGGGTGACATATATCACCCTATCCAAAACTTGGCTTAACCTATTTGCTAGAAGCTTAGCCAAGACTTTATATACACAACCTATAAGGGATATCGGTCTATACTCTCCAATCTTCACGGGTTTTCCGATTTAGGCACCAAAACGATAAAAGAAGGGTTTCCTCCCTTAACAATTTGCTGTTCCTATGGAATTCAGACATGAACCGCATGAAATCGTCTTTGATGACGTGCCAAAACTCTTTGATAAACCTGAAATTGAAGCCATCCGGATCCGGACTTTTGGAACTATCACAACTCCACACCGCCTTCTTTACCTCTTCCTCTCCGAATTCAGATGTCAGAAAACCATTTTCCAAGTCACTCAACTGATTGAACTGAATGTCGGAAATACGAGGCTTGTTCCAATCCTCTTGCTGAAACCGCTGTTCGAAGTGTCTTTGGACCCCGCTCTTCACCCCTGTAACGTTATCCACCCATTGCCCCTCGACCTCTACTCCCACTAATTCGTTTTTTTTTCCATCTCCTATTCACGAATTTATGAAAAAACTTGAGTTTACATCTCTTCTTGAATCCACCTAATTCTAGATTTCTTGAATAGTAGCGAGTCCTTATTCCTGATTTGTCCTAGGAGATTCACCATATCGTTTCTTCTTAACTCAACCTCAGAAGATTGTAAATCTCTTTGCTCTACGATCGCATCCCATTCCAGAATTTTCCCTCGAGTCTCTTGAATTCTGACATCCACATTGCCGAACACATCCTTATTCCAACTTCTCAGCTTATCCTTCAACATTTTCAAATTTTCTTTCAAAATAAAACCCCCCCAGCCTTGAACTCTCAAGTCGCTCCAAATTCTTTCAACAAACATCTTAAATTCTGGGTGTTGCATCCACGAATCAATTACCCTAAATGGTTTGGGTCCCCATTCCTCGACATGCGATTTCATCACAATAGCACAATGATCTGACAAGCTTCTATTAATGCCTCGTTGAATTAGGTTAGGCCATTCTTCAACCCACCTATCAGATAAGAGGAATCTGTCCAATCTGCTAATGCAAGAACCATCAGCTCTGTACCACGTGAACTTTCTACCTACCAGCGGCAAGTCCACTAGGCCCATCCTACTTATGAAGTCAACAAATTCCCGAATGTCTCGGTCATTACTGGTCATATTTCGTCCCCTTCTCTCGGAGTGGCTTCTAACCGCATTGAAATCCCCGCATATGCACCATTTATTTTCGGGATGTCCATTTATTTTAGATTCCAAAATCTTCCACAGCTCTGTTTTCGATGCTAGATCGCACGGGGAATAGACATTCACGATATGGCATTTGACTCGATCTACTCCCCAATTTCCTTCCACTCCCAAAATTCCATATTCTCCCCAGCAGTTTTCAATAGAGAAACACTCCTTTTTTCCAAATGCACAGTAATCCCCCTGCAGCTCCTATTGCACCTTTGAAGACCCAATCAGAATTTTCGTCCCCGCAGATAGATTTACAAATGTCCCTACTAACCACCTCCATCTTCATCTCTTGTATGCACAAAAACCCAGTCCTCTCTCTTGAAACAAACTCTCTTATATCTCTTCTCTTGATCCTCCCCCCCCAGCCCTCTAATATTATATGTTGCAAGGATCATAAAAACCTGTTCAAATCCCCTACCTCAGCATCAGAAATCATTTTGTCTCGAATTGCCCCTTTGTCTCGAACTTCCATATCGACTAACTTTCCGATGATTTCCTTCTCGTTACCTGCTGCCTCGATCCCAAGAATCTTCCCCAAATTCCAAATATCCTTTGCTTCCCGCAATAGAACCTCGTCTCTCAGTACATTTGGGTACTCAGCTTTTGCAGCTGAATTTGATTCGGCTGAGGCACAAGGCGCTAACTGATGTCCTTGTTCCTGTGCCATCTGCACGGTTTGTGAGTCCACCTCCCCCTGAGTACTCTCTTTCTGCGGGATAGGGACATCTTTTTCCCTACACCAGTCCTTTATGAAACTTTTCCATTTACCCTGGTCCACTTTCTTTTTTGCTTTCATGTTCCTTTTCCGTAGCTGTTTTCTGTACTTCTGAAAGCCCTTCCTATTCCGACGAGAGCACTGAAAGAAAGGCCTTGCGGATGAATCAATCATGTTTGGAGAGGGCTTCGAAGGGCTCTGTACTGACTGAGAAACTCGCTTGCTGCCACGTGTGGAAGCCTGCGTCGGATGGTGATCACTAACTTTCTCTTTACCTTTCGCCTTCGAGCATTCCCGCACAGCTTGTACATTCATGAATTGTTCGCTTCCTCTTTCATGCCGTGACTCCCGGATTCCTTGGCTAAAGTTTTGGTAGAACTGGTTCTGAACTTCCTCCAACAATCTACCCTCCAATGGCGACTGGGGGTACCACCTCGTCAAAAAATTCGGATTCCGAAGCAGAAGATTCTGTAGTTCCTTGAGGATATTTGAGCCAACCAGAGTTCGAATGACTAGTTGGAAAGAGCTCTACCCTCTCCTGATAAAATATATCCTCCATTACTCTAATGTAAGACACCGAGCCGTTAATGATAACTACTTAACTCTGACCGTTCTGTTTATAAATTCCTGTCGTGGAGTGTCTATCAAGAGTCTGGCAATCTCCAAATTGTCTATGTTAAGGGTTTCCTTATCAATATCCAGCAACCTTCCCAAAGAAACTGATAAGAGCTCAAAGAATCTCGGACACCAAGCTTCCGCTGGAATACCCGAACATCTAATCCAGACTTTTCTTGGTGGTGAAATCGCCTTATAACTCAAAATTAAAATTTCTTTAAACCAGAGATTTAACCATTCTTTCTCCTCCCTGAAGATCGTCGCAAGTTTTTCTTTTTGTTCATGGAAAATGAGTACCTGAGAATCTCCGAGAGGTATAATTTTTGCATCCGGCAGACCATTCGCCCTGAAGTCGTCTTGAACCTGAAGCCTGTGGGTCTGATCAATCAATTTGCCAACAAGGCACCCCTCAATCCATTGATTGTCCTCTGGTCTAGAGCGGAACGTCAGACCTGTCCCTAATCCTGGCTGAACCCGAGGTTCTTCTAACGATTTTCGTTCTAAAGTTACCCCCGCAACTTCGGCGTAAGACTTCCCATTTCTTTCACTCAGCAGCTTTCTATCAAAGAAAGCAGCTTTCTATCAAAGAAAGCACCACCGTTGGTCCTGGCTGCTGGAACCTCGTTCCTGTTAAAGCGAGGCCTGTTTGCCCTGAGCTTGTAGGAACCCAACAAAATCTGGTTCAGCTTATCCTGCACATCATGCCCAACCGAACTAGCTTTGAACCTAACGAACCCAAACTTATTCCCCTTGAGATCTCTCTTATTTGGTACAAACAGGTCACTGACTTCACCAATCTTTTGGAAAGTGCGGATCATATTCTCTGGTGCCACCCATCTGGGAAATTAGTGAAGAAATATGGTACTGAGTCCACCTTGAAGAACTCATTCAACTTCTGGTTTAGCCGGGATTGATCTGCCCAGCGCCTTTGGTGGCTCGATTATGACCATGAACACCGTGCTGTCTGTCACCCGATCTGGAAGTAAGGTTAGGGTTGGCTCGGACACTCTCACGCAGGTGTTGGTTAGGGTTATGGTTTACTGGCGATAATCACGTCCCGGTGTTGGTGGACGCAAATGCCGACCAAAAGGCTGAGCGAAATGGGAAGCTAGGCCCAAAGGAGAAGCTTGCATGCTCGGAAATGGGTGGTTTAGGGTTAGGGAAGGCTGGGCCCAATGGTGTTGGGCGGAAATTGCGACCAAAAGGCTGAGCGAAATGGAAAGCTTCTCGCGCCCAGAGGAGAAGCGGTCATGCTCGGAAATGGATGGGTTAGGGTTAGGGAAGTCTGGCCCTGCCGGAAAGTTCGACGGACGGTGATGGGTTTGGATGGGTTTGTGGGCGGGAATGAAATTCAAAATCTCTCCTCTCTTTCTCTCTCTAGGAATTGTCATTTTTTCGTTTTATACATAGAATCTGTCATTCATATTTCCAAGTCAGACATATTTTTTCACCACCAACATTTTGGACGCTATCCATAGGTTAATGAAATCAGCCAAACACTCCATCTCTGCATCACATAGGATTTCTTGACATGACCGGATGGTTTCCAAAATCTATGATCAGTTTAAATCCGGTGTTCGAGGGAGATGGGAATTTGAGGGGTATGAATGAGGAGGTTTATGATTTCTGCGATCAGAATGATTTTAACTTAATTCTCATTAGAGTTTTGTTGGTTGCCTTTTCTTTTATATTTCAGTTTTGATCCATTGAGTGGATACCTTGCGCATTTTTCTTTAGAAGAAACATTTGTTTTCGAATTAATGATCTAACGTGTCACTGCAAATTGATTAACTGCTACAGGGCGCGCTATCAAGATCTTGTTAGGCAATGTCAAATGATGCACTCTAGCGTGGGAACTGGTTCTCTAGCCTATGTTATAGGGTCTAAAGTTATGGACATGAGGATAAGTTCCAAAGATGAAGGGAGAAGGGATGCTGAAGTTCAAAGTGGAAGAATCTCTGAAGCTAGTGCAAGCAAAAAAGACAGTAACTTTTTTTTGGATAGCAAATGTAGTGATAAATCATATTCGTGTTGCAAAGAAAGCTCAAGTGATTCTGGTGACCTTGTAAGTATAAGAGGAAGCACCATGGGAGGTGCATATGATTCCTCTGGTCTTCTACCTTCTCCTGAACCATACAACTGCAGTCCCCAATGTGAATATAAGACACCTGGGTCAAAGTATGCCGATGAAAGTTACTTGGATTTCCCTGCTTTACCTGTTACAAATTTATTTGAAAAGAATAAGAAAGATAGAAAAGGACTCGGATTATGTGAGGAAAATTGTTCCTCAAGACGTAAATTGACATATGAAGATGAACATATGCATAGTTTTCAGATTAGCAATAATGCAGATCTTGTTGTGGAAACAGATGTTTTCCCAGCTACGGATGCCTCACTAATTTCTGGTGCTAAAAGTGAGAGCAGTCGTCCTGATATTCACAAGTCTCTTTCTCGGTCAAATAATTCAGAATATGAAAAAGAAATGCTCGTCAGCCTTAAAATATCAGATGCACCAGAAACACCAACCACATCTGAAGCACAGGCAGCCAGTGAAGACAGAGTGTCTGAATGGCTTTGGACACTACACCGAATAGGTAAACTAGTAATTTGTTTTGCAAAAATATTACCTGAACTTTGTTCCATGATTGAAATGTGTTTGTATCTTATTTCTGTGATAAAAGTACATTTTATTCGCAGTTGTCGATGTGGTCCGAACTGATAATCATCTCGAGTTCTATGAGGACACAAAAAATTTGGCTCGCATGTCAGATATTCTTGCTGTACAGGCCTGGGTTGATCCTGAAACAGGATACTGTCAAGGTTGTACCTTTTCTTTTGTTATGAAACTTTCTCCTGGTTATTGTGTTTCTTACTGATGGCATTGTCATAGACATTGACATTGGATTTTATTGAACCTGCAGGCATGAGTGATTTGTTGTCTCCCTTTGTTGTTCTTTTTGAGGATAATGCTGATGCTTTTTGGTGCTTTGAGATGCTTTTGAGGAGAATGGTATGTATGCATATAAATCTGGGTTTAGCCAACCATTATAATTTGAGTTGCTAAAACACAATATTTGCAACTCTTCAGCGCGATAACTTTAAGATGGAAGGGCCAACTGGTGTCATGAAGCAGTTGCAAGTACTATGGCATGTATTAGAACTTACGGATAGGGAGATGTTCTCTCACCTAGCAGAAATAGGTGCTGAAAGTCTACACTTTGCCTTCCGTATGCTACTGGTTCTCTTTCGTAGGGAGTTATCTTTCACTGAAGCTCTTTGTATGTGGGAGGTTTGTGCCGTAAATTAATTTTCTCTGTTTTAGCCAATCTATGACACAAATACTTCCTACTTGAGTTAGTTTTAATTACTTGCTGAGGTATTTTAATAATTTTATTGTATCATAGGTTAGGAGGCTGTCAGTAGAGCTACAGTTAAGGTATTTAGTATACTAACTGTTAAAAACAAAAACATACTGAAAAAGGTGTTAGATTATCTACTTTCTCTATATTGAGTGTATATTAGATCATCAATCACATGATTTCAGCTGCAGACATGAAGTTGTCTAGGATATTACCTTACAAATTCCTGTTGACTGTTAACTGGCTTATTTTTTTGTATTTTATTTGAAACATCATCAAGTGTCGGGGATTAACATGGGGCAATTGATTGGATGCAATTTTCTGATTGTTCAATTTTGCTACTTGATCAAAATGGATGTTTGTAAGATATTCAGTATTCATGAAGCCCTAAAGTCTGAAATTTGGAAAAGTAATATGGTTCTTTCAATTTGGGAGTAATATCAAGTGGAATTCTGTGTTTTAGTGGCTGGTTGCTAACAGTTCATGGCTGTCTTGGATTAAAATTGATGGACACTGGATTGTATAATCAGAAATATTTGCTACTTCCTAAGACGAAATTTTTTCATCGGGTTTTGTTACTGTAGATGATATGGGCGGCTGATTTTGATTTCTCCTTGACCTGTCATCTGGATGAAAACTGCCCAGAACTATTGACTATTCAGTTACCAAAGGAAACAGAGGTCGAATCGGGAGAAGAAAGCATTGATAGTAACAGTGGTGTTCCAAAGAATTCTCCAACAAAACATGGTGTGGAATGCTCCATCTCCGATAGCACTGGAATGAAATCTACATCAGCTAGACCACTTTGTGGATTGACAAAACCTTTCTGGTCAAGGAATGACAGCTTGCTAATCCGTACAGTTCTAGCATCGGCAAGAAATGGTGATGAATTGCCTCTTTTTTGTGTAGCAGCCATTCTTATTACGAATCGTCAGAAAATTATCAGAGAAACACATTCAATTGATGACCTAATAAAGGCAGGTGGATTATATTTTGTCTGTACCATTACATGTTTATTTATACTTCTCTTGATTATAGCGTTCTTTTGTGCTAATGCAGCTTTTACTTTGAAACAGATATTTTGGTTATTTCCTCGTACTTGCTAAGCTAAACTTATGCATGATTCGTGATAAAAATTGACACAATTTTCCTGATATTAGGATAAAGGACATAATTTTTACTTCCAAATTATACTTATCAAATATCTGTTTAGGAGTGATCTGCCGAGTGGGAAATATGCTGTCGTGGGTTTTGAGGTTGTTGGCTTATACAGTACTTATTCAGATTTCAATTTAAGCTATAAATTCTTAAATTTTTGATAAGCTATAGTCCACAAACGTATTCCCTGGTCCATACACAGATCTTTAGTCCCTTGCTGCATTTTTCATTAATTTCTTTTACATTTTTCAGTGTGGTTATAACTGAATTTTCTGTTTTTTGTAGGACTAATCGACATAATTTGCACAAAATGATAGTTAGATGATTATGCATTCCCATCATTAGTATCTCTATAGTTTTTGGCTTTGCTGATCTGGAACCTGAACTGATATTTGAATTCCATTGTTGGTTTGTGCCTGTGAAACATACCTAGTCTATGCAATCACTCTTTCGTTTCCTATCCCCTCTCTCTAAATAACACATGTCTTGCTCTGATACATTTTGCAGATATTCAATGATAATATTTTAAAGATCAGAGTCAAGAGATGCATACGTACCGCCATCAAACTAAGAAAGAAGTACCTTTATAAGGTTAAATTTTAAATTGAATTGCATCATTTTCCTTTCTGGCATTGTTTTTTGCATCTCGAAATGATTATGTCATGATATCTTCATTTATCTTTGCTTTTGAACCCCAAATCAGTGAAGATCTATAGAGCTTATTGTAACTCTTTTATCCTGTTTACTAATTTTGCCAGGCGTGTTCTATTGAGCATCCTGCTTTCTTTGTCCGTGAACGCTATTTTTTTTTTCTTCTAAAATCTGCTCTTATTAACTGTGTCTTTGGCCAGCTCCTAACTCATGTTCGCAAATATAACGCATAAGTGCCACCCATGAACCAGTTCAACCAGGCGTGTGTACCATGGCCTCTCGCTTTGTTTGTCCTCATACACCTAGTTTTTGAATTTTTTTAAACTTTTAGGCTCCTAATTAATTTATGTTCTCACACATGCATTATATTATACTTCATTAATTTAAAAATAAAATAAGAATTTGAGAAAATTAAGGTAACCACAACTTTAACCAGAAATTTTATCACAAGTACTTGGTTAGTATTTGGGAAATTACAACTTAGTATTTTCTGGTCTTTCTTTCATCTCTGTCCTAAAAATTGTATCCTGCAACAGTTAATCAAGAGCTGTCCAGCAGCTCAGAATAGCAGTTAAATCTGGGTCATTGCTGTATAAGAAGATGAGAAACAATTTCCATGCCACTCAGAGATGCTGCTGATTATTGGAGGTTCTTAGTCTTAGTGGAAATGATTTTGTGAACATAACTTTATCTTTTGGAGGCATAAAAAAGTCATTCTTCCACCTGTGCCTCTAAGGCGTACTCAAGGCCTCTTTTTAAAGGTATTAAACTCTTATTGTCATTGCTAAAAACATGAAATCTTCGTTTAACAGTTAGTCATCATAGTGTTTAAAGGAAATTGTGCATCATAGATGTCGGCAGTTCTCAATCATGTAATTAAGAAACCCAATTACAATAAGATAGCTATTTCAAATTATGTTGTCAATTTAATTATAACATCATTAGCAATATTGAAGTATTTGAAATTAAATTAAATTAAAATGGAAAATTCAGATATTGTATCCGACACCATTAACGACGGTACTTTGACCATGTTGGATGCAACATGAGCTATTTTTAAATTTCTAAGAAATGTAGGCTATATGAAGAAAAGAAATAGAATTTTAGAAAAAAATCAAATCTAAACAATGTTTTAGATCTATAGATGATATTTTTGCCCCAAATTGCAAGTTTCTCTTTTGATAATTCAGATTTAGAGTAGTTATTTTAAGTGGTTGGTGAAGAACTTAGTGATGATGATGATAATAAAATAATGCGTTTAGATGGTGATCTCTTTGAAAGTTAGAAATTGGTACAAATTTCAAGTCGTGAAATATATTTCCTCCTAGTTTTTTGGATTGATGGTGATCTCTTTGAAAGTTAGAAATTCCCTTCTGCTCAGACGCGGTTAAAATGAAAAACTGCTAACCAATAAGTAGTGGTCTCTTGTCATTTGGTGGAGTGAATTAGTGAGTTACTGTGGGAAAAAGAAGTCGTATCTGTTCATACTGTTTTACTGCCCTATTGTATATTTAAGGATTACTTAGCAGCTTTGTGAATGTTTTTCATCTTTGTTGGCTATAATCTAAACAGGTGTATCATAGATGAGTTTTCTACCTAATGTACAGCTATCATCTGCTTGATTAGTGTATAGTTTATGTGATAGTTTCCTTTTTTCACCTCAGGACTGTGAAGTGGAAACTTTGCTTTGCTTCAGTTCAGAATGCAGCAAGCAGGTTAGGATAGGAGACACTTGCATGATTTTTCACATTGAAGAGTCATTTTATGTATCGACATGGACAAATTTAATCATATCAGAATTGATAACTATGTGAAGAAGAAACAAGATATTACATGAAAATATTATATGCGACAAGTTTTCTTAGAAAAAGTCATCATTCAAAAAACAATTTCAGTGTTCTGAGTAAATTACATTTCCTGGTGTACTGTATTGTAAGTTCTTCCCGCTTGAGGTAGAGAGATGAATCTGTCCTACTTAATGTTGGGATTATCCTTGTTTGTGAAACGGCAGTTTTTGCGAATTTTCCCTTGCTTCCCTGTCAATAGCCGAGACCAACCATCCTGCTTATTGACAAAGTAATTCCCTCCGAAAACTTTGAAACTTCTCCGCATACTCGAGGACTAATTGTGACTTGTGAGATGTTGTAATGTTGAACAGTAGCTACTGGTAAACTCCAAGGACTGAATATTTCCTAAATTACACCTTTCAACTATTTTCACCATCTGAATTTATTATCACTCTTAAAAATATAATTTAGAGATGTGCTAGAGTAATGAAATTTTCGTCAACTCATACGAGATATCCAATTGTGTTAGGATCATATACATTAAAATATAGGGGAAATTGCTAATAGGTGTTGTTTATAGAAACTTATTACAAATAAATCTGCAAAAAAAAAAACTTGTTACCAAAAAATACACTTATGAGAAAATTATATTCACCCTAATTTTTTAGTTACCAAAATACCCTTTTGAAAGCACCATAAACCTAATTTCAGATATTTTTTTCCTCATCATCCCGTCGCCCCACAACTTAAATTTTCTGCTAAAATTTTTCGCCGATCCTCAGATCATTATTTTTTTCATCATCTCGTCGCCTCATCCCTAAAAATTATTGCTAAAATATTCTGTACATGAAATCTGTTTGAATCGAATTATCTAAATTTTCGTAGCATTTGGAATCTTTTTGAATCGAAGAAGATCTCGGATTACTCTGCACATATAATTTTCGGATCTGTTATGCACATTCCATCGTGTGTGTGTACGTGAATTATAAATTTGAATACCGATGTTAAAGTATAAATAGCGAAAGTCTGTTGGTATGTTTTTTTTGTTTTTGTTTTTGTTTTTGTTTTTTAAATCTCTCATGACTTTGACTGATGCATATGGACGAAGAAGTAAGGTATGCATTGGTGTCCATGCTTGTTTATTCATTTCCAAAATTTACAGCCCGAAAGCAAGATATTGCTATGAAGAAGATGACCCAGATTAAAAGTAACTGGTGCACGAAAGTTATAAAAGTAACTGGTGCACGAAAATGATAAAAAGTAACTGGTGTACGAAAATATAACCTTGGTGTACGAAAATCATAAAAAGTAACTGGCGCACGAAAATATAACCTTGGTGTACGAAAATCATAAAAAGTAACTGGCGCACGAAAATATAACCTTTGGTGCACGAAAATATAACATTGGTGCAGGGGCGAGACATGAAGCCCAGGCTAGCCCATGTCATTTTTCATTTATACTGTTATATGATTAAGCCCAAATATAATTATATTTTTAATTTTTCCAGCCCTGCAAAGGCCCATTCTATTCTATTTCTTCAGCCCAAATATCACTCTAGGCTATATTTTTTTGGGACAAATGCTTTGTCCTTCTATTTATATTTTTCAAATTTGTGTAAAATTCTCCTATACAATAAAAATATTCAATTTAAAAACTGTAATAAAATATTAGTGTTGAACACGATTTAAAAGAACATTACAGGATCAATATATATGAGAGATAAAGTTATTCATTGCATTATATATCTCACAAAAATGCTTGATATATATAGCACTATGAAGCAAGAGTTACAAGTCACTTAACATGACTTAATGTCTTCAATAGTTACAAGATATTAATGGAACTTAACTTATAACTTATTGGGACATCCATATGCAATTTGTTTATAATAAAAACAAGAATTTGGCAGGTATTCTATTTTTTTTTACAACAAAATTTAGGGATTAAATGTCGGCCACAAATTCCCCATTTCATTCCCTATTAGTCAATCATGTAATATTTAATTATTTTTTGTCAAAAAATTACTTAGAATTATATAGCCAAACAACAAAAAACTCAATGTTTTATGAACAAGTGTTCTAGTTTTTACTAAAACTATAATTGCCAAATAATTAATTTAGATTATATTGTAATTTAGTGACCAAGTTTATAATTTATCCTTTATTAGCAATTGCTTCAAAATTTAATTTAGTCCCACATGTAATATGCCATTTAATTTTACATATTCTTCTCTAATTGATTTTAGCTGCCACATAGGTCTTTCATCTAGATCGATTCAATATTTGCAAATAATTTATCATCTTAGATTTAATAAGTCATTAATTTTATTCGATGAATTGGGATGATGATGTGTTTAGGTTGAGTTTATGATTCATTTGAAACTTAGATTTGGGAATTTTTTTTTTTTAGTTGTAATATTTGGGAATAAACTTTTTTATTGTTTTCTTATGTTTCTAATTGAGATAATTAGTATCTAAACTCAATTTTTATGAGCTATATAATTATATTATTTCTTCTGCATACATTGTTTTTGATTAGTTAAGAAATTTAATTAAGATTATCTTTATGATTTTGTCTTCAATTTTAAAAACATGTACTTATATTAAGGCGATAATTTTCATCTTCAAACTATTTACAGTTCATTCTAGTAGAGTCTGGGGAAATAAATTCGGTCAAGATTATATTCTTAAAAATGGTTCTGTTTGATTTTTATCTAGGAGATTTGGTTTAATAAAATGATAATTTTGGAAAGATTGTGATTTGAGAGTAAATGACAAGTTTTGATTTAGCCCACACAAAAACAAAATCCTGGTTTCGCCCATGCCTTGGTGCACGAAAATATAACACCAATGCACGAAAATACAACACTGATGCACTTAATTAACTGATGCACAAAATTTACAAAAAATAAACTGGTGCACGAAATAAAATAATTGGTGCACGAAATTTAATGGTTCGTACATCACCCACTTGCAATTATGGTTCGTGCATCACATATTTTTTTCAATGTTTCGTGCATCAGTGGCTGATTTTAATTTTCATGCATCAATTACTGATTTTCAATTTTCGTGCATCATTTACTAATTTTAATTTTCGTGCATCAGTTACTGATTTTCATTTTTCGTGCAGCAGTTAATGATTTTCAATCTTTCGTGCACCAGTTACTGTTGATAATTTTTGTGCACCAGTTAATTTTTATAATTTTCGTGCACCAGTTATTTTTTATAATTTTCGTGCACCAATCAATTTTTCTCTGGGTCATCTTCTTCGTTGCAAGTTTCAAGCTGTAAATTCTGAGAATGAGCAAAGAATCGCGTACATCAATGAATCATAACTAAAAAACCTCATAATGCAATAAACAGTATATATATATACACTTATACACACACACATACCAGAATTGGAAAAAAAAATCTGGAACAAAGTGATGGAACGAAAAATCGAAGAGATGAAGAGAAAAATCAACTATAAGAAATCGTAACTGGTAAGAGAGATTTACGAGGAGATTTGAATCGCAGTGGTGAAGGGAAGAGCTCGAAAAGTGATGAAAGGAAGAGATTGAAAATTTCTGAGATTACCGTCTTTTCTTATTAAGGGCACTTTTGTCATTTTAACCTAAAGTGGACCTAAATGATTGCAAGGTTTTTCCTTGGACTAGGATGAATAAAGTTTCAGAATAAGGTACTGGTCTGAACTTTGCCCTAAAATATATTATCTATCAAAAATTTTATAATATATTCTTTCATATGTTAGAAATCCTATAATGTCATTTTAGCTGCCCAGTCAGCATTTTATGCTAATCGGGCAGCTCTTGTAGATACAAGAGCACACTGAAACTATTAACAAATTTACCAGATGAACAGCATCTCGAACCTCGAGCATAAGAATGTCTGTGCACGAGACGGCCACGGTGAACAGGGCTTCAACCACTTTCTTGATCTTGTCAATCTGTATGAGTCCATCCAGCCTTGAATCTTTAGGTGCATTTTTCTCTGTTTGAGGTCCATCTAGTAATATGGATCCATCACATCCTGAATACCATTATTCAATTCTCATCATTTCCCATCGAAACCAAGTATTTAAGTTTTGAATGAATACATTTCTGATGAAATATTACTATATTGGGCCTATGTTCTTAGAACCAGACCCTATATGTTCATGCATATTTCATAAAATTAATATTTCACAAACTTACATTAGCCATGCAATCAGTATAGACCAACTTGGCAGTGATACTTTTATCTTTATCCCACCATAACTTCACTTGGTACTTAACAAAGGCCTCAACATTGGCACAAGTGTTGAGCTTCTTGTAAAAATGCCGTTTCAAGTTTCAACGGCCTGTACTCCGGTGGTATTGTCACCGCTGCGTGTACACAGCTGACATACAAGCTCAGCCCTACACAACCATACAAATTACTATCATAAAAGAATACATCTCCGTCTCCATGATTGATTCATAACTTAATTATTCAGTCCGTCAAATGAAATAATTTCATGCCAACCTGGAAATTTTATTATGTTTGAATATTATATGAAATATATTAAATCGTGATATACTACTTACTATGAAAACGACTATATTTAATAAATAATAAAAATTATTGATAAATTCAAATCTCTTTTATACGAAGCATCCTTATTTAAAAACTAGCCAGGATCATGCATGGTAACTCTCTTATGTTTTTTTTTTTTGGGTTGTAGGTGCTGAACACGCTGGATTGCCCTGATACCAACGGCGAAACATGCAACGGAGGGATCTTGGTACCTGCTCAGTTAAGGCTTACTCCACATCAATAAAAAAGTTACTTCATGTTTATCTGGCATGGAAAGCCTAGTAGAGTGCCAGACAGTGAAGGACGCTTTCCCGAAAATCCTTCGTCAACACTGTAAACCATTGAAAGAGATAAACGCGAATGGTGTGGATCTCACTGTTGTTTCCACCAGTTGTAATGGTGGTGCTGATTCTGATATGGATCATCGGGTCGCACCCATGGTTCGCTATCGCAGGAAGGAACGGTGCTCGGAATGGAGCCTTCGTTCCAGTTCCAATGACATTTCACAGAACACTAACGGGACGAAATTTTTAAACAAATCAAATTTTTTGAATATTTTAGGACAAATATTTACATCAAAATAAATATTTTACAACATTAACGTAGGATAATACATGTAAACTGCCGCTAATAACATGAGGAGTAACGTGAAGGAACAAAATCATCAATGTACTCTCCTCAGCATCCCGTTAAGAAAATTGATCCCCAACAAATTGTTGTTGATATAAATCATTGTTAACTTGTCCACCTATTGTTTGAATCGGGCATTTGGAACGGAATAGTTATGGGGTAATGAATATGTATTTAATAATATTTCGTCATGACGATGGTAATCTCCAAATTCTCGATGTCCGAGAGAACTATTAGCCCCACTTGAAGATCTATAACCACGACCATGACGTATAATACCACTTGTTCTGGACGATTGATGGTCATGGTATCTATTTACCATTCCACTTGTAGTATAAAATTTATGAGTTGTGTATCGTATGAAGGTAGCAAGCAAAACAACAAATGACTTTGTAGGAGGAATGTCGAGGCAAAATTTGGAATCTTCGTCCTTAAGATAATATTGGCCCGCTACAGTGTTAACGATTCAATTGACAATTTGTCTCCCAAAATACAACGACTATGATTTGTGATATGAGCACTCTAAATCACAAAGGTTTAAAAGCACTCAATATTAAACAAAGATGAAGATCCACAACATTACTCAAATTTTGATCTTCAATATGATGTAGATTTTGAAAATTCCATGTCTAATTCATTAAATGGTTGTTTCTTATATAGTGTACCAAGTGGTGTCACCAAAAAACACCATTTGGAAGCATCCCATTATGAAACAACACAGCCAAACGCGAAATACGCAACCCTGCACAGGGCGCGAGCCCCTTTTTTCAACTCACTGCCGCTCGTGATTAAGGGTGTTCACCGGTTCGGTTAACCGATCGAACCGAGCCAAACCGAAAAATTTTGGTTCGTTTTTGATTTTTTTTAAAAAAGCAGTTTTCGGTTACAGTGTCCGGTTAACCGAACCAAAAACCGAAATTTAAAAAAAAAATTGAACTTTATTTTTTATGGTTTT
Source organism: Haberlea rhodopensis (assembly GCA_907163345.1). NCBI lineage: Eukaryota > Viridiplantae > Streptophyta > Magnoliopsida > Lamiales > Gesneriaceae > Haberlea > Haberlea rhodopensis. The sequence continues at coordinate 1,299,821 of CAJQUN010000052.1, forward strand.
TTTTTTTAATGGTTTCGCTCCTGATTGTATTAATAAGAACTCGTAAATTAACAACGTGTTTCAAGTATAATATAATTTATTTTGTTGTATCATTTAAACTCGATTTTTTGTATTAAATAACTTCAAAATAATATTAGAAGTTTAAAATTAAAAGGTCAAATGTTCAGAATTCATTTGAATCCAATGAATGATGTATTACTTTTTGTATTTACGTTGAATTTTTATCAATTAATCATACAATTTCAAAAGAAAAATTCAAAAAAAAAAAAAACTATGGTTCAAACCGTACCGAACCGAAAAACTTTGGTTAAAACCGAAATCGAACCGAACAATTTTGGTTCGGTTTTCAGTTTTGAAATTTCAAAACCAAAATTTTGGTTCGGTTCGTTTCAAACCGAACCGAATGAACACCAATACTCGTGATCGATCGAGGCATAAATCGATCGATCGCGCAATAGGGAGTGATCGATCGAGGCACAAGTATCGATCGATCGCGAGTCCATCATTTATTTCATAATTTCCAACAATCCTCCACATGAATTAAATTAATGCACGTATACAACTGAGTGTTTTTAACGAACTAGTATGGCATCCGGAGAGATAGCTTGCGGTTTTGAATCTTCCGTAGTAGTATTCAATCGGATTCACTTGACTTAATAGTGAACTTATGGTCTTGAACTATTTAGTCATTGGTGTAAACCGACCCACACCATAACAATTATAACATTCGTATTGGTTTCTTACGGTGTGTCCGTTTCGCCCATGGACCACACTTGGTTTCATAAGTGCTTTTCATCTTTGAAGCGACCACACTTCGCACCGACGTAGGTGATCTCCTAGAAGAGTATCCTGCTACACTCCAACATATTCTTATATGTCTTATGAATAATTACATGCATTTTGTCTATCCTCGTACCCCTTATCATAGGAATGTGTTGGAGAGTGATCTCCAATGTGTTTATACAATCTCATAATTTAATTGTCCATTTTCAACCCAGATCTTGGGATCTTCAGTCAACAAGGTTGGGTATCCACTATGAGATTTTGATTATATGGCTTTAACCACATTCCCCTCGATAAACTTCCACATGATCTCTCGGTTAACCATTTCATAAGCGGAACCGCGGTTTCACATAATCACTCACGATTATGTCACTAGAGATCATTTTGTCATATTGCATTAGCGCAACATATTTTAGTTGCATGCACATGATTTTTCTCTAACAACTTATAAAGCCACTCGGCCGAAGAAGCTTTATATGTTTTGCATAGAGAATTTTTCAGAACAGTATATCTTCAGTTTTGGTAATCTTAGCATCATTTTACCCATTTAGGATCATAATCGAATTTTAAGCGTTGTTAACGAGTTTTTTCTTACAAAATTTGAGACCAGAGGAAATACTCAACTTTAATTCACAATTCATATTTAAGCACATAAATTCTTAAAAATTACAAGTTCAAGATTCTATTTCTTGTAAACTTGAAATTTAAGAGCGAAGCTTAAAATTTGAAACTCGAAGTAATCCTTGAGATTTCATTCTTCAAATATCTTTGAAACTTTTAATTCCAAGCATTGTTCTTGATGCACACACGCCAAAATGTCTTGTCAACATTTTTCTTTGTTACTTGATGATTTCTAAATTGCTTCCCCAATGAGCAAATCATCAATATACAAGCATAAATATGCTTAGGTGTATACACATTTGTCACACTCGTTAATCTATTTGACAACATGATTTGTCAAACTCTTCATGTCTTTTATTTGACGTTTGTTATGACTTTACTTTGGCCTTCATATTTCTAGTTTAGCCAAGCACCCCCACATTTCAAATATTGTAGGAAACTCTTCACGAATTGCACTGACTTTCAAACTTTCGTGTTTCAAGTTCTAAGCGTTATCGTCTTACAAATCCAAATTCAAGATTTTATTTCTTGAAGATTTCAGATTTTAAGCGTACTTGTTTAAAGTTGAAACTTGGATAATATTCTCAAACTAGGTTCACACTTTGCAATTTAAGCGCACTAACTTAGAAAACTTGAATAAAGATTTTAAATCTTGCAAATTCATGTTATAAGTTTACTAGCTTAGAAATTCAAAATGAACCAACTGAGATATTACAACGCAGTCAAAATTTGTGGCTTCGATTCATCACTTGTGTTTAATACAAAACTTAGAAACTCGAATTCAAGATTTTATTGTTTTGCAAATTCAAGTTTAAGCGTTAAATTCTTAGACAACACAAGTATAATCTACTCACAATTTTCCATAGCAAATCTCTTTTGCTAAATTTGATTGCAATCTCATTCTTAATGTATTTAACACCTCAACAGCCTCGTTTTGCTTCGTATTTGCTCGTTTTGCTTCGTAACAAATATGCCACAACAATATCATGTGCACGTGTTGATAAAAATAACAAAATATTTTTCTCAAATCTCTAGTTTGCACAATCTTTCCATCACAAACATAATTGTGAATTTAAATCTAGAGACTTTATGATTCTTCTAACAAATGAATGACAATTTTGTTAGCTTAGTGCCCATACAATCAATAAATTTAACATTACAATTTGTGCTGTGAACTATGGTTTAAATGATCCTAACAATCATGCCACAAACCATAAGATTCAATACAAGAAGTAATAACAAATTTTATTGCTTTCAACAAATATCATCATTACATTTATTTAGAATCACTCCATTCTTGGTGTATACAACTTTTCAAAGATACACAATCTAATTAAGCGGAAAGCGCTAGATCATCCAAATCATCGGAGAGACGATCTTCTTCGGTCACATTTACTTGATCCATAGCCTTCCCAAGATCGTCTTTATTGCGACAATCCTTGGCTATGTGATTGGGTTTTTCCACATTTGTAGCACTTGCCTTTGAGCTTCTTCGCCTTTCCAGATTTGGAGGCCATGCCATCAAACTTGTGCTTTGTTCCGGCGTGTTTTTTTACTAAGTTCACGTGTGCTTCATGTTGGTGCCAATTGTCCTTCCTTTCAGATATTTTGTTGTCCTCTTTAATTCTCAAGCGAACCATAAAGTCTTCAAGATCCACCTCTTTTCGTTTGTGCTTAAGATAATTCTTGAAGTCCTTCCATGGCGGATACAACTTCTCAATCATTTCGGCCACTTGGAATGAATCACTTCTCCGCATGAATTTCATGCATGATTACTTGCAAATCTTGCACTTACGCTATCACCGGCTTTGTGTCAGCCATTTTGAAATTCAGGAATCGCCCAACGATGAATTTCTTCATGCCGGCATCCTCGGATCTATACTTTTCCAAGGATTGCCACAATTCTTTGGCCGTCTTCACTAGACAATACACATTGTATAATGTGTTGTCCAGTCCGTTAATAATATAATTCTTGCACAGTATATCGCTTTACTTCCACTCATCAACCGCAACCCTCTTTTGGTTTTCCGTTTCACTCTCCATAATAGTAGGAGCATCCTCATTGAGGAATCTTGCCAACCCCAAGGTTGTAAAATAAAACAGCATCTTTTATTATCATCGCTTGAAATCGTTCACATTGAACTTTTCAGGCCTTTCACCACAATGAACTGGAGTAGTTGTTGCACTCGACGAAGCCATTTGTTGCTAATATTGTCTTAAGATTGTAGTATAAAATTTATGGGTTGTGTATCTTAGGAAGGTAGCAAGCAAAACAACAAATGGCTTTAGGAATGTCGAGGCGAGATTTGAAATCTCCGTCCTTAAGACAATATTGTCACGCTACGGTGCTAACGGTTCAATATTGGCAATTTGTCTCCCAAGATACAATGACTATGATTTGTGATAGGAGCACTCCAAATCACAAATCCTTTAAACCACAAATGTTTAAAATCACTCGATATTAAACAAGGATGAAGATCCAAAAAATTAATCAAATTTTGATCTTCAATATGATGTTAATTTTCGAAAATTCCATTTCTAATTCATTCAAGGGTTGTTTCTTATATAGTATACCAAGTGATGTCACCAAAAAACACAATTTGGAAGCATCCCATCATGAAACAACACAGCCAAACGTGAAAACACGCAACCCTGTCGCGCCCCTTTTTTCAACTTACTACCGCTCGCGATCGCTCGAGGCATAAGTCTTTGAATATATGATTGAGATCTATAACGCTATAATAGTCATCATCTTCTTTTTTATGCATCAAATTTCTTACTCTTATTCGCATATTATAATAGACATATACCAATTTATCCAACTTTTCGACAGCCAAACGGTTGTGAAGCTTAGTATGTATTAGATACCATGTACTCCAGTTTCTCTCACAACCAGAAGATGAACATCTTTGACTTAGGACTTTCACAAGTGATTCTAATGCTGCACAAATGTCACGAGCCGTCTTCCAAAATATCATATCCATAATGATTTGTGCAATTTTTTCGGCATCTTTTCTTCTCCTCTTTGTATTATTGTACTCTTGTCACTCAATTGAAGTACACAATCTCTTCAAATCTTGACAATATCTGACAAGACTTTCTAAATATATAAATTCTGTAGCAAAGCGGGTGATTCCAGGTCTAAGTAAATCACGATCATCTGTGTAGATTTTCATTAAGTTAACAACTTTATCACTGTTGTATATAAAACTTGTTATTTGGTTTGCTTTGTCAATGCACATTTTCAGCTTTGTCATCTTACCGTTATCTTCAAGCACGAGATCAATGCAGTGTGCAGCACAAGGAGACAAAACCAAGTGAGTCTTCCACACCCTCTTGCAAAAAAAACACCACATTGTCCTAAAGGACCTTGTATTCCAGGTCCAGCCTCCGCAATGGTATTAATTATTGATTTATGGTCCGTTATTAAAGAGTTTCGAACAAAATAACATTATCTAACTGAAAAAAAGAAACGGAAAGAGCGTTATGAAGCATCACCCAATTAATCATAGGATAAGTTAATGCACATCATAATCTTAGTTCAAATTTAGGAAGAACAAAGGCTACTTACTTGGAAGTTGGAAGGGAGAATTTTCTTCATTTCTTGTTTCAAATTATCTTGAAACTCTTAACTTGAAATTTTCAAGATAAGTGGAAAACTTTTATTGAGAGTGGAAGAGTGTATCAACAAGTGGAAGAGAAATAATAATGGAAAGGCATTATTGTATGATCCAGTGGAAGAGAATAATATGTAATTGTCACCGAAATATTATACAAGCCACAATCGATCGCGGCTTTACGTGGTTCGTGGGGCAAAACAACATGCGCGATCGATCACTATCTTAAGTGATTGATCGCGCCAAATGCATACCATCTCCTTCGCTTTAGAAGGCTCCGTTCCACCGTTCTTGTGCAATTTAACTGTTATGCAACCGTTTTTTGTGTAAAAAACTGGTTTACATGACATTCTCCTATACATGTTGCTACTCCGAACATGTGAACATGTGAGGGGCGATTCGGTTCCAGAACTATCGGAACCACCGTTCCAATACCGAATTTGCGAACTTCGGGCCATTCCAATACCGAATCCGCGAACCATGGTCACACCACGATGATCACAATCTTCATTCGTCGAACGGTTCTGTTAAACCCCATGATAAGGAGGATGATGTACTGAAATTTGAAAATCCAATCTGTTATCTAAAAAATGTCTCGTGCTAGCAAAAAATGGCTAATGTTATTGCCAAAACAACAAGTATTGCTGCCAAACCGATTTGAAGAAAATCTCAATTTTACCCTTGTTGTAATTACTGCATTCATCTCCGAGAAATTAGGGTCATCGGCACATGTAGCTTCTGAGGAGAGACTAAGAGCTAGAACCACTTGCAATTGGTAACTCTCGTCCGTCTGCTGTGCCCAGCTCTTCGAAGATGAAGAACCTTCACAACCTCCACCAAATACCTCCGCTACCTTCACCCTCAAATCGGTGCCACCATCATTCAAGCTCCCGAAAGTTATCTCGGGGTTCGACAGAGAGGGCACATAATACTTCCACAAATCAAGCTCTCACCAAAGCTACTCCCGCTAGACCGCCTCTGTAACCCAAAAGGCGCAGGAAACACTGTCGTTCCGAACCAGTTCTGCGGTGTGAGCTTGAATCAATCGATGATCAGTTGGATTCCAATCAAATGAAGTTCTTTCCATCTCCAGTTTATTCTTTTCTCCGGAGTGAGGCTCGTAGTAAGACGACTACTGCAAAATTATTCCACCACCTGCGGTGGCTGATATCGGCCGCTGGTACAGTGGCTCATCGGGAATTTGACTTAATAGAGTGTAATTCGATCATCTGCTAGAGATTCCCATGGAGGATTCGGTTGGAAGTTCTAAGAAAGTTTCAAGCCATTGATAATTTCGGGGCAGGGTTTTAAGCAACCGTTCGATTATGAGAGTTTTGCTTTCGTGTTTTGTGGACGCGGAGTTGTGGATAAATCGCTGAGGCTGGGTGATTTTGCGGCAGAGATTGGATGGACGATGAATCCTGAGGGGTTTCTGGTTACCCACACGGCAACGAATGATAAATATAGTTTTGTATCATTTCTTGATTTGTTCCATTCTATTAAACTGGTGAAGAGTAGGAATGGGAATAAGGTTACTTTGTATCACAACAGGTTTTGCTGAGGAATGGGAACAAGGTTACTTTTGAGGAGCCCAACCCATTTATCAATGAAGGGGAAGAGGTGGCATATGTTGCCTATAGGTACAGGAGGTGGAAATTGGATGATGATATGCATCTTGTCTCCAGGTGTGAAGTGCATAGTGTGGTGGATACAGATAACCAGATGTCGTTTTTGACCGTTAATGTGTTGAACGAGTTTGATCCTAAGTATTCGGTAGCGGATTGGAGGCAGAAGCTGGAGATACAGAGAGCTGCATCGTTGGCTACCGAGTTGAAGAACAATGCGAATAATATGACAAAATGGACTGCACTGGCCCTGTTGGCAGGTGCTGATATGATGAAACTTGGGTATGTGCCGAGGGTTCACCCAACATGTGTAATATTGGTGGTGGTAGCGTACAAACTCCGGCACTTTGGAGCACAGATTATTTTGAAGTAATAGTGGACTTGTGCATGAAGTTGAAGGAAGGCAAGTATGTGCAAGAGTGCGGGTGGAGGAGCCATTGCCAGAGGCAGAATACGTTCAGTCTCCAAGCGAGAGTGCGGGTGGAGGGGTTGAAATTGCTGCAAAAAATGATGTGGAAATAAAAAAAATTTGATCTGGAACCATCAATTCCAGCTCTAGCAGTACCACTCGCCTAAATAAATATGCGAATTAAATTAGACACCAAATTTTTCACTATAATATCGATGATTCACAGTGTATTTGTACAATATAAATGAGCGAATAAATCAAAGGGGAAATTGTGTTTTGAAGCTGTATCTCTCATTTTTGTTAACTATAAAAAGATAATTTAAAGATAATACAATGAAATCCCAAGCCAACAACACAAAGATACATTAACTACTAGAAAGGCACTAACTAATCAATATCTTATTTCTGATTATACTATTTCATCACCAATCTTGCAATATATCGCTCAACTTGGTTATTACTATCATGCTTGGTCTTGTAGATACATATGTTACAGATTACTTTCCTTACTCATAGTAGTGTATTAATATCTCAAGTTTTATTCATGTCTAAGGCTTCCAATTCTTCTTACATCTCTCACGAGTAGATTGTCGAACTTTGAAAACCTCTTACCAACTTGCGTCTATCTTATTTTTCACATGGATTGTATTAGTATATGAATTCATTATGCTTTTGTTTCCTTCACTTTATATTCCTCGGAAATAATATCCCTAATGATGATAATCTTATCGATATTGGGGTCCCACAAGTGATATCCTTCACAACATCATTATCCCTATAATATATACTTTTGAGTGTTCTCTTATTTCACTTTTCATTCGGTCTATATCTAATAATCGACAAGCAACAATCCTTACATAAAATTGCTTGTATCTTCATTTTTATTATATGAAATTACTCCAACTAAATTTTTTTCTATTTCAAGCATTGTAATCATTTTGTCCCGCTTCAATAAAAAAATCTCAAAATATATTTTATGCTATGGAAGATTAGACAAAGCTACAACTATAGAGCATATTTAGAATTTTTCAAGATTTTAAAACAATATTTTGATACTGCTTGTTGGCCCCATAGACGACAACATGATATTGAAATACAAAAAATAAAGTATAAAATGAACAAAATAATTTTATGTGAAAAATGCCAAAAAATTATTAGGATAAAACATACCGATGAAATTAAAAGATTCTACCATAACATATGTTACGATCTCACAAATATTATAATATAGATGATTGAAAAAGGAGAGAGGACTCTCCCCTTGTCTGTAGAGTATCATATTTCCTTTCTTTGATACCATCAAGCAAGGAAAATTTCTTATTTGCACATTATGTAGGGCCCACCCCGGTGTGGGTCCCACACCCCATATTGCGTCGTATTTATTTGATGCTACTTTTAAGGCATCTCACAATACATTTCGAATATGCTATTTGGAATATTTTAAAAATGGGTGTGGACCATCTAAGTCCAACAAAGCCGAAGTCAAGCAAACTCACGAGTCATCGTTAAATTTCGATCCATATCCCCAAGTCAAGCAGACTCACGAGTCACTGATAAATATATCACAACCAAAACGTATGTTTAATAAATGTTTATAATGACTCAATCAAATTACAAGCTAATATCTTTAATGTAGGCAATGACTTTTTTTAGTTAAATTAATGATTTTTTTGTAATTAGGTACAAGTTGATATGATTATAGTTTAAAATCGTCGGTTCGTTGATCCAAAAGCATCGACCATTAACCTTAACCTTAACATTTTTTGACGATTCTGATAACTGTTCATGAACTATCGATTACGGTTAACCTATAGTTAAAGTTACGATTTCACCCTTATTTTTTTAAAAAAAAAAGTTAAAAATATTATTAAAATTTGAAAAAAATTGTAAAAAATTATTTGTACGTCTTTTCCTCCATGGATTATCATTAAATAATGTGAAATAAATTCAAGCCCAAGTAATTAAATGTGTAAAAAAACTACATAAGTTTCATCTAGACCATAACATATGTTTTAAATTTAAAATTTTAAAAAATTTAAAGTATACCCTTGGACTATCGGTTAAATGAAACTTCACTGGTTAGAAAATCATGATCAGTTAACCAGTTCATTGACCACGGGCTGGTTTTGGCCTGGTTCGGAGGTATATTTATGACCTTTGGTCATGTGTAGGTACATTTGTATTTTTTATGACTTTTATTTTCATTTAATGACTTGTTAGCTTTCAATTCATTTCACCGGTTTATTCTTCGTCCGTTTCACCGGTGCATCTCAAAGTCAGAGTCCCCGGGTCTTTTCAGTGTCACAGTCTCGCGGAGTAGTCTATACGGCTAATTTATTAAATATTATCTTTTTTAAAAAAATATGGTAATTCTCTGTGTTTACGGGTAGGGGTTGCGTTTATGGGTACGTGTGGTTAACGGTTTGATCCGGTTCGGAACGATCCGAAATCGGCCGATTCCCGATCCGATAATTCCGAAACCATCCGATCCGTTAAGGAACCGGATCGGATCCGGTTTCGGTCCAACCGGTTCCGGGTTGGACCGGTTCCAACCCGGAACCGATTTGTTTGAATTTTTTTTTTCAAAAAATCTAACTTATATTAGCTTAAATATAAAAAAAAATATTAAAAAAAATGGATCTGGTCTGGTTCAATCCGGAATAGGATCCATTTAGTTCGGAACCAGTAAGATACCGGTCCTGGAACGGTAGAACCGATCCGGACCGGTATCTTATCGGTTCCGAATTCGGAACCGGTTAGCCCGATTTCGGTTCCGAACCGGGCTAACCGGTCCGGTTTCGGGCCAGGTCCGGAATGACCCGGCCCGTTAAACACCCATATTTACGGGTCAACAGACAGGTTTGACCCGTCAACCTTTTGTAAATTAAAACCAAAAAAAATTCAATTCCGTTTTTATTTATTTAAAAATTTACAAGTTTTTATAAAAAAAAAATTAAACTCTTCGAAATATTTTACACTCTTATAGATTGTAATACTAATATCAAAATACGTAGTATTTTAACTGTTTCACACCTATTTTTTTTCAACATTTTATATATACTTTATTACAAAAAATTATCTTAAAATTTTTTTAAAAAAATAATCTAGTTTTGAATACCAAAAATTCAAATGATTTTTAAGGGCATCTGATTGAATACTGCAACGGGGCGCCATCCTTTGCGCTAGAGATGATGCCCGCTGTTGGCACGGCACTATAGCTTTGACGTGGTTTTCTTCTCTTTTTTGTTTTTGAAGATTTGAAGATTTATTTTATTTAGAATGTTGCTTATTTTATGGATGTGAAAATTAAATTGATGTATCGGTTTGATAAAAGGAATATTAAAATGAATATTGTAATAAATATTCCTTTTGAAATAAAGTTTGGAGAAGATGCGTTTCGTGTTTGGTACAAAATTTACACCGTTTCGACGCACTAAATGAAGTTTTGTGTTGGAGGTGGCCTAAACACCACCATTGATGCTAACTTGTGAGAAAGTTAATGTCTGTAATCTATAAATCAACGAAAGAAATAAAGTGTTTGCCAGATTCTGTATCAATATATATCGATATGGCAAAATCCATACTAGTTGTTTCTTGCTTGTTTTTCTGGCTTTCTTGTTTTAAATTTACTCCAATGAAATGCACAAGTAATGGAACTGATTTACTTGCACTGCTGGCCTTTAAAGCTGCCATAAATGCTGATCCACTGGAAGCTTTGAGCTCTTGGAATGAAACATCTAATTTGTGCACTTGGAAAGGTATTACCTGCAGTGTGAGGCACAATAGAGTTGTTGCAATAGACCTCTTGTCTAAAGGCTTGGTTGGATCCCTATCACCTCATATTGGGAATCTCTCTTTTCTTAGAACAATCATTCTCCAAAACAATAGCTTTTATGGCCAAATTCCACAAGAAGTTGGTTTCTTAAGGCGCCTCAAGTTTGTAGAACTTCGTAGCAATTCTTTTGTTGGTGCAATACCAAGAAATCTGTCCCAGTGTCCAAATCTTTGGTATCTCAACTTGATTGGTAACAACCTGTCGGGAACGATTCCACATGAGCTCGGTTATCTCTACAAACTCAGAGATCTTGGCTTGTCGAAAAACAACCTCTCGGGGTCTATCCCACCATTCATTGGCAACCTAACGTCTCTGGAACAACTTTCTTTGACCCACTGTGGCTTGGGAGGAGAAATTCCCGAGTCATTTGCCGAGCTCAAGAACTTAAAATTTCTCTTTTTAAATGTCAATAATTTAATTGGTAGAATTCCTGATGGTCTCTTTAATTTATCTTCCCTTTTTGTTTTTACAGTCATATACAATCAACTCGAAGGAGCTATACCTGCTAACATAGGTCTCACACTACCTAAATTGACGTACCTTTATCTGGGGGCAAATAAGTTGAGTGGGAAGATTCCAATTTCACTTGCAAACGCAACCTTACTTGAAAGGATAGTGTTGACTAATAATAGCTTTCATGGGCCAATACCGAAAGGACTTGGTAGCCTTTCAAGTCTAACAATATTTTCCATTGGGGATAATCATATTCAAGATGATATAAGTTTCCTTTCGTCGTTCACAAATTGCACGAACCTAACAAGTTTTGTTGTCGGTGAAAACCCTTTAAGTGGTTCGTTGCCATACTCAATTGCTAATCTCTCTACTCAAATTATTGATCTAGAGATATTTGAAACTCAAATACATGGAGAGATTCCTTGGGGAATTGGAAACCTTGTTGGTCTCTCTCGACTTTATTTACACATGAACTACCTTAGCGGCCCTATTCCTTTCAGCATCGGGGAACTTTTCAATGTGCAAGAGCTTTACTTGGAACACAATAGGTTTACAAATGAAATACCACATTCCCTGGAAAACTTGACTTTGTTAAGCTACTTGGGCTTACAGGGAAACTACCTTTCTGGAAGTATACCTCGGAGCCTCGGTCGTTGCACCAACTTGTTAACCTTGGATCTTGCTAATAACAATCTTAATGGTACCATACCTCAAGAGATTATGAGTCTTTCTTCAATATCTATGTTGCTTAATCTTTCGAACAATACTCTCACGGGTTCTATTCCAGATAGTGTTGGCTCTCTTACAAAGCTTGCAGCTTTGGACTTGTCTAACAATAGACTATCAGGACGAATTCCAATCTCTCTTAGCGGTTGCTTTAGCCTACAAGGGCTTTATCTGGAGGGTAATTTGCTTCAAGGAGAGATTCCCCAGGAGTTAAGTGCTTTGAAAGGTTTACAAGAGCTCGATCTTTCGCAAAATAATTTATCCGGTAAAATCCCGTTTTTCCTCGGGAATCTGAATCTAGAAAACCTGAACTTATCGTTCAATAGACTACAAGGTGAAGTCCCAGTACAAGGAGTATTCAAGAACAGGGCAGCAATTTCACTTGTTGGGAACAAAGAATTGTGTGGTGGAGTTCCTGACTTGAAACTCCCTCCTTGTTCTTCTCGGAATCCCTCGAAGAAAAATAGGTCAATGTCATATCTAATAAAAATCTTGATTCCGGTTGCTGGAGGCATATGTTTTACAATTTCATTATGCTTCCTGGTATACGTCTATCGACGGAAAATGACCACAAAAAACCACTCTTCTTTCGTGTCATCATTAGCTGGAGCTCAATTTATGAGGCTCTCCTACGCAGACCTCCTAAAAGCCACTGGTGGATTCTCTGAAGAGAATTTGGTTGGTGCCGGAAGATTTGGATCTGTTTATAAAGGGATTCTCATGGACGGGCAGACAACTGTTGCAGTGAAAGTGCTTAATCTATTCGTCAAAGGAGCCAGTAAGAGCTTTGTGGCGGAATGCAAAGCACTTAAAGGCTTAAAGCACCGAAACTTGTTAAAAATAGTGAGCGTTTGCGACACATTGGATTATCACCAGAATGAATTCAAAGCACTGGTTTACGAATTTCAGGCTAATGGTAGTTTAGAGAAGTGGTTGCACCAGAAGAAAGAACAAGAAGAAGAACATGATGCAGAATTCATGAGCCTTAACACGCTTGAGAGGATCAAAATCGCCATCGATGTTGCTCATGCACTCGAGTATCTGCACGTAGGTTCCAATTCAACCATAGTTCATGGTGATCTAAAGCCAAGTAATATTCTTTTGGATCAAGACATGAATGCGCATGTGGGTGATTTTGGTCTGTCCAAGACAGTTTCAAGTATAATTCCATCACATCAAAGCAGCAGCTCAATTGCCATCAAGGGCACTATAGGCTATGTTCCTCCAGGTATCACTTCAATCTCTCATCTTTTATAAATCTGTACTAATGAATTGTTCTAATGTTCCCTCCTCGAGACGCATTTGACTTATTAGGAGCTAAAGAGTCAAAAAACTATAAAAAGTAGTAAAAATTTATACTGTTGGATTTATATCTATATGCAGAATATGGCACAAGTGGTTCCGTTTCAACGCAAGGGGATGTATACAGTTTTGGGATTCTACTGCTAGAAATGTTTACAAATAAAAAACCAACGGATGAGTTTGGGGTGTGTGTAAATCTTCACAATTTCGTCAGCGATGCTCTACCAGACCGCGCAATGGAAATTGTGGATCCTCTCATTCTGATAGAAAATGGCACGAATAATAAAAGGAACAACTGTGTGGTTTCTATATTATCCATTGGAGTGGCTTGTTCAAGAGAAGTATCAAGAGACAGAACGTCGATGACAAATGTAGTTGGTAAATTGTGTAGGATAAGAATAATTATCAAGAAGCAAATTAACTAATGTATTGTTGATGCTAGAGTCATTATATTCGAAACATCAATGACCGGTTCATTTGAGGTTGTTGGATCTGTTTTCAGGTATTATTATCCTATGAACAAGTTCAATCTCCCGAATCTTACCAACTTCAAATATAAGGCCAATAGAGCTAATGACATATAACACCGTGATATCATTAAAAGACAAATTATGTTTTTTTCTTTTAGAAAAATATGTGTGGCCATAATCACAGTAACAAAATTTGCATACTAAAGAAGCTGACTTAGTAAATATTTAAAATTATTCACACTTGAGAAATGTGATTTGAGAAATAACATTTTTTCGCAAAATATAATTTTATCTGATTGAGAGGTCTTTAAGTTAATTTCTACCATAAAAAGAATAAACAATAATTAGAGATTTTACAAAAAAAAAGAACATAAAATATTTTTTTAGCATAAAATTACAATTGCATTAATTTGAAGCAGTAAAGATTTCCAAAAAGAAAGGAACAACATCCAACCTGGAGTAGGATCAACTAACACAGCCCAACTGTGCAATACCACTCGCCGTACAACGGCAATGATGAATAATAAAACTGAGGCTTTTGGCGGATTACCCCATATGGTCCCAAAATAGATCGATTACATTCTTGTGGTTTGAAAATAGACACTACCCTGTGGTATACAAAATAGGCAGTTTACCCCATGTGTATTGTTGGGTTTTTTGGCCCATTACCTTTATTATTTTTGTTCTTGGGCCTTGGCCCCTTTTGTCTTTCATAACCGAGCCCCCCTTTTGTCTTCACCCATTCCCTTCCCTTCACCCTTCATCTCCCATGCTCCATAATGTTCCAGCTCCTCCAGCGTACGCCTCTTCGGCTGGCTTGACCGCGTTGCTTGGGACTTGTTCCCCTTCTCTTCAGCTTCCTTGCTGCTATTTATCATGGATTTATTCCATGATGAGGTAAGCCTGAAACTGACCAACTCTTGAGTGTTTTCCCCCTTTTCTTCGTGTCTCTGTTTCCTTTGTGGTTGACCGAGAGCTTTGTGCTTTCTGTGTGAGAGTGGTGGTGCTGTGTGCGCCGTGAGTTTTGTGGTGGTGCTCTTGTGGTTCGAGTGTGGTGATGTGTGCACCGTGGCTGGTGTGTGTGCATTGTGTGCGTGCACTGTGTGTGTGGCCGTGAGTTTGTGGTGGTGCACTTGTGGTTCGAGCCTTGGTGCTGTGTGCACTGTGTGGCCGTGAACTGAGTGTGTGCGTCTGTGGTTCTGTTCGTCCAGTGTGTGTGGTTCCCCTTGCTGGTTCTGTTCGTCCAGTGGTGTGTGTGGCCGTGTGTCGTGACCTTTGTGGTTAGGCTGTGTTACAGCCGTGTGGTGCTGTGTGTGCCGTGCATGTTGGTGGCTGCCGTGAGTCCATTTGGGCAGTGTGTGTCTCCATCTTTTGGATACGATACCTTGGTTCCCCGGTGACGACGTAGAAAGAAAACCCTGCTCGACCTGAGCCCAATTCCCTTACTCTTGTTTATAATTTCAGTTTATAGTTTTTCATAGAAATTGTATACTGTGATTGCTTCGTTTCTTGATTGCAGGTGATCAATCGAGATTGAAAGCGGAACGAAATCCTTACAGTGGTATCAGAGCGTTTCGTGCCTGGTGGAGTGCTCGGTTGACCTCGGGCAGTGCTCATTTGGTCTCGGGCAGTGCTCGGTGGACTTCGGGCAGCAGCAGGAGTGCTCGGGCAGACCACGGGCAGCGACTGGAGTGCTCGGTGGTCTCGGGCAGTGCTTGGTAGGGCTTCGGGCAGCGGCTGGTGTGGTCGGGCAGCGGCTGGAGAGCTCGGGCAGCTACTGGAATCTCGGGCAGATTCCGGGCAGAGCACTTCGGTGCTTCGGGCAGTGTGGTTTCGTCACCCCAGAGCTTTGTCTCTGGGTAGTAAGTGATTATTTCAACCTTTAATCATTTTACTATTTTGTTTCTAGGTGTTTGTGTCCTTACCCGTAGGAAAATCCCTATCTGAAGCCCCATGCTCGTACACCGTTGAGTATATTGTGATCTTGTGGGTATAGCGATTTTTCCTCCCCTTAGCTTGATTGATTCTTTCATTTTGTGTTTGTGCCTTGTGGTCCTTGCTTCTACTGATTGGTTGTAGAAATTGTGTGTGCATCTCTGCTTATTAGTGATGGCTTCAATTTCTGGATATAACCTTGAACCTTTTAATGGAAAATCTGATTTTTCTATATGGCAACAAAAGATGAAAGGAATTTTAATACAACAAAAGGTATTTAAAGCTATTGACGGTAATTGGGCTGAGAACATTACTACTGCTAAGAAACTTGAAGATGACGAATATGCTTATTCTTCTATTATCTTGAACTTATCTGACTCTGTGCTCAGGAAGTGTGGTAAACTATCATCTGCTAGAGAACTTTGGGAAAAATTAGAAGAAATGTTTACTGAAAAATCTTTGCCGAGTAAACTTTTCTTGTTAGAAAAATTTTTCAGATTCAAGCTAGACTTGAACAAAGACGTAGATGAGAATTTGGATGTGTTTACTAAGTTAATTCAAGATATTAAATTGACAGGAGATAAGAACATTGACGACTATTCACCTATTGTTCTTTTAAATGCTATTCCTGAAAATTATAGTGATGTAAAATCCGCCATTAAGTACGGTAGGGATCTTATTACATTGGATACTGTAATGAACGGCCTAAAAAGCAAGGAATTAGATTTAAAAGTGAACAACGGCGGTAAGCAAGATTCAGGTGAAGTTATGCATGTTAGAGGTAGATCTCAACATAGGTATAACAACAATCATAGATCTGATTATAACCAAAATCAGAATAATGATAAGAACAAGGGGAAAATGTCTAAGTCTAGGCCTAAGAACAGAAGGTGCTTTAATTGTGGTGATCCTGATCATTTTATTAAAGACTGTCCTGAAAAGAAAAACCAGAAACAAAATGATAATAACCAATCTTATGAACAAGTGAATCATGCTTCTTTATCTGGTGAAAACTCAGGTGATGTTTTTATGGTGACTGACTTATGTGATTCTGTGAATTATGTGCATTCATCTACTGTGTGTGAAAATGAATGGCTAATTGATTCTGGTTGCTCTTATCACATGTCACCTCTTAGAAATTTGTTTTCTAATTATAAAGAAGTTGAAAATGGTTCTGTTTCTATTGCTAATGAGAAACTTTGTAAAGTTGCTGGCATTGGTGATGTTTATTTGAAATTTGATTCTGGTTATTCTATGACTCTAAAAGATGTAAGACATGTTCCTGATTTGTGCAATAATTTGATGTCTTGTGCTGGTTTAGAATCATGTGGTCTTGAGGGTAGATGGGGAAATGGAGTTATGAAAATCATAAAGGGTTCTTTGGTAGTTTTCAAAGGTAAAAAGAAAAGACATCTTTATGTTTGCAAAACTGAATCTGTATATGATAATGTGAATTCTGTGACTGATGACTTGACTGATCTGTGGCATAAAAGATTAGGTCATATGAGTTCTAAAGGTCTAGAGATTTTGCATGAAAAAGGTTGCTTTGGTAAAGACGAGTTGTCTTGCATGCCTTTCTGTGATTCGTGTGTTTTTGGCAAACAACAAAGAGTGAAATTCCCGGTTTTCCCTTCCCCTAATGTGACTATGAGTTCTATGCACGTTGATGAGTCTGAGTCCAGTGCTACTCCTTGCAAGGTGGAGCATTTAACTGGTGTACTTCCTATTAATGAACCTGAAATTCATGAAATGCCTGAAAATCATGATAGTGTTGTTGAACATGAACATGTTGTGCATGATGAATTGGTTGCTAATGAACATGAAGATTGGCATGATATAGCTTATGCTATTAGTTGCTTAATGTATTTGATGGTTAGTACATGGCATGACATAGCTTATGCTATTAGTTGCTTAAATAGGTATATGTCTATTCCTAGCACGGTGCATTGGAATGTTGTTCAATGGTTGTTATCTGTAGGTGATAATCTAAGTGATTATGTGTTTAATACTGCTGATATATGTACTAAGTGTTTGTCCCTTAGTAAATTTCAATCATGTTTAAAATTTTTTAAAATTTGATACTGATGATTGATGCATGTTTAGTCCCTTGGTTAGTGTTTTATAACCTGCTGTGTGCTCGTTATAAAACTGTTACCCTGGTTACTTTCCCACTTTAACTTGTTGTATGCTTGTTATTGTTTTTCCTTTGTCTTTGCTGTGTGCTATGACAGGAATTTGGTCCACACAATGCTTTGTGTGTTGTGGGGACCCTTTGGGCGATGATGAGTCATCTATAGGGTTTTCCTTACGTTGAGGTGGAGCCGGTATTGTGCTAAGGTGGAGATTTGTTGGGTTTTTTGGCCCATTACCTTTATTATTTTTGTTCTTGGGCCTTGGCCCCTTTTGTCTTTCATAACCGAGCCCCCCTTTTGTCTTCACCCATTCCCTTCCCTTCACCCTTCATCTCCCATGCTCCAGAATGTTCCAGCTCCTCCAGCGTACGCCTCTTCGGCTGGCTTGACCGCGTTGCTTGGGACTTGCTCCCCTTCTCTTCAGCTTCCTTGCTGCTATTTATCATGGATTTATTCCATGATGAGGTAAGCCTGAAACTGACCAACTCTTGAGTGTTTTTCCCCCTTTTCTTCGTGTCTCTGTTTCCTTTGTGGTTGACCGAGAGCTTTGTGCTTTCTGTGTGAGAGTGGTGGTGCTGTGTGCGCCGTGAGTTTTGTGGTGGTGCTCTTGTGGTTCGAGTGTGGTGCTGTGTGCACCGTGGCTGGTGTGTGTGCGCTGTGTGCGTGCACTGTGTGTGTGGCCGTGAGTTTGTGGTGGTGCACTTGTGGTTCGAGCCTTGGTGGTGTGTGCACTGTGTGGCCGTGAACTGAGTGTGTGCGTCTGTGGTTCTGTTCGTCCAGTGTGTGTGGTTCCCCTTGCTGGTTCTGTTCGTCCAGTGGTGTGTGTGGCCGTGTGTCGTGACCTTTGTGGTTAGGCTGTGTTACAGCCGTGTGGTGCTGTGTGTGCCGTGCATGTTGGTGGCTGCCGTGAGTCCATTTGGGCAGTGTGTGTCTCCATCTTTTGGATACGATACATTGGTTCCCCGGTGACGACGTAGAAAGGAAACCCTGCTCGACCTGAGCCCAATTCCCTTACTCTTGTTTATAATTTCAGTTTATAGTTTTTCATAGAAATTGTATACTGTGATTGCTTCATTTCTTGATTGTAGGTGATCAATCGAGATTGAAAGCGGAACGAAATCCTTACATGTATCAAAATGTGATTTGAGACGAGTGAGTAGTGGGTTTTGTAGTTAAAATGACTTTGTTTGAGCCAGGGAATTATTTTTGACAAAATCTTGGTGGTGGATGTGATCATTATTAAGCATAATTGTTATATAACAGAAACGCAATTAGATCACTCAGCGGCAGATTATTTTTGTTTCTCTGGAAATATTTCAGATTTCGCACAATTTAGGACCGCATGAGCTATAGATTCCAGCATCTTTATCTTCATTTGTTTTGTGGTTGTATTATTATTGTGCCTGCAATTTCAGTCAAGTTTGGATGTATCTTGTGTGGTCAAGAATCTCTTTAGGTATTTAGTTGGGGCATGAGATACATGGAGAATTAGTGAAGCTGGAACTCATAGCGGGATCATCATGTTGCATGGGATGAAATATAGTCGCTGGTCTGTTCCTATATTGGAACATTTTTTTCCTCTGTGAAGTAGAATGTAGGTTTCTTGGTATAAATACCAAAATATTATAAAATAAAATTTTGTGAAATACCGTAACAAAAAAATCAATTACGAAAATTTAGTAAATCGTCATTCGAGATGGCGATTTCAACTTTTTGAATTCAATTTTTTTTATTTAAAAAATACTTCTGTGAGAGAATATCGGGTTAGTGGAAAATGAAAATGGAGAACAAATGATAGGTAATAAAAGGATCCAGGGGGATAAAATTTTGATTATATGATAACGTAATTAAATATGATAATGAACCATATATAAGCATAGCTATATATGTTAAGAAATATCACATAATTAACAAATATATAATTTATTACTATATTAATTTTAAATAACAACACATATTGTTTAAGTCAATCCAAAAAGATTACTCGCCACCTTCCCAAGTCTTTACTTGTTCATAATCCCATCAAGTTTTTTGCTTTTTCACACTCGCACTTATGCAATTTATTCATACCCATAAATGATTTAAGAACGCACAACTTCGTATAATTATATACATTTATATTATTAATATAATATATATACATATATACATATATATAATTTGAGCTACACATCCACACCAATTTATTTCAATTATCTAGTACGATTATTTGATTATTCATATTATTGAGTGAAGTATATTATATAAAAGAATGAAAATTATGTTTTTTTCCATAATAATTGCATAAGTGTGAGTGTGAAAAAACAAAAACTTGATGGAATTATGAACAAGGAAAGAGTTGGGAAGGTGGCGAGTAATGTTTTTGGATTGGCTTAACCAATATGTGTTACTATTTACGACAAAATTAATAATAAATTATATAGTTGTTAATTATTGGCTATTTCTTAACATATATGTATAGTATGCTTATATATGGTTCATTATCATATTTAATTACGTTATCATAAAATCAAAATTCTATCTCTCTGGATCCTTTTATTACCTATCATTTGTTCTCCCTTTTCATTTTCCACTAACCCGGTATTTTCTCACAGATGTATTTTTTAAATAAAAAAAATTTAATAAAAAGTTGAAATCTTCATCTGGTATTTTCGTAATTGATTTTTTTTGTTACGATATATTGCAAATTTTTATTTTATTTTATAATATTGTTGATACCTAGGTTTCTTGATCACAAATATTTTGTTTGTTGTGGTAAGGGGCGCAATGTCCAGCTGCTTTCAATTTCCACCACCAGTTTATGCAAAGAGAGCAAAGACCAGAAGACTTGGATGTGCTGAGAGAGGTGTGTTCATTTTCCTCTGCAATTACTTTGTCATTACACTTGAATCCCATGTTTTCGTTCTTCATATATGCTTGGATGTAGTACATACATGAGTTTCTAAGGAGGTTTATTGTGATCAGTAATCAGTTTGCCATCTATTTCTGCCCCTTTACCGCATGGTTTCTCTAGCATGTTGACAACTTAATTTATCTCAATGTAGTTTTTAGTTGTATATGGAGCATTTAATAACTGCAAATATCATGTAGACTTTTTGAGATTATGGTTAAAGTAAACACTCTATGTTTGTTGCGAGCAGGTAAAGAGTTGGCATTTCCTATTAGTTCATCAGCTGATTTGCAGTCAAACATGTTGGAAATTTGAATTAAATCAAAGGGAAAAAAAGGGTGATCGATCGTGGCTTATGCTGGAATCGATCTAGCTAGCAAACAACTTTTTTTATTGTTGGAAACAAGCCGCGATCGATCGCAATCTGCGTCTGTTTGGCAGAATGGTGTGTCCATTCATGTTTGGGTGCTGTTTTTTCGCGATGTGATGCCCCCAAATGGTGTCATTTTGGACATATCTCTTGGTATACTATAAATATAACATCCCTCACTTGAATTGAATATTGAATTTCGAAATTCATAACACATTTTGAAGATCAAAATCTGAGTATTTTGTGCATCTTCATCCTTGTTCTTGTTGAGCGCTTTTAAACCTTTGTGGTTTAATGGATTTGTGATTTAGAGTGCTCCTATCACAAATCATAGTCGTTGTATCTTGGAAGACAAATTGCCAATTGAACTATTAGCATCGTAGCGGGACAATATTATCTTAAGGAATGATATTCCAAATCTCGCCTCGACATTCCTACTTCAAAGCCATTTGTTATTTTGCTTGCTACCTTCCTAAGATACACATCCAATAAATTTTGTACAACAATCTTAAGACAATATCAGCAACAAATGACTTCTTCGAGTGCAACAACGGCTCTCGTTCATCATGGTGAAAGGCCATAGAAGTTCAATGGTAACGACTTCAAGCGGTGGCAACAAAAAGATGTTGTTTTATTTGACAACCTTGGGGTTGACAAGGTTCCTCAATGAGGATGTTCCTACCGTCATGGAGAGCGAAACATACAACCAAAAGAGGAATGCGGTTGATGCGTGGAATCAAAGTGATATCCTGTGCAAGAATTATATTATCAGTGGACTAGACAACACATTATACAATGTATATTGTCTAGTGAATACCGCCAAGGAATTGTGGCAATCCTTCGGGAAAAAAGTATAGATCCGAGGATGCCGTCATGAAGAAATTCATCGTTGGGCGATTCCTGGATTTAAAATGGTTGACACAAAGCCGATAATAGCGCAAGTGCAAGATTTGCAATTAATCATGCACGAAATTCATGCGGAGGGAATGGTTCTCAGTGATTCATTCCAAGTGGCAGCAATGAGTGAGAAGTTGCCTCCACATGGAAGGACTTCGGGAATTATCTCAAGCACAAACAAAAAGAGATGAATCTTAATGACCTTGTGGTTCACGTGAGAATCTAAGAGGAGAACAAAATTTTTGAAAGGAAGGAAAATTGGCACCAACATGAAGCACGAGTGAACTTAGTGGAAAAATCCACCGGAACAAAGCGCAAGTTTGACGGCATGGCCTCCAAATCTGGAAAGGCGGAGAAGTTCAAAGGCAAGTGCTACAAATGTGCAAAACCCCAATCACATGGCAAATGATTGTTGCAATAAAGACGATCATGAACAGGATATGGATCAAGTTATACTGAAGAATATCGTCTCTCAAATGATTTGGATGATCTAATGCTTATCGCTTAATTAGATTGTGTATCTTTGAAAGTTGTAAACTCTAAGGATGGAGTAATTCTAAACAAATGTAATGACTATATTTGTTGAAAGCAATAAAATTTATGTTATTACTTCTTGGATTGAATTTTATGGTTTGTGACGTGATTGTTAAGATCATTTAAATCATAGTTCGCAGCACAAATTGTAATGTTAAATTTATTGCTTGAGTGAGGGCTAAGTTAACAAAATCGTCATTCATTTGTTAAAAGAAATGTAACGTCTCTAGAGTTAATTCACAATGATGCTTGTGGTTGAAAGATTTTGCAAAACTATATATGTGGGAAATTTGTACTACAAAACAGAGGTCGGACAGGTTTTGTTTGTTAAACCGGTATTTTTCACGTGTTGTTAGTCAATGAAGGAAAAAGAATTCTCTATGTGGCATTTGTTTCTTATGTCATATGGTCTTCATCTTTCTTTTATTGTACTCTTTACCTGGAACTCAAAGTTGTTGCCACATCATAAAAGTTACTTGATTTGGGTGACCTGAATTAAGATCATTATATGAGAAGTTGAAGACTTTACTCCAAGGTTGTGTGTTTCAATCAATTCAGTACTGAAGACTAATTTCATGTGAAATAGAGGACACCTGCCCAAATAAGAAATAGGCCGAAAAAAACCTATAACGAGTCTTTTTTCCGTGTTCTCGCTAATCACAGATAAGTGGAGGGCGCATGAAAAAAAGGTGTGGTTGTTTAAGCATCTAGAAGTTGAACTTGCTGCTCGAGAAGTGCTTGTACCCGATCATGACGGCAGTGGTAGTGAGATGGACATTCTTTTCTTTCTGTAGTACTAAATTTCTGGAAATGTATTTATGGGCAATTGCAAACAAAGTAACAATGGCTTTAAAGAAAAGATGTCGATGTGAGATTTGGAATCTCCGTCCTTAAGACAATATTGTACCGCTACGGTGCTAACGGTTCAATTGAAAATTTGTCTACCAAGATACAACGACTTATGAAATGTGATAGGAGCACTACAAATCACAAGTCCTCAAACCACAAAGATTTGAAAGCACTCAACTTGAGAATGAAAAAGGATGAACAAAATGCTTCAGAATTTTGCTCTTGAATCTCATATGATTTTCGAAAATTTGATGTTATATCCATTCTAGAGTTGTTTTTATATATTCTAGACCAAGTTTTTCCTCCTAGGGGCACCATTTAGAGGCACCAAATCGTGAAAAAATGAAGCAAAACGTGAAGGGACACACCCATATAGAAAATATGTACAGGGCGAGATCGATCGCCCCCTTTTTTCTGTCGCCTGCTGCTAGGCGCGGTCGATCGCTCCTGGAGTGCCGAATGATCGAGCCTGGCAGATTTTTAGCACTTCGTTTTTCAACATGCACGATCGATCGGACCAATATATGGTGATCAATCGCAGCTTCCAGTACACTTTGTTTGGTACTCGATGCTTAATTTCTAATTTATTAAGCATTTTTTCCAACAATCTCCCCCCCCCCCCCCCCCCCCTCCCCCCCGAATTAAATTAATGCATGATGCAATTGAGTGCCTTCAACAAATTATTATGGCATCTGGAGAGATAGCTTGCGGCTTTGAATCTTCGTTTTTCAACA
Source organism: Haberlea rhodopensis (assembly GCA_907163345.1). Classification (NCBI taxonomy): domain Eukaryota; kingdom Viridiplantae; phylum Streptophyta; class Magnoliopsida; order Lamiales; family Gesneriaceae; genus Haberlea; species Haberlea rhodopensis. The sequence goes on from CAJQUN010000052.1 coordinate 1,324,003, forward strand.
TGCGCAATTGACCGAGCCAACATACGGCTATCGATCGCGGCTTCCTAGTCCTCGATGCTTCATTTCTAATTCATTAAGTATTTTTCCAACACTTTCTTGTACATATGGCTTGTGGCATTATAGTCTTCTTTATCTCACTAAGTGGATCAATTATATGGATCCTCATGAGATAATTATGTTTTCGTGATAATTATTTTTTACACTCTTCAATTTTACTGTATGTATTTAAATTATTTTAATTTAGTTATTATAAATAAATTTGATTAGCTCTTGATATGTTTTACGTGGATAATATAGAATCAGGTTTAGCAAATTCCAATGAAGGAGTTAAAGTAATAATTAAACAATTAGTAGTTGAACAGATTAGCAATTTCACCCATTATTATAATTTATTTGATTGTTATATTTCAAATATTATTGTGAAATTTATATTGTTGGCTATGAAAAATTATTTAATAATTTCTCTATAAGTTTATTTAAATTAAATACTTGTTTTTTTTATGAATTTATAAGTTTATCATTACGTTAGCTTATTTTGTGTAATATAAAAGTCTTATAATAAATGATTATAATAAACATGACAAAGTGTAATTTAACTCCTTGTAAAATATCAAATGAGCAATTTAGCTAATAAGGTTCAAAATACCTCATTGTAAAACTAAAAATGAACCTCCCTATAAAACAAAAAATTGGCAATTTAATTCCCGGTGAATAAATAAGGATCAATACACCTCCCTCACCGTAAAACTACAAATGTGCAATTGACTTTCTGTGAAACAAAAAAATATAAATAACGGTCGATACACCTCCATATAAAACTGCAAATGTGCAATTTACCTCCGTCTGAAACCAAAAAATAATAATATATACCTCCCTCAAAACAATGAAAATTAGCCATATTTATTCTCGTGGACCATTTTTACTGGCATTAGAATGCCAATTATGATAGTCGAGGACGTTGACCGGTTGCTAATGATCGTATGCATCGCATACGTGCTTCACCAGAAAAAATTCATTTGTAATTGACAAGTTTAATTTCTGGGACAAAATTCAGAACACGAAAAGAGCTATGGCAACCAAAGTTCCGTCTGATCGAATTATGTACAGTTAATGCTTCATCAAGCTTAAATTGAACAAGGTAACATGATTCTTTATTGGTCCCCTTGAAACCAAATTTCCGTAAACCAATATTCAAGATTTCAACAGAATTCTTAGATTCAATGCCGTAAAGCCAAAACCAAATCCCGTAAGAACCGATTGACACACTTTGCACAACATGCTATGAATAACAGAATCAAAGACTCACGCACACATTTTCCAGACTTCACAAAGCATTATAATCAATTCAATATCAGTAAGGAATTGCAATGCAAATCAGAATCTATATGAGCCGCAACAGCAGAACTAGGGTTGTGCATTAGGTTTATTCGGTCACCGACCGAACCGAATTGTCAAAAATCGAATTAATCGCTTTTTTTTTTTTACGATAACCAAACATACCAAATTTTTTTATGATAAGCGATTTAACCGAACCGAGAAAAATATCTGTTAATTCGGTAAACGAATTAACCGATGTTTTTTTAAAAAATTAAAAAGTATGCTAATTTGATTTTAAAAATAAATAAATAACAGAATAAGCCTAATTAATTTTTATAAAACTTTTAAAAAAGTAATATTTTTTTTAAAAAAATATTAAAAATCGGTTAATTCTGTTAACCGATATTTTTAAAATGAAACCGAACCGATTTACAATAAATATATAGTACAGATGCTATAATTTTTCAGCCATAGCTTTTTGTGGTAGCCGATTGCAACTTTCCTGAGCTCAAGCTGTTAATTATTGATCATCTTTAGAATTATATTTGAACTTTCTCTATAAAATTTATGTGATTTGAGACAATTGATCTTTGATATGATGTTGCTGATGGAGCTCTGATATAGTTGGCAGGGAAAGTCTTGGTTCATTTTGTATTTGTATGGTTTTGGCGAGTCTTGGCTTCAATGAAAATCATATTTACTTTATTCAATGGAGTTTGATAGATGTAGTGAGTTGATGTATCAATGTGCCTTGCAAGCTGCTCTATTGTTTCTGTGTGCATTCATACGAAAGTAATAAGTAAAGACACTCAGATTGTAGATACTTGAAAGTATGTTTGTGTGAAACTGGACTGGGGCAAAGAGGAATGGGTGGCGCATCTGAGAGAACCTCAGAAGAATTGGTATCCACTCTAGTGTCAGCTCTTGCATACATAAGTTCTCACCAATGCCCCGAAAACCTCTCTTGCATAACATAAGTTCTCACCAATGCCCCGAAAACCTAAGGGTTCCTAGTTTGAAGAAGGGGAGGGAGAAGGAGCCATTGACCCGCAACAGATAGAGGAGGATTTATTCAATCACATAGTTTGGGCTCTATTTACTCGTTCTATTCAAAATGAAAACTCACTACAGCTCGCACGTTCGTGCTCACTGAACCTCCATAATATCTAAAAAGTCGAGTCTTATGTCGGTCATATAGAACACCAACACATAGAAAAAGGGCTGAAGAACCAGTCCATGACTTGACACTTTGACCAAGCTCTTTCTCATTCTGCTCTTGCCTTCACCGGTGGGCGCACTCCATTCTAGACAAAGACCATTCCATTTAGGGCGAGACAGAATGGGCCGGCGCTCAATGTCTAGGGACATGCTCTTCCCATCCAAGAGATCGAGCCCTTGCGGCGCCTGCTCATAATCGGAGATATAAAAGCCCCTCTGTCCCACACATCTAACCAGCTCGTGTGGTTTGACTTGGAAAAGGCAGTAAAATACATTTTATACTATATGGAACAACTAGGCCAACTACTTGACTTGGCCATTCTTCGGATCAAACACTCCATTGTATAGTGACTCATATTTTTTTCCTTTTCCACATTTATCTGTAACATTGAAATGAAGTTTAAGAATATTGACAAGAATGGAAATATTTAGCTGTCAAAGGAATTAATCTCAAAATCCTGGTGTGGATGACTATTGTTTGTGGATTTGCAGATGATTTGTTACTTTGTAAATAATTAGTTATTGGGATTGTGAGGAACAGATTGTGTGAATGTGTGAGTTATTCATTGAGCAATTTGAAGCATTGTGGTGAGAGCAAGTGGCTGGGTTCTTGCGAGACTACTTGTTGGATGGATTTGGCTTGATCAATGATTATTGTTTTCATAGATTTTACTTAATCAAATCAAAGTGCAATTTCACTTACTTGATCGATGATTATTGTTTCCAATTGTTTTCTTTTAGCATTGCACTTTTTAAAATATAGATCAGTTTCGATTGATAGTGTTTTGCATTCTATCTAACTTGTTTGGATGGGAAAAAAATAAAAAATTGTACGTAAATTTTCTATAAATGGTGCACCAATTATGTTACATTATTGTGCTTATGTAGTTTTTTTTAAATTTTTATTGCTTTTGTTTAGTTCTTTGTTGTTGTATCGGATAATATCTTAATAGTGTAGGGACGATTTGTATATGGGTTGGAGTACACCTTGTACTCATATTAATAATATTTTATCTTATTTTTTGAAAACTTATTTTTTCTTATTTTGAATTAATTAAATACGTTATTTTGTCTTATTTTGTGCTTCCTGTTGATAACAATGATGTTAATTATAAAAAGTTGAATTAAAATAATATAAATATGTGAAAACATGTCCAAGGGTATTTTTGTCATTTTATGAATAAAATTAATCAATACAACATATTATCAAGTAAACCAAACACATTATTACTTATCTTACTTTTGTAAACATGTTAATGATCATGAAAATTGTCTATTAATAAAAGATTGTTACTCTTTAACAGATTAGTTGATGAACCCTACTTTTGTATTTGTCTTACGTCTTTGTAATATCGTTCTTTTTGTTTTTTTTTCCTTTTTGACGAGTACTTCCGTTATTCTCTGAATAAATTGTCTTATATAAAAAAAAAAACATCTTAAATGTTTTAAGCATAGTAACAATTTTTTTTTATACTTCCATTCTGATAATACATGCATTTATAATGTTTTCAATTTGAATTTTCAGATGTTAGTAGCTATGAGGTTTTTTTTTTCACTTAGATGTGAGAAATTTTGTTTGATGTTCAGTTGTTAATCCGTCTATTCTATTTAGGTAAATTGTGGTTTGATCATTTTTAAATATATTATTTGTTGAATTTTTGGTTATTTACTTATTTTTCTTTACGCGTATTTGCATAAATAAACGTGTCTTTTAATTTATTAAATTCATGTAGTTCGTTAAATTCATTTAGTTCGTTATGTTATGACATATATAACATAAGATTTCGATCTTACATTTTTAACTCCAATTTTTTTAATTTTTATTATATATAATTGGTGTCTATGTTATGCTAGTACAATTAAATTTGTTAATACAGATAGACATTTTTTATTCCAATTCATAAATACTCTCATTTAAAAAATAAGAATTGCATATCTTACACAAATTTTGCTTTAGAACATATACCAATCAGAGTAAATCGTCTATAATTATTTTAAACATATATACATTTTAGCTTGCTAAAATGAAAATATTGATGAATTAGAGAAAGTTGCTTTTCAGTTACTAATTTGAAGAATTTATAAAACTTAGATACCAATCAGATTATTTATGAAAATACACAAATCAAAATTTACATAAATAAAATGGAATTAGGAACACTATGAATTAATGTATTTGAGTTGAATTGAACCGGAATATACTACCTTGTTGTCGTTCTTCTCGGAAAGATTTTGTTATTCGAGCTTGATCAAGTGACAAATTTCGAGCTCGAATTTGGCTTGCATACGTTTTGAGTTACTCGATGTCAACAATGTCTTTTTTTTTGTGAAGATTAGGCTAAGTTCGACCGACTTGATAACCAGGGGCGGAGGAAGAGAGTGTGTAGGGGCAGCCGCAGCCCCGCACAAATGTTTTTATATAAATAGACTGTGATAATAAACAGGAAAGTCACTGTACTATATTGATGAATAGTCCAACTTGTTGGTTTAGTGCCCCGGATTCGACCCTTGCTGTAAGCATGTCTTACATTTTTCATACTATATTCATTATGCATTAATTTAACTTCAATTATTTTTGTACTTTCCAATTTTATTTATTGTAATTTTAAGTACGAGAATGCCACGTAGTTGTTGACTTTTGATTCCTCTTTCCTTTCTTTTAGTTTAATAAGCTATGTATGTTTACACCTAATTAATTCTTGAATAACGACTCCAATCTCGACCCCTTAGAAATACCACTAGGTAAATCGAGAGATGTGCACAGATGACAGGTATCTAAAGGAGTGGACCAATAAAATCCGAACCCAAGACAAACTCTCACAATATTTCAGTGAAAATTTTATCCCACACGAGTTTCTCCCCACATCTATGTCCATGGGGGCCTCTCTCCTTTCTTAATATTAAGTCTTTTTATCTTGTAAATTAAATTTCCAAATGGGACTTTGACATGTAAAATATGATGAAATATCTTAATATTAAATGATCTTGACATGTAATTCATTCTTTAGGTCAAATGACTCAATTGCAAGGAGATGATAGTTTATTCAGTTATACTCTTTATGTTTTAAATGTATTCCCAAATATTATGTTAAAAATGGAAGTCTCGTCATTTTCAATTTCATTTATAATCATTTACATTAATTTGTTTTAATATTAATTTTAATGATAAACATGATATATTTACCTGAAATTGTGAATATATCACATTTGTCGAGAACAACTTAAATCGATTAAACATGATAAAATAATTTAACATAGTGATTTCTATATATATTTAATTAACCAAGTATGCAAATAAATAATTGGATTGTTATGACAGAATATTATTTTTTATCCTTTTCTGAAACTTGAATTGTTAGAAAATAATGAAGGATTGAGTATTCAATACTTTGGGATTATAAATTATTGCTCTTATTTTTAGATAATTTATTTTAAATATATATTTTTCATTGATTTTTATATTACAAATAATGGTTATTTTGCATCTATGCCAATTAAATCTTTATATATATTTAATATTTAATTATTTAAAAATTTTATTTTTACCCCCTAATTTATTTTTATGGCTCCGCTATTGTCGATAACTACATTAGTAAAGCTTGTAATTGAACAGATCACTCGAGTGAACTGGATTTGAGTAATTTATTTTTTCAGTAATTAATCGCTAAATAAATACTAGAAAGATTGACAAGTTTATGTCATTATAAAAAGGTTGACGACGAATGGTAGATTACTTAGCCTTGGGTAGTGATTACTTCATGAAGGTACGCAAGCATACAAAACATATCAAATTCTTTTTTTTTTAATCATGAGGAAAGAAATAGGCTCGAACCTGAGCCAATTTTTCCTAACGGGGAGGTGACACCACTGAAGCAAGCTTTAAGTGTCAAAACCTAAGTCACACAATGCTCATATTCCATCCATGCACTGACGCTCCCGATCCCGATCAGGCGAACTGACTGCGCGTGCGACGGTTTATGGCGAATTAAGATTTTCTAATTTGCGTAATAAGGTTTACTAAGTCGTGAACTAATGTTTACAAAATCTTGTTAAACCTTCTTAATTATTATTTTTTATTATTATAAAAAAAGATTTCTCCAATTTTGGGTTCAGATGAATTTTCATGGTTTCTCGTCGCTTCAGGTTGGTAACTAGATAAATAGTACTCACTATTCTGTAATGTTTTCATGAAAAGACATAATAATAAATAAAAGATTAAAATATTTGATAACATAAAGTATGACAAAATATGTGATTTTGTAACATTTTTACGGAGAAAATAATAATAATTTTGATATATGAGTTTGTGGTATGAAAATTAATAGAATGAATTTTGTAGATATAACTTGTATTTTTTATTGAGTTAATTTAAATGTTTATATTAGTCATTACATAAGGTAATAATATAACTGTCCGGAGATAATATGAGTCATTCTTAATAAATTCATATTATTACAAAACATGCTGAAATACAGATGCAAACGTTAGATAGTAAAATAAATCTAATTTTAATGTTTTTTAAGCTAAATTTTAATATGTTTGTAAGAATGATAAAACTATGAACAAAAAAATTGTTAAGAACTTCATATTATAAATTTGTAAATAATATAATAATGATGTAAGTTTGTTAAATATGATTTATATTATGTATGTTTTACTTTATTTTCTCTGTATATTAAGTGCCCGTACACAATTACTTTGAAAAATTAACGCACCCGTGCATTACACGCACAAGCATATCATGTGTTCTTGATCCAAACATATAAATTCTGAGTATGCCTCTATTATTTGACTATGCCACTATTTGGTGAAATCTATTAGAAATGATATAGTTCATGAGACTGATATTAGTATTGGTTGATAAAATATATTTCAGGATCTTTGCACATTAGATTTTGATTGTGCATGTTGTGGTTGATTTTATTTCACACGATCATAATATCTGATGCATGGAATGATTCTAATGTTGAATATATATTATGGTATTTTTACTCCATGGTGGGTTATATATGCGACACGTGGATTCGGCAAGATCTAAAGCGAATCATGGAGATAGTCAGATAGAGCATACAGCTGGAAGTTTAAATGAAACGCGGGATTCGGAGGAAATGGACATACCTTTTGCTCACTGCCCCCCACCCTTTTATCTCTCCCTCCTCGTCCTCTCTCTCTCTCTCTCTTTCCCCATTCTTGAAGAGAGATAACGACGGGGACGGATTTTGGAAAGGAGAATCATAATCTATCATGTGCTTCAAGATTATGTACATCCATTGAAGAAATTGAAAGGAGATCGATAGAATTGACATTATCAGATTCAATGTGTTTTGTCACGATAAGATATACATGTTTATCTGATTTTTCTTGTTTTTCATTTTCAAGAAAGATCGGAACAGAGAGAGGGTGAACCCATTCTCAGATTTCTGCTGTAAGAGGACATCTTTATTCAAGAAAGGTTGGAACTTTGAACATAGAGAGGAGGGAGGACGAATAATTATCAAAGCTTTTTCAAAATGTTTTATTTCTTATCTGGAAAGATGTAAATAGTTATTTTGATTTTGGGATTCTTGTTTTTCAAGTTTAGCCTGTTGCCCACCCACATTTCCTAAGATATTAAATTTTTTGCTCTTTCCCCCTTAACGAGTTTGTTATTGTTATTATATTATAAGTTTTTTAATTATTTTTTTCAATTGTAATGTGCATTTAATTTTACCGTGATAAACTGGGTTTTTGAGTGCAGGGATTCCATCTGAATTAATGGGAGGAATATCTGATAATGTTAGGGGACTTGCTTTGGCAATCTCTTCAAGTATATTCATTGGGTCTAGTTTCATCATAAAGAAAATGGGCCTAAAAAAGGCAGGGGCTTCTGGAACTCGAGCAAGTTAGTTTGTTCATGAATTCTTGCAATTCTACCTTTTATTGATATTTTTCATATTTGTTATTGAAAGTGTTGATCATCTAATTATTATTGTGTTCGCATGACATGAGAAAATTTCAGTCGAAAGAAAACTAATGGTTTAATTTGTTCAATTAGAGGAATATAATTAGGAAAGATGGAGCATCTTACGTTTTTGAAAAACCTTTGTTGAAAAGTATTTTAACAATATTTTTGGTAATATTAGTAGATGCTATACGAACAACTCGTTTTTATCCATGTCAACATTTGACATCGAGGTTATTATCTCAGCAATAGTGTCCGTACCCATGATGAACTTTGATTGAACTACTCACATGCTTTTGCAAACCAAATTGCCACACGTAGTGAATTATTGAGTTGACAATTTATGGTTGCAAAGGAATCTTAAACCAAACACGATCTCTTGATGCATTGTTAGTATATAAATGTTGAGAGAATAGATCCATCATGGGGAAAAAGAACATCTACCTCAGTATATGGTATTGCATGGTTAATGTGGTCGTCAGATTTTGATCGAGAACATGTACATTTTGTGATTGATATACCAAAATAACTTTTTGCGAAACTTATGTTTTACCTGGGAAGATTATTTGGAGTCTGTGGTACCCTTCATTGGACTGTTCTTTTTTTGGTTAGAATTATTTTTTAATAATCTTGCTGGATTTTCACGAAGAACACTTTTTTATCAGGCAATGGAGGATACTCGTATCTGCTGGAACCTTGGTGGTGGGCTGGTATGCTTACAAGTAAGAAATGAACTCACAGAACTTGTTCCTGATCATCCATTCAGGATTTTTGAGAACTTTGAGGCTGACTGGAGTAGTAGCTACCCTTGGATATTTGTTGATTTTTGACCAATTTCACATAATTGAATGCGGTTCTTGCTTACAAATTGTTGCTGAAGCTGTACTTACATACAAATATGTAAACTTTAAAGACCCTCAATTGGTTTCTATACGGCTTTATCATTGTTTTTCGTTCTCATAGGCATGCCATCTCTAGTCTAAGTCGATTCTTAGGTTTGACATTATTTCAAATCCTACAAAAAAACTTTAGAGTTTAGTGGCTTTCTGTGTTCATAATTATTCATTCATGATTTTTGAGTGAGTTGCACCATAGACACCATTTTTAAGAATTTGTTTTGACCCAATTCTGGGTGTATCTACAGTGCTCGTTGGGGAGGGTGCAAATTTTGCTGCCTATGCATATGCACCAGCCACTCTTGTCACTCCCTTGGGAGCTTTAAGTATTATTTTCAGGTGTGGCATTGGATCATCAAAAGCTCTTACACAGCATGTTAATTGTATGATGATTTAACTACTTATATAATTCCTAATGCAGTGCAGTATTAGCTCATTTTATTTTGGACGAAAGTTTACATATGTTCGGCGTTGTTGGTTGTGTTCTTTGCTTGGTGGGTTCTGTCACAATTGTCTTACATGCCCCTTTAGAGAAGGATTTTGAGTCTGTCATGCAAGTATGGCATCTAGCAACTGAGCCAGGTAATTAATGGGTTTTCTTGATTTTACTTTACTAGCTTATAAAAATACCGAATTCGTTTCGTAGAATATTTTATACATGCAGCATGATGATCTGATTCATACAGAAAATTTCAACTTGGAGATTTGTGCTCTAAAATAAGCTAGGAAATTTACCCATTTAAAGTCGGAGGAAAGTAGCAACTAGTTTAGTCTCTGAAAAACATGATTTAATCTCCATGAAATTGTTTGTGTCACAATAAATTCTTTATGTTGCATCTGTCTTATATGAATAAACGTTTGTTGATGAATAAAGTTTACTCTCCCGTGTTGATCATTTCGTACTAACATTTGACGCAACTTGCTAAATCCTCCGAAACCGCCACTGAATCAACACTGATATTTTTTTCTGATCAACAGGCTTTATCATCTACACTTTCATAGTGTTGGTTCTTGTTGTTGTTTTAATTTTTTGGTGTGTGCCACGTTATGGACAAACACATATGGTTGTATACATCGGAATTTGTTCGCTCATGGGTTCACTTACGGTCAGTTTCTGTTTCCTGTGATGCTCCTTATTAGCTCTAGTGATACCTCGATATCAGCTGGGAAAAACACATTATCTTTATATTTGTTCCATTTACCTTTTCCATATGCAGGTTATGGGTGTCAAAGCAGTTGGACTTGCTCTAAAGCTGTCATTTTCGGGATCAAATCAGTTTATATACTTTGTTACTTGGTTTTTCACAATTCTTGTTATTGTTTTCTGTATTATGCAGCTGATATATCTTAACAAGGTATGTTTGTTAATCATTTGGGAATGTGTTTCATTCATATAATAATGCCCAAAATCAGTATGATTTCTATTACAGCTTTGCATTACCAATGTAAGATTTGCACTTCACATAGGTGTTTGGTATTTTATTTTCTACTAGGTGCAAAAAACACTACGTGCTTATGAAAACTAAAGGTCAATCTTGGATATTTGATTCTTTTGGCGTATTTTGGATTAATTCTTTTGATAACTTATCTTCACAATCTAGTTTTTCAAATTTCTCAAGTGAATCATGTGGATGGATGACTAAAAAAAATGAGCCACTAAAAGAATTAATTATCACACAGATTCAAATTTTGACTCGACCTTTTAGTAGATTGCAAACTTCTTCATTATGAACTATTGCTAGAGTCAGAGCTTGTGTGGAATGCATAATCTTTTTATGGGAACTATAATCATATTAGTCCTGGATCTCTTGTGAAGAAAGATAACTACAGAAAATGTGATAATTTTTCTTTTGTCATGAGGTTGTATGCAGTTCTTTTGTTCTCCTAACTTTTATACCTGAAATACTTGGTTCTCTATCTGCAGGCACTGGACACCTTTAATACTGCTGTAATTTCCCCGGTATATTATGTCATGTTCACAACACTAACTATCGTAGCCAGTATCATAATGTTTAAGGTGATGCTAATTTCTATTTTGCTTTCTTATTATGAATCTTTATTTTCTTCAATTCTCACTGTTCATTTATAATGGAGGAGGGGTGGGTGGGTCAAAGGACCATGGTACATCTGAAACAATATTACACAAAAAAAAATCATCGAACTAAGAATAACTTAAGTTGTGGATATATATAAACAATCTCAATTTAAGAAAAACAACATTCTTGTTATTTAAATAAATATGTGTAAGAAGGATGGTATTGTTAGGTTCGAGTTGGCAGAGAAGCGGTCCGGAAATGAGATGCAGTAATGTTGTTTTTTTTTTTAACTTTTCTCAGAGTGCAAAGAAAATAGGTTTAAGACATGCAAAATTAAATGCTGTTAAATAAACTGCATAGCGAGATTTTTATAGAGGTTCCAAGTTAAATCTTCTACGTCTCTCTTCTTTCGTTGCTGAAAGGTTCCACTAGATACGCTAGTACAAACATCAATTTTATGATAATGAATAACTTAACAACGTCATTCGGCACTAAATAGCTTATACGGCAGTTTATGGTGCTAAATAGCCAAAAGCTATTCGAAGCACTAAATAGCTTATAGGACAGTTTATAGTACTGAAATCCTTAACATCAGTTTAGTGGCACTGAAGAGCTATTGCAAATCTCAAAATAAAAATTCTTTGTAGTGTGAGAGTTCAAGAATTTTATGCATTTGAATCTTTGAGCGCATGATCAATAAAAATCGCAATAAATTTGTTTAGTTCATCAATGACCTTCAAAGGCTCAATGCTCTGGCTTCTTTAGTCTTCATTGCAGTCAGATTTATAATCTCCGTAAGGTCTACTAACACACTGCGGGTATGGAATCTACGGCAGTTTTGGCTTCTGCTGAAAGACCAAATATTTTTTAAAATAGTAACTATTCTTCTAACTGTCATGGATGTATTTACGCAGCAAAATGCAATACCAACGTCGTTCGATGTCAAGATATAATCTAAACAATAGTACTGTTGGATTCCAATTCTGAAGAATATCTTCAACGTTTTTTAGATGGTAGAGACCGATGATCTTTGTGATACCTTCTAAGTCATTTATCGTCTAATCTGTTGGTTCTTCAACTTTACCGGTTGAAAAAGTCCTTCCAGTAAACTTCTTGTAGATCCTCTCCTGGTTAAGCTTACAGCAGAGGATGTGGCATCCGGAAATCTAGTTGCAGTATACCTACTTTAAATCCTTAGTTCGTTATGAGCTAGTAGTCATTCAAAACCTGATCAATTTCTAACATCACTACTACGAAAATTTCTTCGGACTTTCATCGAAAAGGACATGTGACTCTAACCTTGAACTTTCAAGGTCCACACCTAATTGATAACCAAGGACTTTATGCAAGCTACATATACATCTGAAACTTGAGTTTTAATCAAAAGAAGGTTTTGTACGTGATGCTATATTTTTCATCTTTACTAATATCAGTAAGGAACATCGAAAAACGAACAGACTGAGTAAACCTAGCTGACAGTTAGTTTATCGGGCACATCTATTCTAATGTTAACACCTTTGTTCATGAAGTTTATCGTGTTGTTTGGTATATTATGATCTTCATTCTTGTAGATGGAATAAATTGAACCACTACTCAGATAATAGTGTTTGGCATGCTTTGAGCCTTTGAGGCATCCGGTGGGCTCGAGGTGACTAATCTGGTTGCCCCGAGCATACTTATGCATGGACTTAAGTGGTCTTTAAGCATAAAGAAGAGGCAATAACAAATATCAATAATTTGTACCTTGAGTATACACAAAGACTTCTAATGGATCCAAGATTTTCTTCAGAAAATGAGTTGATGATGAGAGTTTATTTATATCAACTTTTGGGTATCTAATCATTTCGTTTTTTCTCTCTGATTCAGGAATGGGATTCACAAAATGCATCACAGATTATGACTGAACTCTGCGGTTTTGTGACGATCCTTTGTGGAACTTTGCTCCTTCACAAAACAAAAGACATGGGAGGTTCTCCAACCTCATCGTCGCCAGAATTTCATCCATCAAATAGAGAGCAAGGCGACTAGCTGCACAGAATAAGTTAAAACGCTTTAATGGCATCTATACGGTATTGGTATCTGGTTAGAACTAAAGTTTGTTGCTGCAAGGAAGAGTTGAAGTTGAGTATTATCTAGTGAAAAGCAGGTTTTCCTTTTTTAAATCCCTTTTATACTGGAAAAAGCTTGTATAGACTGGTATCAAAACATAGTCTACCTAGCAGATACCAAGAAAATATAGTTTCGCATGCTCACATTATGTATAAATTCTGGTGTTTGTTTGCAACTACATTCTCGTTATAGTTTTACTAACAAATAAAAGTTTCCAATTGTTAATTAATCAGGAATTTTGGTTCTTTTGGTTGTAACACAAGCCACGATAATGTTTACATTTTAATTCAATAATATGTTTAAATTTTTAGATTGTTTTTTAATGAATATGAAATTGTTTGTTTTAAACATGTTATAGGGGTGTTTGCAATTGCTTATTTAAAATACTTTTATGTTGTTTTGCTTAAAGTTGGAAAAAGTTGATTTGACTAAAAGCATCGAACGTTTGCTATTAAAAAAACAGCTTAATGAACTTCAAATTATTACAAATTTGTTATTACACAAATAAAACAGTGAAAAACATATTTTGACATGCTTCTCTATTTATGTTTTTACCTGTTTATTTTTGGAGAACTAATAGCAGAAGCAATGAAAGAAAACACTCAAAATCCATTTTTTTGGTCTGAAAAGCCGATAAACAGTTTTGAAAAGCAATCGCAAACACCCCATGTGTATCATTGCTACTTGCATTGGAGGCTCAACAAAATGATTACGTGGGCCTCCAAAAATAAATGGGCCAGGATCCAACCATTCTTATTAGCAGGCGACTTCACTCAATAAAATGATTATGTGGGCCTCCAAAAATAATTGGCCTTGGATCCAACCATTCTATTAGCCCATTCGAAGTCAAGCAGACAAACATCTGTACATGCGGTATGAGGAAAGAGTGACACTTTTCTGGTTTACTGTTGAACTTCCGAGGATTCACTTCGCTGAAATTCAACACTCATATAGGAGTTGTGTTCGGATGCTGTTTTCTTGTTATATTTTTTTATTTTTTTATATGGACTTTCGGCTGCTATCTTTTTTGGATGTGTACCGATAAACTTTTGGCTGATCTAATATCTTACAAAGCACGTCTGTCAAATCACATTAAACCGCAATAGGCCCGATATCATGGCAGAAGTTCGTGATCAATGGCTACCACGTTCACCTACTCCACGGAGTTCGGCTACCATAACTCCACCAAGCCGGCTACCATGAGGGGCTGTTATGTTGCTATTTATTTTCTAGCGCGTGCAGTATTCTGCGTATTATGGGAATCAAATTTCAGTGGGTTTTTTGGGGATTAGTTGTGCAAATATCGACAGTCGCTGGTTGGGTATTTCAAGCCATTCAACGTGAGCTGTGACAGTAGGTCGTTGATAATTGATGGCAATCGACGGATGCTAATCTTCACCGGAATTCACTATGCCAGAGCTACTCCCGAAGGACTCGTCTCAATTAGTTATAGACTCCTTGAATACTTCTGCATTTTCAGTGTAGGTCTCATAGTCAACCCCTGTCTGTCATTCTTTAAGCCATTCATTTCGTCATGTGTTCAGGCTTGTTTGGGAGAAAACAGTTGTTCCATTGGCATATCAAACGCTGTACTTGGAGGAAACCCATGCCATGTTGCAGTGAAGACTTTAATCTGTCGAAATGACATGCAGTGAAGGCAGGCCAACCCGCCAAAACATAAAAAATTTATTTTGTTGTATTTTAATGAATTAAAATTATTACATAAATTATTAATAAATCATATTTTAATTAATTAATCTACATTTTGTTATAAATTAAGTAATTGATCAAATCTGCGAGCTAGCCTGTTGGCCAACTCAAATGCCCAAACAAGCTGACCCGTTAGGTGAACCGAAAAATTCTTGGTCTAAACTATTTTCACTGTTCTACATTTGAAATATGTTAGTGTCCGTTTACATGCGTGTTTGTAGCACCATGGTTCGTCGTCGCCGTCGTGGTGTCCGGAACGGAGTTCTCCGTTCAAGTTCCAACGATGTTTCACGAAATGGTCACGGTATTTTTTAAAATTACAAATAAAATTAATTAAATAAAGATATATAAAAAATTATTGGAAAAAATTAAAAAAAATTCCGTTCCGGTCGTGAAATCGCCGTTTCACTCCGCGGAATCCATGTTTCTTTCCGCGAAGGTCGTAACAATGCCGACATAGATGTGTACCCGTTTTACCTTGGAACTTTGCAACGGAGGAGCCGTTCCCGTTCCGTTCCGTCCGTTCCAGCCATTCCGTTCCCGTTTTTGCAAACCATGTGTAGCACTTACTTGAATAAAATGACCAGACGTACATTCAGAAAATTGTTGCAATCTGCATTATTGAATTTATTTCTTCGCCAGTCGCTTAAAACGAATTAGAATAAGTAATTTATTTCTGATGAATTTATTTCGTATATTCATTTATTTGTTGCAATCTGCATTAACTTTCTAGCAATACAAAAGTCAAATATTGAATATTTTACCCGAAACGCAAATGAAATGTCCAAAAAATAAAATAAAAATTCCGATAGACGATTCAAAATTGGATAGCATGAATATTTATGGTAAGGAAACTCAAAATGTGCCAATCAATCCACCGATGACAAGTAATAATAATAATGATAATTATGTGTTTTCCAACGAGCTAGTAGCAAACAACCCCTTGTGGTTTGCCAAATCGGCAAATTACCCCATTTGGTTTGAAAGTAGGCATTTTACACCACGTGGTTTACAAAATGGTCAGTTTACCCCCCTGTGGTTTGTGAAAATAGGCATTTTATCCCCTTATAGTTTGTGAATATGTGTGAAATACATCATACACATATGGGGTAAACTGCCTATTTTGTAAACCACAGGGAGGTAAAATACATATTTTCACAAATCACAAGGGGGTAAAATGCCTATTTTGTAAATCACATGAGGGTAAAATGCCTATTTTCAAACCACAGGGGGATAATCCGCCTATTTGAGAAGCCATAGGGAGGTAATCTGCCAAAAACCCATTTCCCAACAAACATATTCCCGCATGTTAGCATCTTAAGAATTTTAATGCTTGAAATAGAACATTCATCGACGACCACTACCAGGAATGTGGCCTAGTGGTCATCATCCCTCCCATTGTAAAGGTTCGAATTTGAGTCCTTCACTCCACTCCACTGATTTAGGAATTGTAAAATAAATAAAAAATTAGAACATTCATCTTTGCTTTGCAACATAAATCTATTTAAGTGTTGAAAACTATATGGAAGTTCTCTTTCCAAACAGCTGGAAGTTTAATGCGTGCTTACACACAGTACTCTAACTTACAATTTTTTAGAAAACTATCCAAGAAAAAGAATATCCAAGAAAAAGAATAGAAGTAAACAAAAAATAAGAAATTCCATCTCTGTTAATACAAACATCACTATTAACTTGCTTATGGAATCTTTACAAAACTGTGGGTATAAATTCAGAAACCAAGATTTTATATTAGCCGCTTGATCAATTTTGAGGCGTCTATTATACTTTGGCTCCATTCCTGTTTTTCCAGCTCCAGTAATCTTGCCAGTACTCCAAAAGCATCGGAAAGTTTATCTTCTTCGACAGGACTATCGGTCTTAAGGGCAAAAATGACTTCGTTAACGTCTTCCTCAAGCTGTAGGGTATAGAGATTGCTGAATGCCTGTAAAACAGCCATACCAATAACAGGGAAGTTAGAAGCACAAAAATATAAAGGAACTTTAAGCGGGAGCATGAATTTATCATGGCGACGGTACGTATATGTTACGTATAAGTTACACTCGATATACAGCAAGAGAACTAGCATATGCCATACTAGAACAAATATTACATGTACGAGGCATGGCGTGTGGTGTTATAAGGACCCTTAACATTGTTTCAAGCATGGGCTGAATATAGTTGGAAGTAATTACAGGATCATCTTTATCACTCTCACCTGTTTCAATCTTGAATACACCGGAACCTTCACAGCAGAGGACCTAGAGACCAAATTAACTATGAATAAGCCCTGCTCAGAAAGTGAATTTTTGGCAGTCAAAAGAAAAGATTCCTCGACAAAATCTGCAGCAGGACAGGTCAAACCAGAGCTGCAAACGCAAGAGTGCACGATGTGAGTTGAAAGAAACTAAACTTGAGAAGCATTAACGCGAATAGTATAACATTTGCATTACCTCGAATCAGCAGAGTCCACATCGACGACAAGTATGTCAATTTTGTGCAACTCTTTTCCTTCTTCATTCATTAAATTCTGGTTGCCAGTATCATTTTCGTCATTATAACAAATTGACTCAGAATTTCCAATATCCCTGACAAACTTGATCCCATCGACAATATGAACCTGGAAAAAATCCAAGCAAACATAAACAAAACTGGCATGCAGTAAGACTGAAAATACAATCATCTCTCGGAGAAGCGTAGGGATAAATTAGTATCTCAGACTGGAAAAAAATGCTAACATTTTGACCATGTGTAAGACTAAATCCAAAATGCAAAATCATCATGTGCAAACCTCTCTATATTCCCTCCCCTAAGCATTGGAATACATAAATTATAAAATCTTGGAAGCTGTTCAAAATAAACTGAGTGCATAAAGGTAAACTTTTTATTTCTGTTGCATGGATATTTTATATTAGATTTCTATTAAATATCTTCAATATTTCACATACTTAAACCAAGATACATTTTTCAGAACAAAAAAAATAAATTATGAGTAGAAAGTTTGAGCTGCATACTAAATAAAAAGACAACGAGTAATTAGCAATGTGAACAGAAAAATGAACCGCCAAGTTTCTTATTGTGACAATAAAATGTAAGGACAAGATTTTGTGATATCAAAAACATTTATTCATACTTGATAGACTTGTAATACAGAAATTTTCTTGAGATGCTGATACCAAGGTGGATGAGAATTAAGAGGCTGGGGTGACGACAAGATGATTTGGGCCTAGCATCTAAGATGGTATGAGTATGTTTTAGACCAAACATAGCAGACAGTATTGAGCAAGTGCAAGAAGATACAAATAGCAAACTTATAAAAAACTGAAAGAGAGTTAAAATCAATTAGGAATAAATGATTAAATGACTTAAATCAGTTTGAGATCTAATTACTGCTATGTTTGAGGATGATATGGAGAGGAAACTGATGCAATCTAAATTTGTTGATATATTACACTAGAGCAAATTATTATTTCCTTTGCACATTCCAATCTGTACTAAGATGGAAATTGAGACAATATTAAAGTGCGACCTTCAAATGTTGATCTTCTCTAAAACCAAAATATTGTCTAGCAACATTTAATACCATAGGATCTAATTCAACGACCTGTAAAATTAAGAAAATAACCATGAGAAAATATTAAAAAATATATAATTTTAAAACAATACAATCAAAATTCCGCTACACCTCAATCTCAAGAAATGGAAGGTTCTTCCGAAGAAACATAGGAAGTAATCCTGCTCCAAGACCAACGACGACTGTCTTGACCTGGGAAAGTTGAAAAAGGCAACATCATGTTTAGGAACACAAAAACATACAACACAAAAACAAACAAGTGACAGGAAAAACCCCTTTGAGGAATGTATCAAGCTTTTGAGGTAAAAATAAGAGGTACAAGATCTTTGCATGTTTACAAATGCCGCCCCATGCCCATGCCCTGGTCTCATCCACCTCATCATAAAAACAAAGACAACAGGATATTTGATGATAAATAGATAATAACAAAGTTATGATATTCTACTCTAGAAGTGTTCAGTTTCCGTTAGCTGAGAAACAGTGGAAGCAGAAGAAGACACGTTAACTGAAATTTGCTTCTAAGCTCACCATGCTCCCAACTGAGGTAAGCCCTTCCAAATGTAAAGAAATCAACATCAATCCAGAAATAATCCCATTGTGATACGAACTAGCCAAATAATTATGATCAACATTCATTTCGCTGCTTGATGCTCTCGGCAGACGTTCTGATGTTACTGTAAAGAATCACCAAGTAAAACTTATTCTGCAAATACTTTCTCAAAAAGCAAAAAAATAGCAATCAAGTGCGGATCAATCATTCCACATCTGATACTGTACAAAAACTGTGTTCCCTTCAATAAATCTGATAAGGGATTTTGGTAAGAGTTTAGTTCCAGAATAATATATGCATAAAAAGAGTCAAATAGGAACATTTTCTCTGGCGCTGTACATTAGCCACAAGAGTCAAAAGCAAACCATTCAAAATCAGAGATATGAGACAGGAATCCCAACTTCATGAGGAGACTATTTGACTGTTGAAGGAAAATAAGTTTAAGGAATCAAAAGTCAAATATTAACACAGGAACAATCGTACCAAAAAAAAAAAAGAAAACTCATAAATTAGACAACAAGAACGCAGTGATGCTAACCAGGTGACTCGGACATCTGAGAACCAAATTTACTCTGCTTCCCTTTCTTCCTTGACTTGTAAGCTGCCCCAGCTGTCTTGTCCTCTACTTCGTTTGACATATCATCTGGTGCTACTGACAGAATAGCTTCAGATTGCACTAAACTCTCACTTCGTTGAAATGTAAGGCGGCGGAAAGTCAAATCTTTAGATGGAAACCGGCGTTGAATCTCATCATCAAGCTTGTTACAGATCACATCTTCTACAAGAATTTGACCGGTCAAAGCAGATGTAACCTGGTGAAAGCAATAAAAACAAAAGCAAGAGAAAATATGAGAATTCAAAAGCTCGCATGTACAAATAAAACTATCCAATCTCATAGAACAAGTCAAAAATAAATAAAAATCTATTATATAACAACAATGCCTCTCAATTTTTCTGAAATACAAAAATATTTGGAGCTCTTTACCCAGCTAGATCTCACTAGCAATTCTAAGGCCTTCGTGAAAGTAAATAACTTGCAAAATAGCAGAGCATACACTTGAGGAAGTATTTAAGGATATTCAAGTGTCAACCATGAAGGCTCATTCAAAGTTAAATAGGATCACAGTTACAAACATAACATCTTTTGCTAAATATTACTCCATTAGTAGAGAGGTACTAATGACTAGTCAAGAATTGAAACATTTAATCTCGTAGCAAGCAGATACGTTACTCTTCAACTCTCTTTATTCCAAAATTATGCAATAAGAATCATAGATAGCTCAATATAATGTGATTCTTAAACCTGGTGAACAATTTTCCTATGCTTGATTCCATCACTTGCAGCCATAAACCTGCTCGAATCCATTTGATGAATTCTAGTCAGTGAAGATGAAAAAGTTTTCAAAAGATCAAGAATACATCACTTTAAACTCTGGCGAAAATCATCGTGGATAGCAAAAAACTTAGAATGTGCGTTGCAAGATGATTATTTTCCTCTTATTTTATAGATGTACTATAGTTCAGAACATAATATAGAGTTTGCCATACTGCCCATAGTGGCATCAAATTCCTATTCTTTACTCAAACATGAACAGAGTAAGAATTGCCGGTAGGGAAGAACATCACCACCAGGATGTGTTCCCTGCGAGAAACGAAAAGATTAAAATGTGCATCTAATAAACACAGTAGAGGCCTAATAACATGTAGCAGTGATTGAGAACAATCCCAAGCTAAGATCCTGATGCAAAGTAGACCCAAAGTTCCACTCAATAAGAAGTTGGCTACTTTATATTGCTGCTAGCCCAAAGCATAAGGTAACACCATCTTTCAAGGCGCAATCTCATGATCCTTTAAAACAAACCGAGGACCTTCCAATAAGAATTTTTATTCTGACAATATTGTAAGAAAAGCCTTCCCAAGAACCTAAAAAATCTACTGCATACAAAGAAGTGCAATGTACAATAAAAAATAGTATGATATTTTTCCTAAAGAGATCCTATTAAGATATGCACTGTCCCATTTTTCTCACCCCTCCTTGATTTCAAAATTTCCCTGGTCTGATTCCCATAAATGGTAAAAAAAATTGCATGATTATTCTAGGATCCTGTCATAACAAATGCAATGTCATAATTTTAAATTGATCATCTTATTTGTTAAAACTTTCCTTCTTTACAACACGTTGAAATTCATGAAAGAAAAAGATGAAGGCTAATCAAGGCCAATGCCCAACAGAGTCATGGTGTCAAATTCGAATTAATGCACTCAGTTCAATAGAAAATTTGCTAGAAGAACACCTAGCGACTTGCGTATAACTCAGGATGACCATATCTAATTCAATACTGCCAAAGTAAGATAACTACAAAAAGAAACCAAAATGAAAATAACATATGCTCGCTTAGCATAACCAACATACGAAATGGAAAAGATGAAAATGAATGAAAATAATCTAATATTTATGCCTAATGATGAATACAAAAACATAAGTTTTCAGATGCATACGGAATTTGAGCTCCATCCATATTTCCTGGTGACAGTTGCTTGACTAAAGGAGAAAGATCCATCTAAATGAAGAAAAAGCAAAATACAAGAAAGTGGTACCATTAAATTCCGAGTATGATGACCCAACAATGCCTGATAATGGAAAATAAAGTGGGATATTACCTGTATATCCTCCATGGAAGCACTAGCTTGGCTAGAATCCAGTATAATCTAGCATTGAGCAGTATTATTTTATCATTAAAGAATTAAAAATAACAACCACGATCTACAAAGAGAACTCATTACAGTTGAGAAGTACCATCAGCAAACGAGCAGCCTTCGAGCTTGCAACAACGAGCCATTGTCCTTCTTCTGATGAAAATAGCCACTCATGAGCACGTGTCTGAAATATAAAATTTATGAGACAGGTTCCATGAGCTTAATATACAAGGTGCACAAATAGAATAAACAATTAATTGGATTCTGAAAAAACAAACCAACTTTTGGAACAAGGAATACTCCAAAATTAAAAGAGAAAGGTCCATAGTCTCGTTGAGCATCAAGAAGCACAGCTCTGTAGGAGAAATAGGATACTCCAGGGTCACCTAAAGTTAGCTTTACCCTACGACCTGGATCAAGATCTGCCAGATCTCCTTTTGCCCCAAGCTTCAGGTCTTCTAGCGAGTACAATATATCAAAGCTATTAGAATGTTCTGAGCGAAACTTTTTCTCTCTTTCGAGTGCCTCACTAAGGCCAGAAGCCTAAAATTTGTGAAAGAATAAATCAATTTCCCGGAAATAAATGTACTCCAAATTCCATACAGATTCAACAAAAAGAGTATGACAATAATTCATCATAGAATAAGTATAAAGCATGCAAGACAAATATTCATAAATTATAAGATCATTATTTTTAATGCTGACGAAAACCGCATTAATCATGCGTAAATCATATGATAGTTTGATAATATCTCATTTATACTCAATTTTCTGTTGAAAACATGGTACTAACACATCAATATTATTCACTTTATTATTTTATTGCTATCAGAGATTAAATGAAAATTATAAATTTCAGAGGACCAAAATGATGTTAAAAGTGGACAAAAAGACAAAGCACACAAGGTGGACTTGAACTGGAGTTAATTGCCAATTTCACTTGTTCGCACAGGAACAGAGTGACAAAAACAGACACGGACCATGTTCCGGCAAAAACTCATAGGAAGCACGGAAATTTCAAAATACTCAATATGTTCATGCAGCAATGGAATTTGCAAAAGGGGGTGAACACGGCTCTTTCAAGATTACTTGCGCAAGAACACGGGCAAAGAAACTGCAGAAATTTAAAAATATATGTATAAAAAAAAATCCTATTTTAATAAGGATTATTCGATAATTAAAACCGAGGTTAGGGGCTGAGAAACATGTTAACCATCACCTTAAAACCCTAATTCTTCTAAGATATCAAGACATAATTTTAATATATTAATTATTCCACACCACTCATATTTTTCTAGGCTTTTGGAGACATTCTAACATAGGTAAGGAGAGACCGAGCATCCAGTATATTAGTTCTTTTTCTGAGTGATTTATTTTATTAGTTTGAATTTTTAATTATGTCTAGTGACTAGATTTTTGTTAAGGAACATCAAGTTCTAGTTCAAGATTTGATTAATGATCAATATATTCATGTTTCATTGCTTGTTATATGAAGTATTAATTTTTGTATCTGAAATATTAAAGTGGTAAACATCCTATGCTGAGCCAAATTAGCTCTTTCTAATGATCAAATAACTGTTTATACATGCATTATCTATATCTGTTTCTTTGGTTCTTTGCTTATTCTCCTTGAACCCAATGGGATTTTAAATAATTAATCAGACTACACACTAGAGTTAATTAATTAATTATACATACATGATCCAAGCCGAAAATCAAACCAACTTCTTTCTCATTATTTACGATACAAAAAACCCTTGAATTTATCTTAACAAAGCACAAGATACTATAATTCGATGGTAAGGTGAATCCTAAATTTAATTTTATTTGTTTTTCATTACTTACTTTAAGCTTTCCATGCTAACAATAAATTTAAATTAATTTAATTTTCTGCATTTTAGTTTGATTAATAAATATTTTTTAACTCTTTCTGCATTTTAGTTTGATTAATAAATATTTTTTAACTCGCTTTTCTAAGTTCAAATAATTAGGTTAGTATATTGTTAATTCATTTAAATTATGGAAGAGATCCTTTCAAAGTAAATTATATCACAATTGATTTGTACACCTGTGAGGTGGAAAAATAATCCGTCATGTTTTTATTTAAGCAATGCTCCAGGCAAATTTCACTTCATTCTTTCAAAGGAGAGTTTTAGGGAAAAGGAAAAGGTGACAAATACTTGTACCTGATAGCCATGACTTATGCTAGAGGATTGATCTGAGAATGCTGATATTTCAGAAATTGCAGAAATATGATCTTTCTCAGTAATCACCATAAAAGTCTGCAGTTTAAGATTTCTTGATGATGGCTCCTCAACAATTGCGTGAAGACTCATCTTCCAACCAAACCGATACTTTGGTAAAAGTAGATCTGAGAGATATTCATAATGCATCAGGTATAAAGTTTAACCACTTCATCTAAAATGCATTTTTACAGCATCAAAGCAGAAAAATACAATGGATACTAGCATGTCCCCAAAAGTATCACTAAATTTCACCACAATGATGAATGTGCATGAAAAGGGGCACGGAAGAATGTAGCAGAACATTCCAACAATAAAAGTGTTCCACCAATCAAATATATGAGAGAGGAACAATACCTAAAACATGAGATTCTGCTAAGGTGAGACAAATAAATTTCCCTCCAGCTTTTAAAAGCCTTCGCACCTGGTAGCAAACAAATATGGACATATATAATTATATACATACACACACACGCGCACATATATATATAACAAATCTAGAATTTGATGAAACATAAATTGCTGAACTGCATGATCTGGGCGTATATCTAAATTGAACAAATCAAGCATTTGAATGAAAAATATATTTCTGAACTAACATGATGCGGGCACATATATCGAGATAAAAGTTTATAATTCTAAATTTTCCAGAGAGCACACCTCTGACAGATAAAGATTCCCTAATTTGGAGCCATGCTCCGGCTCCATCAAAGCATCCAATCCTCCCTTGTCGATAATGGCATCAAAGCTCCCATCCACAAACTGAATTGAAATCTAAACTATTAGATGACAAGATGCAGGTAGAAAACGAAACATGTGAAAAAATACAATAAGCAACTAGATGCAATTGCCAAAGAAACATTCACCAAAAGATAAATATAAATTATTGCGTAGATCCAAAGATACAGCAGCACAAATGATTGCTGCATATTTTAGCATTGGCCAGAAATTTAGTGATCAAAGAGAGAGAAAATGTTAATCGCACTCAAGCTTAATTTCTCAGCCTACTGTCCATTCAGAAGAGTGCATGTGATTTTATTAATTAACAACTTTTTAGTCTAATTTCAATTTACCTCCAGTCTACGCTGGACACAACTACTGTAAGAATCCAAAGATTCACAGATTAAATGTTTTACCGATGAACATCGGGAAGCATTTGGGGTTCTTCGTGCTATCCCAATTAATTTGAAGCTCAGCCAATTACTAACAGTAACACTAGGAATGATTTACTAACGGCCTTGTAGGTCTCTGGCAGATCTTTTCTGGATTGGGTGTTCTTTGGGAAGTAAAAGAAAGTATTTATACCTACTTCCAGTGTACTTAATAATCAGCACGGTACAACATCAATACAACAATCTATTCTCAAATGGATAGATGAGATCAAAAGGTTTAGTAACCAAAATTTCATGTGAAATTATTTATGTTCTCTCTTTCGCCAGTTAAATTCATTTAGATACCTCCTACAAAAAGTATTCTGCTGAAAAACCTCAATAATATATCCCACTAAGTGGGGTCGGCTATATGGATCCTCCCAAGTCATTATGCTATTTTCCCTACTAAATCCTCATCTATATTTAAATGCATTTTATCTTGTTTTATCATTGTAAACCAAGTCTCTTTGTTCTCCCTCTCCCTTGACTAACGTGTGTATCTGACAAGGTCTTGCATTGCATAATTGTGCCACCCTCAATAAATATAAAATAGGCGAGAAACCCCTTATATTTTCAACAGCGAAGTTGGAAACCCCAATCCAGTAACTTCGCATGCACACATGAGAGTTGAAGGAATTATGCATTTTTTTCATGATTCAAAGTTTCCAAGAGCGTAAAATGACCAAAATTTACCGTAAGACTAAAAACTTAAACCATCTCATTTCTTCGACATGCACAACTATAAAACCTACCCAAACCCACAAAATACTTTTGTTGACCGCATTGGAGGTAAAAAAAACTCATGGCAGCAATGAGGAGCAGAATTGTGCCAGCAAGTGGAGAATTAGAATGGGAGGTATTTTCCCAGCTGTTATCATAACCTTGCAAAAGCTAAAAACAAAGTGATATTCTCCTCTCCTCTAATATACGTGCAACAACCACCGTGCTTTGGAGCCACTAACAAGAAGGGCCAATTTTTGGAAAAACCCTCTAGCATCTACCTAAAACACTTCTTTTCGATTTTCAAATATGTTTTTTTTCAATATATTTTCCTCACTGTTCAATGTCTGTTTGTAATTATGTACTTTCTCCATACTTTTATATTCTTATTTTTATGGTTGTAGCGGTCATATGACTCATATCTCTTGAAAAGATTGTGTTTCCGGAATTATTTGGATTTATTGAACTTAAAATTGATAAGACCGGCATGATGAAAATGGTACAAATGTTCTAAATACAATTCAAGGGTACTAAAGTCAATATATGTCTGCATAAATGGTATACGCTAATTGGTGGTGTGATGGACTTCAACTTTTAAATATGAGGGATTTTAGCCTTTTTTGTCCTTAAAAAGGTTTTAGCACCATATTTATCAAAATGCAATAAACCTTTCCTTTCACCCCCTTATGGCAATATTTTGGGCTTATCAAATTGAATGGCAACCTTCAATTGTTAAACTGTTTTTCTTCTTATCTCCAGAGCTTCACAGCCCCTTCATCTTATTAGGCAT
Source organism: Haberlea rhodopensis (assembly GCA_907163345.1). Lineage (NCBI taxonomy): Eukaryota > Viridiplantae > Streptophyta > Magnoliopsida > Lamiales > Gesneriaceae > Haberlea > Haberlea rhodopensis. Next base: position 1,350,952 of record CAJQUN010000052.1, read on the forward strand.
ATCACCATTCAGTGTTGTGATCAATCTGATCACAAAAATCTCCCACGTTTCCAAATAACCAAAACAATACATTTCAACCCATCACTGATCTTTTTATGAAACTAAAAATTCTTACAAGTCAATGAACATGCAGTTTTCCAACTAAAAGCCAAGGAATCAAAACACGGACAAAAAATCTCGCCAAACAAGTAGCTCGGCTGATTAATTCATCACATATCTTACTCATGTACCGTCATTGTACCCACATGTGCAATAAAACATCCCAATCTCACACAAATTTCCATAAAGAAAACTCAAGATTCAAATCACCTGCATATTTGTCATGTCCATGACGCGCCACTTCATCTCAGGCCGCTCTCTCACATTCCGTCGCAGCATATTCGATACAACCACCTTCGAGAAATCAACATTGGTTATATTTCTAAACCCCGCATCATACAAATGCTCAGACAGCCTCGAGTTTCCGCAGCCAGGCACCAAAATGCTCATCTCATCCGCCTGCACCCGAGGCGACTCTGCTTCGGAATCTTGTTGTGATGTAGATGACAAAAGATGGGTTGTAAGTAAGTTTTGGATTTGAGGCCACTCGGCGTACCATTCGAAAGAGTCGTCGCCGCCTCGCACGGTGAAGAATTGGTCCCAATTCTCTTTGCTAGTGAAGTCACCTAGTGTTTTCAGCAGCTCTTCTTGATTTTGTACGCCGCTAACGGTTTTGGATTTTGGGGTCTTCTTCTCTTTCTTCCCCATTTTCCTCCTGCTGTTTCTTGATGTCTCCCCTGCTTCGAAGTATAATACTCTGCCAGGGTTTTGGACACGGAAAAATGGTAGTAGCACAGTTACAAGCCAGTAAATCTCATTAGTCTCTAATCTCTTGTTCCACGTGCAACATCTGTGATACCCTTAATATAACTATAGACTAAAATTCATAATAAAATAATGATTAAGAGTTCATTATCCGGAAAATTGGCAAATTTAAATTGGTAATCAGTCCCCACGTCCGACTAAGCTTGTTTCTGCTCCCTATTGCCTAACTTTTATTTAGTTTAGCTCTTCAGTCACATTGCAAATGCTATAATAGGATATTATTTGTTGAAATCCGAGAATACCCATTTTTTAATTTATCGTTCCTCTAATTTCTCCCTATTAGCAATGGCAATCATCCAAGAAACCTAATGTAAGAAATCGACACCATTTTTTGTTCTCAATCTTCAATTATGATTTATGACTTACTTTTCCAACATTTTAATTAAGCTTTGATTGTCCTAATTGTTAATTAAAATATGCGGAAAATGCAACAAAATATCGAAGTTGGAAGGAAAATGTTCCCACCGATCGATCGGTCCAATGATGTAGGTTGAGTAAAATTTTGAAGAATTACCGATTGATCGGTCGCATGCCGTAGCTAAAAGAAATTAATTCGAAGAAATCCGATCGATCGGTACTTCTTGCCGATCGATCGGTACTTCTTGCCGATCAATCGGCAGCCGAGAATTTCCTAAAAATAATATCTTTTGAAGAGTTTGAGGTCCACCAAGATACATATTTCATCCTCCACTATAAATACATCATCTTGCACGAATTACAGGACTTCTGGCTCATAATTTTCTGACCTAATTAACTAGCCACCATATCATCATCCTCCACGATAATTCAAGTCATTCAAGAGCAAGACTTTGGGAGAGACGGAGCGACGGAGCTATGCACAGAGTTGCCATCTAGCATTATTTCGTATTTCTAAACCTTGTTTCTGTTTTATTTTCATATTTTAATGTTTATGATGTTGCAAAACATAATTAAAATGTGTTATTTGATTATGGCAGTTGGCTATGTTTGTTTATCAATATTAGGGGATCTCATGTTTGAACACATGATTTAAATATTAAGTTTTTGATTAATTCTTACAATTCTATGTGCATATTGTTCTCCATTCTTTTGAAGGATTGATCACATTTGAATTATTATATACATTGCGATTGATGTTGGTCATACGATTTTGCAATACGACATAATAAAATAGGCTGTGGGTTTTAGATTGAGACTGACCAAGTAAAATCTAGAACACATGTGATAGCAATAGATTTACAAAAATCGAAGGCTAGTAGTTTTCGCAAATTGTCATGCGATATTAATTATTCAATAAGGATACGGGAGTAGCTTATTGCAACATTAATGTTAGACTTATTGTAGCTTGACCATAGTATAATGAATGCATTAGAAAAACTCGTCACCTTAGAACGTAGGATTTTAAATCACAACTAATAAAAAAATTGTTGGGGATTACTTGGTTGAACCGAAGTCTCGATAATTGTCTCTATTGATTTATTTGCTTTCTATTGCTTGTTTGAGTTGTCTACTGTTCTTGGTTTAATTTTAATTTAGTATAATTTTCACTAAATATTTGAAGATTAAATATAGTAATGAATTTGGTACTTGCTTCTAGTCGTGGGTTCGACAACCTGTTCTTCAAAATACTATACTAAAACTTGACAACCGTACACTTGTTGTATAATCGCGCTACACTGGAATTTACTGTTTAAATAAATCGCGATCAAGTTTTTGGCGTCGTTGTTGGGGACTAGTTTAAGTAATATCAGACGAAATTAGTTGACTGTAATTTAGCCATTTTTGGTTTAGTTTTTGCAGGTTTTTAACTACTTCACTACTGATGCCCTTTGGTTTAATTTTTGTATGTTGTTGTTTCTTAGTGCATGCTAAGGAGTAGCAAGCCTACACTTGAGCTTTTTGATCCGAAAAATTGAGAGAACTTTTCTTAGGAGACTACGAGAAGGTTGATCAATGGCGGAAAACAACCAAGAAAAGGACGGAGAGGATGAAAGACGGAACGGAGAGGTACATATCGTACGATCACTCATGGACTATGCTCACCCCTCGTTCCATGGATCATTGTCTAGCATTACTAGACCGAGCATACAGGCGAACAATTTCAAAAATTATGCCCGCTATCATACAAATGATCCAGCACTCATCCAATTTGGAGGATCAGTTACGGAGGATCATAATGCTCACATCTCCAACTTCTTGGAGATTTGTGATACTTTCAAGCATTATGACGTCATCGACGACTCCATCAGATTACGACTATTTCCCTTTCATTAAGGCTAAATCTTGGTTACATTTACTACATGCATGATCTATTACTACTTGGGATGTGACGGTGCGATTATTCCTGTCAAAATACTTCACACCATCCAAGACCGCTAAGATGCAAAAATGATATTATTACATTTGCACAACATGATCCTGAATCATTGTATGAAGCTTGGGAACGCTTCAAGGACCTACTGAGGAGATGTCCACATCATTGCCTTCCTATCTGGCTGCAGGTACAAACTTTTTATAACGGTTTTTTTTTTCTGCTAACCATTCTATGATAGATGTAGCATCATGAGGTACTAGGAAGACGCCTAAAAAGCGGCCTATGAGTTGTTGGAAGAGATGGCTGCTAATAGCTATAATTGGTAGTCTGAAAGAATTGTACCAAAGAAGCAAGCTGGAGTTTATAAAGTGGGAGACGTCACTGCTTTGTCTGTCCAAACTGAGGCATTGAACATGAGGATAGATATCATGAGCATGCTAGCGATGCAAGTTCAAGCCATCACTTGTGACATATGTGGAGGCAGTCATGCAAGCACGAAAAATGTCAGGCATGTAACCCTTTTGTTGGAATCGAAGAGGGGGGGTGAATGAGATTCCTTGGCTACTTTAGCGTTTTAAAATGAGTTTGTAAAATAAAAATATTTTGCGCTTGCGGAAGCCTTTAGTCAATCGATAAATGCAAAGAATAAAATAAATAAATGCGTAAAGGAAATAAAGCAATAAATAACAAAAGGATTTGTTATAGAAGTTCGGCGATGAATCGCCTACGTCTCCTCTTCCCGGTTAGATAACCTCCAACCGAGGTTCCACTAGAACAATTGGTCTTGGCCTTGAGGGCTCCAAGTTAGCCACACAACAACTCTTCCCGAGTTACAACGCTCTTCCCGAGCACACTACTCTTCCCGAGTACACAAGCTCTTCCCGAGCACACAAGCTCTTCCCGAGCACAATACTCTTCCCGAGTATACAAAGCTCTTCCCGAGCTACCACACTCTTCACGAGTCTTCTTGGCCTTAAGGGCTCCAAGGATAGCCACACACTTGTACCAACTAGACTAGCTGATGACTTTACAATTTTCCAACTTGCTTTGGTGTTGGAGGACCTTTACAATAAATTAAACCAACAAACACCTTCACGGTGTACTCACACGAAGAAACACAAGCTCTAACAAAGAAGAGAATCACAACCTCCAATACAACAACAATGTATGGAGATTGTAATATAATTTGAAACAATAATTGATCAAGACTTTGTATGAGTTGTAGGCTTGTTCCTTAGCTTCAAAATGCTCCAAAGCATCCATATTTATAGTGTAGGAGGCCTCCAAAGCTCCTACTAGCCGTTGCTACTCATAAGACTGAAATCACTCCAAGATCGCCTCGGACATCGCCTCGGGCGATCACCATCGCCGCGCCCCAACGGTCACCAAAAATCACGCATCGCCTCAGGCGATCGCTGGATCGCCTCAGGCGATCCAGAGCAAAAATCAAGGCCGTAGCCTCAGCTCCTTCAAATCTTGCATCGCCTCAAACAAACTCCAGATCGCCTCAGGCGTTCGTGCCATCGCCTCGGGCGTTCAGCCCATCGCCTTGGGCGATCTCCCTGCGCGCATGCCCGCGCCATGCCTCGGCGTCGCTCCAGTCGATGTGCGGGGCGAAGTGCCAAAAGGTTGCGATCGCCTCAGGCGTTGTTCACCATCGCCTCAGGCGATCTTCCTCGCATGCTCGCCTAGCCATCGCCTCTGTCGATGTGCGTGGCGATGCCTGGCCTGACACCCATCGCCTGGGGCGATGATCACCATCGCCTGGGGCGATCCAGGCCAGAATATGCACACTTGATTTTCTTCAATCCAAACCACTTTTCATCACTTAATCTGCACACTAAGTAGATGCATTAGTATAACAGACACAAGTTTTGTTGATCATCAAAACTCAAAGATTGACCGGGGATAATTTAACGCATTAAACGCAACCATGCCTTTAAGGCTCAACAATCTCCCCCTTTTTGATGATCACAAAACTTGATAAACTTGAATAAGTAATATGCATGAAATGTGAGTAAAAATAACTCCCCCTTAACAATTGCATAACACATACAAGTTATCAAGTAAATCTTTAAACAAATAACTCTCCCCCTCAAACCATGCATACATAAGCTCTCCCCCTTAAACTATGCATGTATTAAGGTTCAAGTTTATCACAAAATTCTCCCCCTTTTTGTGATAATCAAAAAGCCTAAAATTCAAATAAACATGGCATAATTTATATGTTGACATATAGCTTCAAATTACACATGTTCCTCATCAAACAAGATTAAATCATATAGAGGTGAATCACAACCATGTGTTTAAGGCACTCAACAATTAATTCTAAAAGTTGCAATGTGTGCATATGTTCATGCATTCATGCCAAAAACAAAATAATAAAAATATCAAGGCATTATAACAAATCATATACTTGCACATTTTCACATAACATTTTCAAATTTGAATGCAAAGCATATCAGGCTACTTACTATAAAAAAGATAAGCATACATCATGCATTTCAACAATTATGCTAAGGGGTTATGCATTTTACTCCAATGAATATTGAGCTTCAATATTTATTGATCACAATTGATTTGTGCCAATGAATTTTGAAATTGCTCTTTTAATATGTAAAAAATAAATTTTACCCTCAATGACAAGAGTTCGTTCTTGTCATAGGTCCAACGCCTCGAGCCTCTTCTATAGTTGTGAATAATACAAACTCCTCCTTTGAGTTGCTTGTGTAAGTAACCCCATGAGCATACAACGCAGCGGAATAAAATTTTGGGATTACTAACACCGGATCTATACATAGGGATTCATATCGGATTAGAGAATTACAAGTGTCTTACCCTTGTAGCGTGTTTGAAGCAGAATCCACGGAGCTGCACCACGTCCTACGCCTTCTCCGAGTCACTTAGCAAAACTTGAATGGTTTTGCCTCAACGGTATCCACACGATCGAATCGGGTGAAGGGATGGTTTAATAACAAATTGCTAGACAAGTTATTAAACCGATACACTAAGCACGCTCGATTCACAATCGAATAATGGCTCAAAACCACCAAGAACCCCTTCGACTTGTGAAGGCCGAGAGGAATTGGATGGTGCGGCCGTGTGCTCTTGCTTGGTGTAGGGTTTTTGTTATTCAATTTGTCTTGCAAGTCTTAATCTAATTAAACCTTGTTAACAAATTATATATGATTAATTAAAGGCTTTCTTAAAGCTTCATGGGCTTAAGCCCATGATTTAATTAATCCTTATTATTATTAATTAAGACTCCTCTTAATTATTTAATTCATCCCATGAATTTAATTTCCCTTCTCGATTTAATCTTTTGTGCGACCCGATAGGATCTCGTAATGTTGGCAGTGACATAAAATCTCATTTTATGTCGCAAGCATCGAGCGGTATCTAGCAACACATCGATGCTACCCAAATTACGAGAATGTCAATGACTCGACATAACCTTTAGAACTTGTGATAATATTAATCATGTAACTTAATCCCTTTGTCCTTTGTGTTTAGATTGAACACGAGTCGTGGAATAGTCATACTCGTATATTCAATCTTTATTTCTTGATCCCCAAGTAGAACTAGAATAAACGAATAAGCTCGATATCTCATATCGACTCATTCGAGCATGGCCATGCATTTTAGTTCTCACTTGATCAAGGGCCAAACACATCTCCTGTTATATAGGAGGGACAAATCCTATCTCGATCAGTCAACATCCCTCTACATAATTCGTAGTGTATCCAATAGTCGCCTTTATAGTTTACCCTGTTACGGGTAACGTTTGACGATATCAAACTACATAACTCCTTATGTTGGGATCTCTGATGATCACAAGTCGTAAGGATTACATACATTATTATCACTATGAGAATTGCATATGTCGATCATATAACTATCCATGTTGCATTCTCATGGTGGGTCTGTCCAGTACATCGTTCTCTAACATGTACCCATGTGTTGATTTGATATCTCATATCAATGAACAATTCATCAATCAACACATACTAGTCTCTATGTATTATCATTATCCCAATTCATGATAATACTTGACTAGGGACAATGTTTAAGAATAATACTATATTATTCTAGGGACATTAACTTATATATCAATTCATATTGCACAGATATTCGAATAATATATACTAATGATTTGCCATTAATAAAATCATATTACATTGTATGTCATAAACAATCATCTAATGACTTGTCTTAGGGCATATCCCAACAAATCTCCCACTTGCACTAAGACCAATCAGACATACACTTAATGCCTAGAGATCTAGTATGACGATCATGCTACTGCTGTGACAGTGGCTACGTCAATGGGTCAGATACATTATCATCTGTTGGTACTTTGCATATCTTAGGCAAAACACATATCCTCATTGCGATCGAAAATCATCCTTGTCGGTTTGGAAGCTTGCCTCAGTGTAACCCATTACATTGAGCTCTTCCTCACCTCCATAAATCAAGAATGTATCCTCAGTCCTTCTCAAGTACTTCAGGATGTTCTTGACAGCAATCCAGTGACCTTCACCTGGATCAACTTGATATCTGCTCGTCATGCTCAAAGCATACGATACATCGGGACGAGTACATATCATGGCATACATGATAGATCCAATAGCTGACGCGTATGGAATCTTACTCATGCGTTGTCTCTCATCTTCTGTTGAAGGACACTGTTCCTTCGAGAGATAAATGCCATGCGTCATAGGCACGAATCCTTTCTTGGATTCAGGCATGCTAAACCTTTTAAGCACCTTGTCTATGTATGTACTTTGACTTAGACCAAGAAGCCTTCTTGATCTATCTCTATAGATCTTGATTCCTAATACATAGGTGGCTTCTCCTAAATCTTTCATCGAAAAGCAGTTCCCTAGCCAAGTCTTTACAGATTGCAAGGCAGGGATATCATTTCCAATAAGAAGTATGTCATCTACATACAATACTAGGAAAATGATTACGCTCCCACTGACCTTCTTGTAGACACAAGGTTCATCTTCATTTTTGATAAAACCAAACTCTTTGATTGCATCATCAAAACGAAGATTCCAACTCCGAGAAGCTTGCTTCAATCCATAAATGGATCGTTGTAGCTTGCATATCTTTCCAGCATCCTTTGGATCGACAAAACCCTCGGGCTGTGTCATGTACACATCCTCGAGCAGATTTCCATTAAGGAAAGCTGTTTTGACATCCATCTGCCAGATTTCATAATCATGAAATGCAGCTATTGCAAGTAAGATCCTTATGGATTTAACCATGGCCACTGGTGAAAAGGTTTCATCATAGTCAATACCATGAATTTGTTTGAATCCTTTTGCAACCAGCCGACCTTTATAGGTTTGTACGTTACCATCCATATCGGTCTTTTTCTTGAAAATCCATTTGCACCCTATGGGTCGTACCCCTTCAGGTGGATCAACCAAAGTCCATACTTGGTTTGCATACATGGATTCCATCTCAGATTTCATGGCCTCTTGCCATTTCTCAGAATCATTGCCCATAATAGCTTGTTGATAAGATGACGGCTCATCCTCATCAATAAGTAGTAAGTCACCTTGTTGAGTCACAAGAAATCCATATCTCTGTGGCTCCCGGTGTTCTCTTACAGACCTACGCTGGGCTTGTGTCTCTTGAGCAGGTACTTCTTCCACAACAGCTTGTGGTGCCTGCTCTGTTTCCATCTCAATCTCAGGTTCAGTGTTTTCTTGTGGTTGAACTTCACTAAGTTCTATTTTTCTCCCACTGGTTTTTCTAGAAATAAATTCTCTTTCAAGAAATACACCAGTCCGAGCAACAACTACTTTGTTCTCGTGGGATAATAGAAATAGTATCCTTTCGTTTCCTTAGGATACCCCACAAATAAACACTTATCAGATTTGGGTCCAAGTTTGTTAGTAGCTTGACGTCTAACGAAAGCCTCACAACCCCAAATCTTCATAAACGACATACTAGGACGCTTCCCAGTCCATATCTCATATGGTGTCTTTTCCACTGATTTAGATGGAACACGGTTCAGTAAGAAAATCGCTGTTTCTAGAGCGTGTCCCCAAAACGATATCGGAAGATCTGCATGACTCATCATTGATCTAACCATGTCTAACAAGGTTCGATTTCTCCTCTCGGATACACCATTCCATTGTGGAGTATACGGAGGAGTGAGCTGTGGGACTATTCCACACTCCTTTAGATAGTCATGAAACTCTTGGCTTAAGTATTCACCTCCTCGATCTGATCGAAGGATTTTGATACTCTTGCCAAGTTGGTTTTGTACTTCATTCTTGAAATCTTTGAACTTTTCAAAGGTTTCATGTTTATGTTTCATTAGGTACACATACCCATATCTACTGAGGTCATCAGTAAATGTAACGAAGTATTGAAAACCACCTCTAGCTTGCGTACTTATTGGTCCACATACATCACTATGTATTAGTCCCAATAAAACATTTGCCCTTTCAACATGTTCCTTGAAAGGGGCTTTAGTCATCTTGCCCATTAAACAAGATTCGCATGTTTCATATGATTCAAAATCAAATGAATCTAATACTCCATCCTTATGAAGTTTAGATATGCGGTTCTCGTTTATGTGGCCCAAGCGACAGTGCCAGAGATAAGTCGGATTACAATCATTATTTTTAATCCTTTTAGTATTTATGTTATAGATAGGCATATCAAGATTTAATACATAAAGACCATTCACCATTTGTGCACTAGCATAAAACATATCATTTAAATAAATAGAACAACAATTGTCCTTTATTATAAATGAAAAACCATACTTGTCTAAACAAGAAATAGAAATAATGTTTTTAGTAATTGAAGGCACAAAATAACAGTCTTTTAAAATCAGTGATAAACCAGAAGGTAAAGCTAAATGATAATCTCCTATAGCTAATGCAGCAACTCTTGCTCCATTTCCAACTCGGAGATCAACTTCACCTTTCGCCAATGTCCTACTCCTTTTGAGATCCTGCACATTTACACAAATGTGAGATCCACATCCAGTATCTAATACCCATGATGAAGAAGTAGATAAATTGACTTCTATAACAAAAATACCTGAAGCGGAAGTCACACTTCCTTTCTTTAGATCCTCCAGATATACTTTGCAGTTCCTTTTCCAATGGCCGGTCTCACCGCAATGGAAACAGTTCCCTTCCTTTGCTATCCCTCCCTTTGGCTTCAGTGCAGAAGACTTTGGCTTAGATTTAGCAAAGACTTTCTTTGCTTTCTTGTTGCCTTTAGCTTTGGCCCTTCCTTTGCCCTTATTCACAATAAGGACATTTGTGGCCTTAGTCTTCTTAGTATTTGCTTCATATGTTCTCAACATACCAAGCAACTGTGGTAGAGTCTTTTCCATGTCAGTCATATTGTAATTTACTACAAATTGACTGAAGCTCTCAGGCAACGATTGCAAGATTACATCGGTGGCCAACTCTTGGTCCAATGGAAAACCTAGCTTGTCCAGATTCTCAATGTACCCAATCATCTTGAGCACATGAGTTCCAACTAAGCTTCCTTCTACCATCCTGCACTGGAATAACGCTTTAGAGACGTCATACCTCTCTTGTCTAGCTTGTTGTTGGTACAACTGCTTTAAGTGTTCGATCATATCGAACGCCTCCATTTCCTCATGTTGCTTCTGAAGCTCAGAGTTCGTGGTGGCAAGCGTGAGGCACCCAACATCAAGTGCGTCACTCTGATGCTTCTTGTAAGCATCTTTTTCGGTTCTTGTAGCCGTTAGGGGAGGTTCCTCAGCGGGTAAGGGTTCCTCTAGGACATATTGTTTCTTTTCTTGTTTGAGGACTATCCTCAAGTTCCTATGCCAGTCTAGGAAATTCGTCCCATTTAGTTTGTCCTTCTCAAGGACCGATCGCAGTGATAAAGTGCTAGTAACGTTGTTAGTTGCCATGGATATCTACAATATAAATATGCAAAATAAGTTTATGATTTAAATCATTTAACATGGTCTTATATTAAATGATACTCCCACTATTTTGTTTGAAAAATATCAACCCTCGAAACCTTTAGTGGGCCAAGATCCATATTTCACTTAATCTTGAGTTAGCTTTGGCTAATCGCCCAAGACTCGGTTATTTAGGTAGACAACACTTTGTCAATTACATCACATATAATTCTTGGATAGTTGGACGAACAACGCTTTGTTCAATTCATCAAATGAATTAAAATCCAACCCATGTCTCTAGGTTCCCAATCCTATTGAGATAACCTAGTTAAGTCGTACCCAATTAAAGTATAACGGATATCACTTTTATCCTTTCGCGCCTTACTAAGATTGCCACGGTGCTTTGCTTTGGCAAACCCACACATGTACAATCGAAGTTATTGACGAGTACTTTTATTTTGGAAGGCATCTAAAACTTAATATTTTATAGGGATTTATTGATCTCATGATTAATTTGATAATTTAAAATATGTCCACTACATATAGTTGTATACATATCTACATATATGTGTAATACTATTATCAAACTAAAACATAAGATAAATCATGCATCAACATACATAATTAAACGTGACATGGTTATAGCCCCTACTATTGATTTTCTCAAGCCAATGAGAAAATCCTATGAGTCAACCTAAGGTAACTTCATAAGCACCTTCCTTTGGCTCCAATTTGTGAATGGCCTCCTCATCCCGGCACGATGCTCCATCTTCATTGATCACCATCAATAAAATAAACTACACTATTTACAAGATATAGAATTCCTCGATTCACATTCGAGGGGAACATAGGGGAGGGATTACATTTAGAATGAAATAGAGAAAGGCACGACACGCAGGTCGTATTATAAATTACAAACATCCACAAATCCTATCTAATAGGTCAAAGGGCTATAACCACGCACCATGCTCAAACAACACATAAAGCATGCATTAACATTTAATTAATTAAATTCTAAACATTTTAAATTTAATTCTAATTAAAACTGTAAAATAATTTTTGAAAAAATATCGTACGCTCGGGACATCACATGCCACGAACTAAAGCGACTAAGACTCGAACCACCATGGTTCGAACCATGAAGCACACGGCTGGACCAATAGTGGGCCTAGGGTTCGAAACCCTAGCCCATGGCCGAGCCATGCTCGAGCGGTGGCGGCGAGCCCATGCACGGCTGCTAGGGTTCGAAACCCTAGCCGTCATGAGTTAGCCGTCATGAGCCAATGGGTTCAAAAACCCTAATTTTACGGCGGCTCGGCTCATGCTCGAGCCAGGGTCCGAACCCTAGCCCTTAAGCGGCGGCTGCTTGGCCATGCATGAGCCAATGGGTTCGAAACCCTAGCAACATGCGGCGGCCATGAGCCATGATGACTAGGGTTCGAAACCCTAGCCTTTTGCAAGCGGCGGCCGAGCCATGGTGACTAGGGTTCGAAACCCTAGCCCTTAGGTGGTCTCGGCCGTGAGCCATTGTACCGGTTTTGATCACGAATTATCATATATTTCGATCCGTCAATTATATCAAATATAATATCATACGATGATTTTCGCAAACTTGATTTAATCCATATCATATATGAAAATACAGTTTTAAATAGCATGCAATATAAGCTCTAATATGATTAACACAATTTAATCACATAAATCCGATATGAGCCTTGTACACGGCTCTGATACCACTGTAAGTAACCCCATGAGCATACAACGCAGCGGAATAAAATTTTGGGATTACTAACACCGGATCTATACATAGGGATTCATATCGGATTAGAGAATTACAAGTGTCTTACCCTTGTAGCGTGTTTGAAGTAGAATCCACGGAGCTGCACCACGTCCTACGCCTTCTCCGAGTCACTTAGCAAAACTCGAATGGTTTTGCCTCAACGGTATCCACACGATCGAATCGGGTGAAGGGATGGTTTAATAACAAGTTGCTAGACAAGTTATTAAACCGATACACTAAGCACGCTCGATTCACAATCGAATAATGGCTCAAAACCACCAAGAACCCCTTCGACTTGTGAAGGCCGAGAGGAATTGGATGGTGCGGCCGTGTGCTCTTGCTTGGTGTAGGGTTTTTGTTTTTCAATTTGTCTTGCAAGTCTTAATCTAATTAAACCTTGTTAACAAATTATATATGATTAATTAAAGGCTTTCTTAAAGCTTCATGGGCTTAAGCCCATGATTTAATTAATCCTTATGATTATTAATTAAGACTCCTCTTAATTATTTAATTCATCCCATGAATTTAATTTCCCTTCTCGATTTAATCTTTTGTGCGACCCGATAGGATCTCGTAATGTTGGCAGTGACATAAAATCTCATTTTATGTCGCAAGCATCGAGCGGTATCTAGCAACACATCGATGCTACCCAAATTACGAGAATGTCAATGACTCGACATAACCTTTAGAACTTGTGATAATATTAATCATGTAACTTAATCCCTTTGTCCTTTGTGTTTAGATTGAACACGAGTCATGGAATAGTCATACTCGTATATTCAATCTTTATTTCTTGATCCCCAAGTAGAACTAGAATAAACGAATAAGCTCGATATCTCATATCGACTCATTCGAGCATGGCCATGCATTTTAGTTCTCACTTGATCAAGGGCCAAACACATCTCCTGTTATATAGGAGGGACAAATCCTATCTCGATCATTCAACATCCCTCTACATAATTCGTAGTGTATCCAATAGTCGCCTTTATAGTTTATCCTGTTACGGGTAACGTTTGACGATATCAAAATACATAACTCCTTATGTTGGGATCTCTGATGATCACAAGTCGTAAGGATTACATACATTATTATCACTATGAGAATTGCATATGACGATCATATAACTATCCATGTTGCATTCTCATGGTGGGTCTGTCCAGTACATCGTTCTCTAACATATACCCATGTGTTGATTTGATATCTCATATCAATGAACAATTCATCAATCAACACATACTAGTCTCTATGTATTATCATTATCCCAATTCATGATAATACTTGACTAGGGACAATGTTTAAGAATAATACTATATTATTCTAGGGACATTAACTTATATATCAATTCATATTGCACAGATATTCGAATAATATATACTAATGATTTGCCATTAATAAAATCACATTACATTGTATGTCATAAACAATCATCTAATGACTTGTCTTAGGGCATATCCCAACAGCTTGGCCCTTCATCCTTCATTCCATTCTTGTCCCTACAAGACAAATTTACAATTGGAGGAACTTTGGTACCCATTTGATTTTTGGGTCCTAGGGGGTTAACTTTCAATGGCATTTTTGAAATCCATTTCCACCTCTTATTAGGTTGGTATTGGATTCTAGCAAATCTACACTTATTTTTAGTGTGGCCATTTTTGCAACAATAATTACAAGTAGGAGAATCATGCTTTGCATTGGCCAACAAGCTAGAGAAAGTTTTTGATTTGCTTGAAAAACCTAAGCCGGCTTTGTCAAAGCTACAACGTTGCAAGCCAAGCAATTCATTCATCTTTTTACTACTTTCACTAAATTTGCAAAAAGATATCTTTAAAGAATTTAATTCATTTTTCAATGAATTATTCTCTTCATCTTTCTTAGCAATCTCAAGTTTGAGTAATTTGTTACTCATCTTGGTTTTGCCAAAAGCATCAATAAGATCATTATAAGACTCTAAGAGTTCATCAAATGAAGGTACCTCATTGTCACTTTCATCTCCTTCATCTCCAAGAGCCATTAGACATAGATTGGTGGCTTCTTCTTCATCGGAGTTGCTATCACTCCATGTGGCTATAAACGCCTTCTTCTTCCCTTTGTCCTCATTCTTCTTCCTAGGGCATTTGTTAGCATAATGACCTTTATTATTACAATTATAACAAGTTACCTCATTTTTGGATTCATTTTTGGTTGCACTTGAGGTCTTTGACTTGCTATGTTTGGTGAAGAGCTTCTTGAACTTCTTTGTGAATAGGATCATCTCCTCATCATCGTCATCTTCTTCATCATCGGAGAGGTCTTTCCTTCCAACCAAGGCAATCCCATTTCTCTTGGATCTATCCTCCTCCTTTACTTCCCTCCTTGTGGCAACTTCAAGCTCATGAGTCACCAATGTGCCATGGAGCTCATCAAGATCATAGGAAGCACTTTCTCCTTTGTTGGACTCGATAATGGCCGTCCTCTTTGCATCCCATTCTTTAGGTAAGGCCCTTAGTGCTCTCCTCCATATTTGCTTTGGAGGATACTTCTCTCCAAGTTGAGCAAGCTCGTTGATGATTTGGGTGAGCCTCCTAAACATGGAATCCACATCTTCTCCGAAATCCATCTCAAATGTCTCATATTTGAGTTGAAGGAGGTCTATCTTTGTCTCCTTTACTTGGTTGGTTCCTTCATGACAAATTTGTAATTTGTCCCATATCTCCTTAGCGTTTGAGCACATTGAGATCCGGTTGTACTCCTTCATATCTAAAGCACAATGCAAAATATTAATAGCTTTAGCATTTTGAGATATTAAAATCATATCCGCTCTAGTGAAATCGTTCATCTCTTTGGGAACACTAATTCCCCCAATTTCCTTTAAAGGAATATGTGGACCTTTCACTATGATTTTCCAAAGATCATAATCTACGGATTTGATGTATAGAGAAATTCTATTCTTCCAATAACCGTAGTTATCACCCGTGAAAAGCGGAGGGCGATTCGTCGATTGACCTTGAGCAAACTCATTTGCTAGATTAGCCATAAAAAGATTTTGATTTAAAAACAAAATCAAATGGCTCTGATACCACTTGTTGGAATCGAAGAGGGGGGGTGAATGAGATTCCTTGGCTACTTTAGCGTTTTAAAATGAGTTTGTAAAATAAAAATATTTTGCGCTTGCGGAAGCCTTTAGTCAATCGATAAATGCAAAGAATAAAATAAATAAATGCGTAAAGGAAATAAAGCAATAAATAACAAAAGGATTTGTTATAGAAGTTCGGCGATGAATCGCCTACGTCTCCTCTTCCCGGTTAGATAACCTCCAACCGAGGTTCCACTAGAACAATTGGTCTTGGCCTTGAGGGCTCCAAGTTAGCCACACAACAACTCTTCCCGAGTTACAACGCTCTTCCCGAGCACACTACTCTTCCCGAGTACACAAGCTCTTCCCGAGCACACAAGCTCTTCCCGAGCACAATACTCTTCCCGAGTATACAAAGCTCTTCCCGAGCTACCAACACTCTTCACGAGTCTTCTTGGCCTTAAGGGCTCCAAGGATAGCCACACACTTGTACCAACTAGACTAGTTGATGACTTTACAATTTTCCAACTTGCTTTGGTGTTGGAGGACCTTTACAATAAATTAAACCAACAAACACCTTCACGGTGTACTCACACGAAGAAACACAAGCTCTAACAAAGAAGAGAATCACAACCTCCAATACAACAACAATGTATGGAGATTGTAATATAATTTGAAACAATAATTGATCAAGACTTTGTATGAGTTGTAGGCTTGTTCCTTAGCTTCAAAATGCTCCAAAGCATCCATATTTATAGTGTAGGAGGCCTCCAAAGCTCCTACTAGCCGTTGCTACTCATAAGGCTGAAATCACTCCAAGATCGCCTCGGACATCGCCTCGGGCGATCACCATCGCCGCGCCCCAACGGTCACCAACGATCGCTGGATCGCCTCAGGCGATCCAGAGCAAAAAAGGCCGTAGCCTCAGCTCCTTCAAATCTTGCATCGCCTCAAACGAACTCCAGATCGCCTCAGGCGTTCGTGCCATCGCCTTGGGCGATCTCCCTGCGCGCATGCCCGCGCCATGCCTCGGCGTCGCTCCAGTCGATGTGCGGGGCGAAGTGCCAAAAGGTTGCCATCGCCTCAGGCGTTGTTCACCATCGCCTCAGGCGATCTTCCTCGCATGCTCGCCTAGCCATCGCCTCTGTCGATGTGCGTGGCGATGCCTGGCCTGACACCCATCGCCTGGGGCGATGATCACCATCGCCTGGGGCGATCCAGGCCAGAATATGCACACTTGATTTTCTTCAATCCAAACCACTTTTCATCACTTAATCTGCACACTAAGTAGATGCATTAGTATAACAGACACAAGTTTTGTTGATCATGAAAACTCAAAGATTGACTGGGGATAATTTAACGCATTAAACGCAACCATGCGCTTAAGGCTCAACAATCTCCCCCTTTTTGATGATCACAAAACTTGATAAACTTGAATAAGTAATATGCATGAAATGTGAGTAAAAATAACTCCCCCTTAACAATTGCATAACACATACAAGTTATCAAGTAAATCTTTAAACAAATAACTCTCCCCCTCAAACCATGCATACATAAGCTCTCCCCCTTAAACTATGCATGTATTAAGGTTCAAGTTTATCACAAAATTCTCCCCCTTTTTGTGATAATCAAAAAGCCTAAAATTCAAATAAACATGGCATAATTTATATGTTGACATATAGCTTCAAATTACACATGTTCCTCATCAAACAAGATTAAATCATATAGAGGTGAATCACAACCATGTGTTTAAGGCACTCAACAATTAATTCTAAAAGTTGCAATGTGTGCATATGTTCATGCATTCATGCCAAAAACAAAATAATAAAAATATCAAGGCATTATAACAAATCATATACTTGCACATTTTCACATAGCATTTTCAAATTTGATTGCAAAGCATATCAGGCTATTTACTATAAAAAAGATAAGCATACATCATGCATTTCAACAATTATGCTAAGGGGTTATGCATTTTACTCCAATGAATATTGAGCTTCAATATTTATTGATCACAATTGATTTGTGCCAATGAATTTTGAAATTGCTCTTTTAATATGTAAAAAATAAATTTTACCCTCAATGACAAGAGTTCGTTCTTGTCATAGGTCCAACGCCTCGAGCCTCTTCTATAGTTATGAATAATACAAACTCCTCCTTTGAGTTGCTTGGCCCTTCATCCTTCATTCCATTCTTGTCCCTACAAGACAAATTTACAATTGGAGGAACTTTGGTACCCATTTGATTTTTGGGTCCTAGGGGGTTAACTTTCAATGGCATTTTTGAAATCCATTTCCACCTCTTATTAGGTTGGTATTGGATTCTAGCAAATCTACACTTATTTTTAGTGTGGCCATTTTTGCAACAATAATTACAAGTAGGAGAATCATGCTTTGCATTGGCCAACAAGCTAGAGAAAGTTTTTGATTTGCTTGAAAAACCTAAGCCGGCTTTGTCAAAGCTACAACGTTGCAAGCCAAGCAATTCATTCATCTTTTTACTACTTTCACTAAATTTGCAAAAAGATATCTTTAAAGAATTTAATTCATTTTTCAATGAATTATTTTCTTCATCTTTCTTAGCAATCTCAAGTTTGAGTAATTTGTTACTCATCTTGGTTTTGCCAAAAGCATCAATAAGATCATTATAAGACTCTAAGAGTTCATCAAATGAAGGTACCTCATTGTCACTTTCATCTCCTTCATCTCCAAGAGCCATTAGACATAGATTGGTGGCTTCTTCTTCATCGAAGTTGCTATCACTCCATGTGGCTATAAACGCCTTCTTCTTCCCTTTGTCATCATTCTTCTTCCTAGGGCATTTGTTAGCATAATGACCTTTATTATTACAATTATAACAAGTTACCTCATTTTTGGATTCATTTTTGGTTGCACTTGAGGTCTTTGACTTGCTATGTTTGGTGAAGAGCTTCTTGAACTTCTTTGTGAATAGGATCATCTCCTCATCATCGTCATCTTCTTCATCATCGGAGAGGTCTTTCCTTCCAACCAAGGCAATCCCATTTCTCTTGGATCTATCCTCCTCCTTTACTTCCCTCCTTGTGGCAACTTCAAGCTCATGAGTCACCAATGTGCCATGGAGCTCATCAAGATCATAGGAAGCACTTTCTCCTTTGTTGGACTCGATAATGGCCGTCCTCTTTGCATCCCATTCTTTAGGTAAGGCCCTTAGTGCTCTCCTCCATATTTGCTTTGGAGGATACTTCTCTCCAAGTTGAGCAAGCTCGTTGATGATTTGGGTGAGCCTCCTAAACATGGAATCCACATCTTCTCCGGAATCCATCTCAAATGTCTCATATTTGAGTTGAAGGAGGTCTATCTTTGTCTCCTTTACTTGGTTGGTTCCTTCATGACAAATTTGTAATTTGTCCCATATCTCCTTAGCGGTTGAGCACATTGAGATCCGGTTGTACTCCTTCATATCTAAAGCACAATGCAAAATATTAATAGCTTTAGCATTTTGAGATATTAAAATCATATCCGCTCTAGTGAAATCGTCCATCTCTTTGGGAACACTAATTCCCCCAATTTCCTTTAAAGGAATATGTGGACCTTTCACTATGATTTTCCAAAGATCATAATCTACGGATTTGATGTATAGAGAAATTCTATTCTTCCAATAACCGTAGTTATCACCCGTGAAAAGCGGAGGGCGATTCGTCGATTGACCTTGAGCAAACTCATTTGCTAGATTAGCCATAAAAAGATTTTGATTTAAAAACAAAAATCAAATGGCTCTGATACCACTTGTTGGAATCGAAGAGGGGGGGTGAATGAGATTCCTTGGCTACTTTAGCGTTTTAAAATGAGTTTGTAAAATAAAAATATTTTGCGCTTGCGGAAGCCTTTAGTCAATCGATAAATGCAAAGAATAAAATAAATAAATGCGTAAAGGAAATAAAGCAATAAATAACAAAAGGATTTGTTATAGAAGTTCGGCGATGAATCGCCTACGTCTCCTCTTCCCGGTTAGATAACCTCCAACCGAGGTTCCACTAGAACAATTGGTCTTGGCCTTGAGGGCTCCAAGTTAGCCACACAACAACTCTTCCCGAGTTACAACGCTCTTCCCGAGCACACAAGCTCTTCCCGAGCACAATACTCTTCCCGAGTATACAAAGCTCTTCCCGAGCTACCAACACTCTTCACGAGTCTTCTTGGCCTTAAGGGCTCCAATGATAGCCACACACTTGTACCAACTAGACTAGTTGATGACTTTACAATTTTCCAACTTGCTTTGGTGTTGGAGGACCTTTACAATAAATTAAACCAACAAACACCTTCACGGTGTACTCACACGAAGAAACACAAGCTCTAACAAAGAAGAGAATCACAACCTCCAATACAACAACAATGTATGGAGATTGTAATATAATTTGAAACAATAATTGATCAAGACTTTGTATGAGTTGTAGGCTTGTTCCTTAGCTTCAAAATGCTCCAAAGCATCCATATTTATAGTGTAGGAGGCCTCCAAAGCTCCTACTAGCCGTTGCTACTCATAAGGCTGAAATCACTCCAAGATCGCCTCGGACATCGCCTCGGGCGATCACCATCGCCGCGCCCCAACGGTCACCAAAAATCACGCATCGCCTCAGGCGATCGCTGGATCGCCTCAGGCGATCCAGAGCAAAAAAAGGCCGTAGCCTCAGCTCCTTCAAATCTTGCATCGCCTCAAACGAACTCCAGATCGCCTCAGGCGTTCGTGCCATCGCCTCGGGCATTCAGCCCATCGCCTTGGGCGATCTCCCTGCGCGCATGCCCGCGCCATGCCTCGGCGTCGCTCCAGTCGATGTGCGGGGCGAAGTGCCAAAAGGTTGCCATCGCCTCAGGCGTTGTTCACCATCGCCTCAGGCGATCTTCCTCGCATGCTCGCCTAGCCATCGCCTCTGTCGATGTGCGTGGCGATGCCTGGCCTGACACCCATCGCCTGGGGCGATGATCACCATCGCCTGGGGCGATCCAGGCCAGAATATGCACACTTGATTTTCTTCAATCCAAACCACTTTTCATCACTTAATCTGCACACTAAGTAGATGCATTAGTATAACAGACACAAGTTTTGTTGATCATCAAAACTCAAAGATTGACCGGGGATAATTTAACGCATTAAACGCAACCATGCGTTTAAGGCTCAACACCTTTTGTTCAAAATAATGAGTGTGATAAGGAAACAAGCCACCACCTAATAACCCCTACTCAAATACATACAATCGGGGGTTGAGGAATCATCCTAACTTATAATGGGACAAACAAAAAAATGAGTTGAATCCACAATCACCACCAGGATATGCACCAAAGCCGAGTAAGGAGGAGCTGATGACCAAATTCATCACATCGACGGAGACTTTATTCCAAAATCAAGAGGTCTTGATAAAGAATTTGGAAGTACAAGTGGGGTAGTTAGCAACCATCCTTTTTGGGCGAGCTCAAGGAACATTACCCAGTGACACTGAGAAGAATCCGAGGAAGTAAGTCAATGACATAAAACTAAGGAGCAGAAATGAAGTTGTTGAGGAGAATGCTAGCAAGAATGATGAGTTTGACCAAGGAAAAGAGGGATCAAGCACGCGACAACATCACACCACATGCTAAGGTACATATCTCACTCCCATTTCCCGCTGCATATAAGAGAGCAAAATTAGATGCTAAATTTTCTAAGTTCCTTGATTTGATTAAGAATCTCCATATTGATATGTCATCTATTAATGATATACGACAAATGCCGAATTACGCTAAGTTTTTGAAGGAGATACTGTCAAACAAGCAAAAATTGGGAAAACATGAGATGATAAATTTAACTGATGAGTGTTCGGCTACCATTCAAAACAATTCACCTACAAAGTTAAAGGATCTATGAAGTATTAAGCACTACATGCTCTATTAAATTTAATAAATCATTATGTGATTTTGGTGCAAGTGTAAATTTAATGCATCTATCTGTTTAAAGGAAGTTAGTTAAAGTTGGAGGAGCTTAAGCCTACAAGTGTTACCTTGTAAATGGCGGACAAGTCCATCACATATCCATAGGGGATCATCGAGGACGTACCACTTAAGGTTAACCAATTTATCATTCCGATGAATTTTCTTGTGTTGGACATGCCACTAATCTTAGGAAGACCCTTCCTAGCGATGGAAGGGCATTAATCGATGTCCAAAAAGGGAAGTTGATCCTCCATGTAGGAAATGATCAAATCACATTTAACACGTTTCAAACTTTGTCACACCAACATAATGAACACATGTGCTTTTAAGTTAATACTATTGATCCATTGTCTGTTGCAGGGGCGAAACTAGGATTCTATACTAGGGTGGGCTAAACTAAATTAAAATCATAATATTTTTATATGAAAAAATTCATTGATAAGAAAAACAATGTATCACGATACTTAATAAATATAGTTTATCATAGTGATTAATATAACAATCAAATGAACAAATTAATAGTAAAAACTATTTAAAAATATAGAGTGCAGTGTATAAACAATCGGTATTAAGCATGAAAAAATGTATAAAAATTTAAAAGTTTAAATATCAAAATGCTACAGTGATTGAATAGTTTAAAATTTAAAAGCTCATATATCAAAATGCTACAATGGTTAAATAGCTAAATTTCCTATAAGGCAAAGGAAGATGCCGATTTTTATTTAAAAAATAAACTTATTTACTAACGTTAAATAAAATTAAATTTATATGGATTTTGACACGATTTTTTTTATTATATATGTATGAACTTGGGTTATTTTACTGTGGATAAAATACTACATCTTTATATTCAAATGTATATCCAATATTAAATAATTATGCAATCATACTCCATTATTCTTTTAGGTGATTAAATAATTGAATTTGACAATCATTTATGACAATCTTATAACGTGCATAACATACTTTTCATATTGGGCTTTTCAAAACAAGCTCAAAAAAAATATGATCAATATATACACTATATAACTACTAATAACATCTAGTGGGCTAGACTGGGCTGAAGCCCAGTCTAGCCCACTATATGTCTCGCCCCTGGTCTGTTGATGTGTGCATGTGAAAAGCAAAGAGGACATAAGAAACTGCCCTGCAGATTTGGTGCCAAAAACCGTAGCAAGAAGAAGAAGAAAACGATGGTTACCCATCAAAAGTCCATCCACAAGGTGGTCAATTCTGTGAGGGAGACTTGGTTCTAGTGAATAAATTCAGGCTATCCTTGTTTCCAAGAAAGGATGACTCCAAGTGGACTGGACCATACAAGGTGGTTGATGTATCACCGTCCGACACAATCAAGGTAAATGACCGTAAGGGAGGCATATTCACGGTGAAAAGAAAGAGTTTGAGGCACTATCAAGCGAACGAGGCAAATTCATGCACCACTGTCCGTATTTGATCACTGAGCTGAACTCGTAAAAGTCCAGCTTGAGACTATAAATTAAGAGCTTCTAATTTTCCTTATCTTCGTTTTTGAATTTCGTAGTTGTTTTTCATTTTGTTTTTTTATTTTTGGTAAGTGACTACGTGTGCGCTATTCATATTTTCTAATCATCTTCCCCACTAACTGACGAGGAGAAGGACGACGATCACTGATGATCGTCATCACATGTATTTGCTTGTCTTATTTTCCATGCTTAGTACATTGAGGACAATGTATAATTTAAATTTGGGGAGTAGGTTATTATTTTTGCATGTTGTTACCGTCTCTTGTTTTTCAAGCTAATTATGGTAGAATCTATGATGCACGGACACTCTTAAAAACCACTCGGTGTAGTGTCGGACACTTCTCGGACACCGACACTTCTCAGACACTCTTCGGACAATGGCGTGTCCTTGATTTTATTAAAAGAATAATAACGGGCACCCGTGTAGGACACTCCTCTCAAAACCGTACACCTGTGTCGGACACGATCGATGGGCGTGCATGACACAAAAAGGACAATTTTGGGTGTTAATTGTACAATTTAAATTTTTTTTGGCTAAAATAAAATTTAGACGTGTTAGTTAAATTTTATGTTAATTGAATATACATTTGTTGTTAGTATGAGTGATACTATGATGATTTCAGTGACATACATTTATATATATTGTTTTTGAATTTGGTAAGAATATAGGTGGTGTTATTTTTTATTTGGACATGTTTGTTAAACTTTATATTAATTAAATTAATATTTATTTGGTGTTAGTATGTTTGATACTATGATGATTTCAGTGACATGCATTTATTTATATGCTTCTTGAATTTGGTAAGAATTTTTTTGTTGATTTTACACGGTTTTATAATTTTAAAAAAGTGAATTTTGGTATTTGTAATATCCTACATGTATAATATATATATATATATATATATATAAATATAAAAATATACAACCGTGTCGTATCCTAAAAATTTTGAAAATCCGCGTCGTCGTCTCGTGCCGTGTCGTATCAGTGTTCATGCATAGTAGGGCAGACTTATTGTCGTTTCTTGAGAACCAACAATTTTTTTTTGAAAATGAGTTCATAATTTGAGAAAAGAATGAATAAAAGTAGTGGATACGATTCCATGATGATATTGACGTGAGTCTTGAAAACTGTTGAACTTATATGTGAATACCATGTGTGAGTTAATATGTTAAGGATGAGAAATATTTTGAGCCCATTGAGCCACGATCTTGTGGATTGCATGTTGAACAGTGACATCAACAATTGCAACATCCATAGATTGAGTTGTTGGCCTTTCGATGGCCTGCACAATAAATAATGCATCTGTCTCAATGATGTAGTGGTGCAGCTAACGACGAGAAAACCTTCACGCACCACATATGCTCCCGCTATACGAGGAGAAAACTTCCCCGGGAAGCAGCGAACAAATGCAAGAAGAACCACACTGACTCATCTCTTGCCACCATACTCACACCGAAGAACGACAAAGATCGATAATTGTAGCATCGATGTTGAGTTTAATCCAGGTTGAAGAGCTGACCATGTCATGTTGGCCCTCAACATAAGAGGGCATGGAAGTCATCGGATAGAATGACAAGAAATTCACCCATGTAGTACTTGCGCGATCCATGACTTCTTTTGTTGTGGTCCGAAAGCCATAAAAAACTAAACAATTACAACGTTTAATCTGATAAGTCTTTATTTGACTTTGACTCATCATTATCACTGATTTAATATTTATTATATAATATTATATTTGTCTGATCAAAAAAAAAAAAACAATCACTGATTTAATATTTAGAATCTCATACATAGTGATAGTGAAGTTTTACCCCCGGATCCAACCAAACACTCCAACAAACAATAACAAAACCCCAAGTCATGCAACCAATATCTATGTGTATCTGCCTTATATAGCTTTTGGACATTCTTAAAGGAAAGGAAAATGTTTATTAAGTGCTCACAACAGACTCGTAATATACTCAGTAATCCCTTCAAATTTTCGATCAAAACCTTCAACTCTTTCACAATCATCCAACTTGCAGATTTTATTATGCAATTAATTGGAAAAATTGAGCTTCAAAGCTTCGACAAGATGGTGATGTTAAGAGAAATAAGTGAAACATGTTCATTTAGTGTGAAAACATTGTTTTCACTATGTTGGATTTAACTCTAGGGAAGCAACATGTGGATGAAGTTTAGGGACCAAACTCAATTGATAAAAGAATATAGATAAATGGGGAGAAAAATAGACTATTTTACTATAGGGAAGAAAAAGACTTTGAGGGTAGTTATATTTTATAGGATATTTGTGGAGTGATTACAAAAGAAAACATCGTGCCAGGCAGCTCAAACATATTTTTTATGATATGGAGACTGAACTTTAAAATAAAATAGGATTTTGAGAATTTTCAAGTCTCCTATTATCTAAGTTTTATAAATATATTGTCAATCAAATTTATTATAATTAGCATTCAATGAATATTTAATCTATTTCATTTAAATTTCCTAAGTTGATATAACTTAAATAGTAAATACGTATTTTTTTAAAAATGGGCTTAAACTAGTTACTATAGAATAGTTAAAGAACTAAAATTTATCGTTAAGCACATTAACAACTAAAAATGTCACCCATGATTTGTCGGACTAAAAATGATATTTTTGCCAAAAATGAAATAAAATTACTTTCATTCATTTTTTTTGTTTGTGTATTAATCGAATAAATTTTTAAAAGATGATAAAAGACGTGTAAGTTAAACTTTATGTATAGTATTTTATAAAACCAGCTAAGAAAAATTATAAAGATGTCCATTTTAACTTTACATCGATTTAGAATTAACAGTTGAGAATTCTAGGCAAATATTTAGATTAATTTTGTGAAATATTTTTTTTATTTAGGAGCAAACATATTCATTTAACATTAATATCAGAGGTTGATTCTTTTAGGATGCATTTGGATTAAAGGATCTAATGCCATTGATTTCAAATCCATTTTATTATTTGGATGAATTTATATTGTGTGTATTTCAAATACACATATTTACTAGTTTATATAAATCTAACGGTAATTATGATGGATTTGAAATGTACCCGAGATATTTGTCATTCAAATCAATTTGGAATTCATTCACAAATCAAATCCATCCATGCAAATGAAATCAATCCATACAAACACAACCTTAGTGTACCTTAGTGTAGCTTGAATTTCATAGCTACCTACACAAGCTTCCAAACACTTCACTTTCTTGATATACACCTTTTCGAGTCTAGAACTTTTATTTAAGGGGCAAAAAATAATAACATAAAAAATTTATTTTTTATCAATAATCTAATAATGATATTGTACAGTAACTCATAATATTACCAATCAGGTCTGGACACTAAATTAAAATTAAAAGATAAAAATGCCCAAATTCTTTTACTAAATTCGATTAATGATATATAAAAATATAATCTACACACTAATTCCATCAACATAAATTTTAAAAAATTGAAACCATCTTTTAAAAAAAATATAACATTTTGTAAATTAAACTGTTGACACGTTAAAAAAACAAAAAAGAAAGTCTAGGTATCTTCCTTAATGCAAAAGTATAAATAATCTTTTAAAACTAAGATTATTTTGTAAATTAAAGTGTAAAAGGATAACCACATACTACCATACATGTATACAAGACCTAACATGGATATGTCACCTTGAAAAGGGAATCAGGACACCAACATCGATCTCCTTAGTCCTGAGACACTCTTATTTGACTGGAGGAAGCTGCGCCAACTGCTGTAGCTGGTGGACAACATGTGACATTCTAGGACGCATAGACGGTACATGCTGAGTGCAAGAGTAAACAAGATCCACTACTTTCTGAACAGTTCCGGCCTCAGTGATCACCGAAGATGATGATGATGATATAAGAGGATCCAACAGCTCGAGATACCGATGAGATTGCACCAGTGGTGTAGCCCACTCAAATATGCTCTGCCAACCAACAGAATCAACTGCTTGGGCAGGTCTGCGCCCACTAACAATTTCAAGCAAAAGAACCCCGAAGCTGTAAACATCACTCTTTGTTGTTAGCTCGTTTCTATAGACAAACTCTGGAGCAAGATATCCATGAGTTCCACCAGCCATTACCCGCCTCTCATGCATAACCTCCCATGGGACAAACTTCGATAGACCAACTCCCATAAGATGTGCACCAAAATCCTCATCAAGAAGTATGTTGCTTGCACGGATATCACGGTGCACAACCTGTGGTTTCACTTTGTCATGGAGGAACCTGTTAATGGGTTGAATGAATGAGACAGCATCGAGACGCAATCCTCATCCAAATTCCAACAAGTATTATTGGAAGGTTCAGGTGACAAAGCAGAGATATCATCATAAAAAGTGCTTGATTGAACATGTTCACAGTTTTATTTCCAATGTATTTCAAAAATGGCTAGCCCAAAAACATGCCGTACTTGAAATGGACCTATGCTCAGAAAGACAGAAACTACACAAATAATTTCACATGATTATTGTGATAGAAAACTAGAAGTTTGTACCCTGAAAGCTGTTATGGTTAAACACTTTCATCAATGTGGTGGCACGACATGCTAACTGGTGGTAAGCCTGTGTGCTCGCATACCGGATGGCGAGGGCTGGTGTAGTTGAAGAGAAAATTAAGACAGACAAATCATCAAGCGAATTAACAGCAAATCTTGCATTATTTTCACGGACATTGTGAGACAAAACAACAATACTTTAAGGGCGAGGCATTATGTATGATTTAGCTTCTGAAAAGAATCAGACACAATATATAAGGCATTCATATTCACAACAATGAAGCACATATTTGGAAAACAAAAATGAAGGGACAGAGTGGATATTAAGAAGCTGTTGTGTGCCTTAAAAGGTACCTCTTCGAGAATGCTAAGATGTCATAAACCAAAACGACTTCAAGAAGGTCACTTACGCGATCCCTTGAGCAAGGCTTGTGGCAACCTTCATTCTCATGGCCCAATCCAAAGTGCGAGCCCCTCTGGGAATATGGTGTAGCCATCTATCTAATGGTCCGTTCACAATAAACTCATACACAATATAACGCTCACCATGGTCATAGCAACATCCTTTGACAGCCACCAAGTTTGGATGATGTAGTCTTGCAACCCGTCCTATCTCAGAATAAAACTCCTTTTTCCTCTGAAAGCTAGATCTCTTCAACCTTTTAACTGCTGCTCTTGACCCATCTGGAAGAGCACCACTATATGTGCCCCCTGTTTTAGCATCACCCAGAAGACGGTTTCCTTCACTAAAATTCTTGGTAATAGCCTTCAGTTCCTCACGTGTAAAAACTCTCCAGGATGGAGGAACTAATGCCAATTCCGCTGGATTGGACAGCTTGCAAGATCTTTTACGCTTCTTATTACGCATATAAACAAGAAGCCATATCACAACAGCCAGGGTTGTGAAGAAAATCAAACCACTAACAACAGCAAGAACGATAAGATATTCTTGGTGGCAGTGCATATGATGACAATTGTTCTCTGAAATGTCAAAAGGGAACAAGCATAATTTAATCAACCAGCTTGGAGAGTTAAAAACATTCGGAAAAGCACGACGGCACCTGAACATACTGTTAGACCAAGTAAAATTAATTCCAGATAATTATAGATATTTAACACATCTATATTGCGCATGCACAAAAAGGGATGAGATGTATTGCATCTCTGACCCAGGAGAGACGTCCCATTGATAATCAATGTGCACAAAGCTGAAAAATTACTGCTACTGCAAGATATATTGGTACAACCGGACTGGATTGGCATGCTAGGGCTGATAGAGTCGTTCCGGTAAGATATGTTATCTGACCATTTCCAACCTCCACCAAGTGTGGTATTGACTCCTTTTCCACCAACCCAGCATCCCATAGAATTTTCAGCACACAACTTGTGAAGCATGACAAGTTCTTGAGATGAAGTAACTGATGCAAGGTATCCATTAGAAGACCTGCAGTGATTCTCAGATTCATCCCATGACGAGCTGTTTGCAACATATTTATAACATTTAGTGTTGATGGGGATGCCCATCCAACCAGAAGGACACGACACTGCCAAATAAATTATGTCAAAGAACAATCAACATGCAGAGAAGGAAACCACATCCAAATCGGTGTTTATTTAACAAGAGACCAAGTTCGTGTTAGGATATCAGTATCCACTAACCTGTGGAGTGAGTTTGGTTCTGGAAAGATGGCGATAAAGATACATCAAGCGACTCATTAAAGCCCTAAGAAGAAATCAAATAAATAACAACGGAACATGAATTAATATGAACATCATCCAATATAGTTCTCCACCATAAACCTAAACGTAAGATTTTATGAAACATGAAAGCAAAAAATACAACATAAATTAGAGGTAAGCTCACCGATGAGTTTGAACCACTGAATATAAGTAGGAGACATGAAGTAAGTAGGGAAAGAAGGTATGAATGAATTGTAGGCATGAAATCCATCTTTACCATTCAAGAACCCTAAAAGACAAATTCAAAAAATTGTCAACACTTAGAAAATAATCAAGACACTTTTTTTTCTTTTATCTTTGTGCATCCAGATCATAGTTATTAAAAGCCCGCAAGGCACGTGCTTTAGCGCGCCTTAGCCTTAGCCCAAGGCTCAGGCCTCGCGCTCCTTGTATTTGAAAGGTTTACGCGCTTCCTGCGTTTTTACTCATAACCAAGGCACGTTAAGGGCTGAAAGTATAAGCGACTATTAGTATTTGCTAATGATTAGAGTTCAGTTGGACCATTATATTCATATTTTGGCTTATTAAAAGTAGCCCAAGCTAGAGAATGTTAGGGTTTATTTGTTACGTACATTGTCATTTGTTAGCCAA
Organism: Haberlea rhodopensis; assembly: GCA_907163345.1. Lineage (NCBI taxonomy): Eukaryota > Viridiplantae > Streptophyta > Magnoliopsida > Lamiales > Gesneriaceae > Haberlea > Haberlea rhodopensis. Next base: position 1,381,159 of record CAJQUN010000052.1, read on the forward strand.
TCTAGAGGAGGAGAATGATGTTGAGCGCTACAAATTTGGTGATAATACAGATAATGAAGATGACTGATCTTAAAATTGAAGATATGAGTAATAAATAGATTATTTTTTTTATCTTGAAACTTTGGGTAATTTAATGTGTAAGTTCAATTTTTTTATTTGTAGAAGTAGAACGATATTTTTGCATTATGATATTTAATATTTATTTAATTTTGTTGTCATTGGAACTTAATTGATTATTTAACTTTATTATCTTTAAGTTTATTTACTTATAACGGTTAAAATTTATGGACACTTTTAATATACTAGGAAGAATTACGTGCGGTGCACGTAGACAACAATTACATATAATAAAAATTTTAAAAAATTATAGCTAAAAATACAATCTCTAAATCTCATGTTATACATGCCATAACATATAGAACAACATGAGTTGACATAATTTTTTTAAAATATTTATCTATCCAAATACGCGTTAAGAAAAGTAACCAAAGAATCAACAAAATAATGAATTTTCAAAGGCTTAAACCACAATTTACATAGATAGAATAGACGTAACGACAGTTAATCATCAAACAAAATTCTCATAACTAAGTGATAGAAAAACTGTGAGCTATAAGAAAATAAATTAGACATCTCATATTTTTGTAAACTTTTATTTTTAAATTAATTAATTATTATTATTAGTTAGTAATTAGGATGAAAATTTATCTTATTATATTCTTTTACTAATTATTTAATTATTTTTATTGTTATTACTATTATTATTTAATTCAATTAGTAACCATGATGTATAATTCAAGATTGTCATAACTTTAACTCATTTTGTTAGATGTGAATTACCCATAGGTAGAGAACCTAAGCCTGTAGATAATTAATTCTCTTTGTAATACTCTAGAAAGAACCATTCCTATCGCTAACTTCCAATCAAAATGCCACCCCATCGTTCCTTGTAAGAAGCACCTTTGCCGATAACACAGACATACATGGTAACATGTCAAGTCCACAACCCCCTTGCCATCGAAAATCGTGGTGGAAATGCTCGCCATTTTCGTCAAAGCAAATAAAATATTTTCAATCATGTAGATAATCATTTCAAAATATAATATAGGTAGGAATAAAGAGCTACTATCGGCCTTCAATAATATCAAGATGCAACAATAATTAAGTAATGTTGTCTGAAGCACCACATCCAACTAAAGACGACAACCATATAATAATAACAAGAAACTTACCGTGCCAAAAGTGCCAAAAAACCCAATGATCGAGAAAGCGAGTCAGCAAGTTAAACCCAAATTTAAACAAGTTTATGCATGGTGAAAAGAGTTCTGAGTATACAATTATTTGACACTCAAAACATAAGTAACTTTAAGCTATGTCTCTTCTAATTTTACCAAAAAAATTATGATTGAGAAGTGATACTGACCTTGCACTACAGAACCAATGGTCGACAAGAAGGGAGGATTACATCCTTCTAAAATCACCTCTTATTGATAAGCTTACAGATTATTAAATCAATCAAACATTGGACAGGTAAAAGATTCTAGTCCAAAACCATATTTTAAACATCCACAACAACTATCCAAAGGACTCGGAATGAATATTACGAATATGTGAATATGGAGTGGCATGCATAAGCAGCACATCAAATCAATGGAAAAGTTGCGAAAATTTGTAAGATGTTTGCAGCATGCACCTCAAACAATAGATAGAAAAAGAGGATCAGTTTTAGTGCAACTTCCACAGGCTCAACGAAAAATTTCACATCATCAGATTATTTATATATTAGCTACCAAAATTTGCAAGAGAAGTTACAAAAAAGAGGCTCTTTCAGTTGTGACCAATCCTTTGAAAGTAACTAAAATCTCGCTTCAATATCAGTACACTTGGAAGAGAGTGTGCGTTCGTGGCATCAGATTTGCAAGAAATTAAGGCAACAAAGAGATCGTACAAGATGGAAGGAGTGCCCTCAAGACCTCAACGTAAGATTTGGCTCTTTACTTTAAGATGATCCAAGGGCTTTACTTGTGAATTTAAAGCAGAAAGAATCAAGGACAGAATATTTGAATGGATTTGATGAATGTGTGATAAGTTGTTCATGACAAGTACACTATGAAAAGCATCTAGTCTAGCCAAGTGCAAGAACTTTGCACGGCAATCTTGCTTAAGTAAACCAATACTATTTGATTCGTCGACCCAAAAAAACACTATCTTTTTCGCAAACTCAGCCTATTGATCTAGTCAAACACAATCCAGCTTTAAAATGTAATAACAGAGGGCTAAAGAACCGAGATTGGGTGCGATTAAAAGTTCACGTATACACAGCAATGTTCGAAGTACCAAGTAAATGAACCACATAATAATGAAAAACTGAGTAACTGCATGCATGGTTCGCCGACAGACGCGGAGGTTGTCATTGTTCCAATTACACTGACATTTCTTGGAACGGTCGCGTAATTGGCCGTAGAGTTTTTTAAAATTAAAAATAATTAAATCATTAAATATTTTGGAAATTAATGAAAAAAATATTAAAAGATTGGAAAATTTGAAAAATGTTCACAACGGCCATTATACTTGCGACGAAATCGTTGTTCCATTCCGACATTACCGTAAAATTGTCGTTATAATGACCTAAGGATGCTTAACGGGCCGGGTCAATCCGGAGCCGGCCCAAAACCGGACGGTTTCCGAACCGGTCCGGAACCGGTATGATACCGGACCGGATCGGTTCTACCGTTCCGGACCAAACAGATCCGGTTCCGGATTGAACTGGAACCGGATCCGTTTTTTAAAAAAGTTTTTTTTTAGATAAGTTATCCTCGTTTTTTAGTTTTTTGTAAAAAAAAACAAAAAATCGGTTGAACCAGATCCAATCCGGTTCCTTAACGGATCGGACCTGTTCCGGGATTATCGGATCTGGATCCGGAACCGACCGTTCCGGTTCCGGTTCCGGTCCGGACCGGACCGGACCCCTATAATTACTCATCCATTTTAGCACGTAACTTTACACCGCAGTTGCAATTCCAGTTCCGCAATCGTTTTGCCAACCATTTCATGTTAACAATGGGAAAGGGGCCTAAACATCATATTTAAGAAAAACCACAAAAAAAAAAAGACAAACTCTCATCACAAAATTCACCATCGTCATACAAAAATCTCATGACTAAGATCATATTTCCACGCAGCGCCCAAAATTTCAGTCATGATTTCCCAAAACGAACCCAAAAAAAGCTATAAAATAAGAGACTACACCGTTTCTTTTCTGGGAACCAACTGAACAAACATTAGAACGAAAATATATCAGATAAACAATCAAAATGGGAAAATCACGAATAACACACATAAACTAGAGCTGGAGTTAAAGAAAGAACCTGGGGTGAGATCTGAAATTGCAGTGGTAAACGATAAATAGCAAGAATTGAAGAAAGCGTGACGAGCTTTCAGCGGACTGCGAAGGACTACATTTATTGAGTTTTGTAGTTGTAGGTAGGTTAAGGGCACGACTACGAGTATTGATTGCATTTCAGTAAGCTCCCGCCCCCCACAGTTTTTTTCCAAGCTTCACCTATTACGGGTTTATTATTATTATTATTATTATTATATATATATATATATATATATATATATATATATATATATATATATATAAATGCATTTAATATATTGCCCATTTGTGTGGAATTCTAAGCATGCGCCTATGGCTTCCCTTTGTTGTTCTGAGAGAGTGGATTTCGAGATTGCAAGTGCATTAACGATTCATTTTACTTGCCAAGGTGCAGCAACCGACAGTAATGAGCCTTGCAAGCACGACACGGCATGTTAGCACGGTTATTATTACTTATTTTTTTATAAATATGACGATAGATGGACAAATGATTGCCGATCGATCGTCAAATGCCATAACTTAACAAGAAAATGAGAACTTTACCGATTGATCGGCAAGTGCCAATCAATCGGTACAAAATGTAATAGTTATATGACCGTTACATTTTTTACCGATCGATCGATAATTGCAAACGGTCAAAAAAATGACCGTTTGCAATAAAAAAATAAAAAAAAAAGATTTGGATGGTTATAAATAAAGTTTATGTAAATCATTTTATCACAATATGTTGGATCTTTTTTCTATTCTCTAAGCTATTAATTCTCTAAGATCTCAATTCTTAATTTATAAGAAAAAATAAAGATTTGGCTCTCAATATTTGGTAATACAAGGCACAACGTAAAATATTTGATAAATTTATTTTTGTTGTTTTATTAGATAATAATGACCGATTCATCTTATACCAATGTGGGTTATGATGATGAAATTGATCAATAATAAAATGAAGAAAAAAACACAAAATACTGAATCATCTACTAGGAAAAAACTAGTAATGTCTGACATTTATTTGATGTCGAAAATGTTGAGGGAAAGAGCACGAGAGAAGTTTGTAAGAAATATAAAAAAGATTATGCATATGCTTCTTCGGGTGGGATGTGTCATTTACTTAGACATTTGACTAATCATGATAGAGAACATAAAGATTGTAGCCAAACTAATATTTCACAATTCATAGTGGTGGTAATAGTAATTTGAATTTATGATTTTGCACTTATTCGGTTGAAAGAGATATGATAGAATTAGTAAAATATATGGTATGGACGGATAAACCTTTTTCAATGGGGGTGGATGTGAAATTCTAATTATATTAATTCAGGTTTACAACCTCAGTATAAAAGATCTTCAAGAAATATTATCAAATCGGATGCATTCACAATTTTTAATGAATATTTAGCAAATTTAATTTCGTATTTATGAAATTTTTCTTTAAAAGTAGTATTAACCAGTGATATTTGGACAACTTATATTATGAGTGCATCATATATATGTGTTAAAGAACATTCGATTGATGATAATTGGATGTTAAATAAAAAGAATTTAGGTTTTGCAAAAATTGATTGGCCTCATATAGGTGAAGTTATTTCTAATGTCATTATACAAGTAATTAAATAATATAATATTATTAATAAAATATTCTATATTTCTATTGATGCTTACGAGTTTGTTATGTGAAATTGTGAATCAATGAATATAATATTGTAATTTATAGAATATAGTTATTCAAAATTTGAATTTTTTAAGTCTATTTTGTTAGCTTACAAGCTATTTTTTAATATACTATTCTTATATTTAAATAATATAATAAATATAAATTATTTGTTTAAAAAAAACAAAAAAAATATAAAAACAAAAAGATTAGGGCCGTGCTGGCCTAAGGGCCATGCCAGGCCAATAGAATTTGGGTAACAGGCCGTGCTGGCGTGCAGACACGTCTAAATAGGCACACACCACTACTCTGGGATATTTATTTTAAGAAATACTTTTAATTGATATGATGGATTCACGGCATGGTCCATTTGACGCCACTACTTTGGGATATTTATTTTAGGAATACTATAATTGATATGGTGGATTCATCATGTATATCTGGAAATGAGGACCTGTGATATTGGTCTGTGGGGCATATTGACTTCCCTTTGATATACATGAGGATTTGTCAAGCTCTGTTGGGTCGAGCCAATGTGCTACACCTATGTTAGCCCATGGTTCTCACTCATGTTCCTGGATTGAATCATTCCCATCATTTCTTTTGAGCTAGGAGCATTAAGGTCCCTCAGACGCCCCCGACATGAAAACATTAGGCTCGATTTGGATTCGAAGAAGTGTTCAAAAAATAATTTAAAATGATTTCATATTGAGATACATTTGAAATCCACTACAATGATTTAAAAAATAATTAGTTAAAGATTTAAAATCCATTATATAATGAACTTATCCAAGCAAATCAATAAATATATTTTTATGAATTTGCAAGCTTCAAGTCTATTTGAATAAAACCTTACACCATTTCAAATTACTATTCATTCCATGGTTTTGAGTTGGTGCCTGGTGGCAAGCTCTTCATTCCATGGTTTTGAGTTGGTGCCTGGTGGCAAGCTCTTCATTCCATTTTATATTGACAAGATGTATGCATTTTACGTACAGTCGAGGACAATTTCGGATCTACCTTTGGACATGGGGATCATTTTACATACACGATCGAGGCATATCACAATTCATTAAGATTAAAGATTTAATTTAAAATAAAATGTACATCATATAACCACTAGAACTGTTAATTTGGGTTTGATCCGTCGGGTTGGTCCAACCCACCACACAAAATGGATGGGTTGAGTTGATATTTTCTCAACCCATTTAAAAGTTGGTCAAAATAAGTTAACCCATTTGGGTTATGGGTTGGGTCGGGTTAGGCATGCAGGCTAAGCTTATAAGTTAGACATAGTTTTTTATGTCATTCTTTAACTATAAATCTTCATTATTCTTTAGCAGCTTGCCTAATTTATATCTATGATGTTGATTGTTAAACTATTTGGTCAAATGTTATAGATAATATATGAATTATTAATAATTTAAATTCATTAAAACCTAATAAAATTATATATTTTTTTACTTTTTTAATTTTTTGGTGGGTTGGCCCGCCTAAGACGCAACCCACCTCGGGTTGGACCGGGGTTAGGATTTTTCCAACCCATTGGGTGGGCCTAAATGGGCTAGCTCATTTGGGTTACGAGTTTGAGTGGGTTGGGTCGGGTTAGCCTAAATTAACAGCTCTAATAGCCACTTAATTAGCACAAAAGTGGGGTGCCTGTGTGCATTCAATCAAGGAGACAAATTATAAAAAAATTCACTGGATTAACCCCAGTTGATTGCGTTGTCTTAGCTTTCTGCATGATGGCATATATTATTATTATTATTATTATTATATATATATATACTCACACATCACAATGTAAATGAAGGGAGTACCACCAAATAATATATATATAAAAAAATTAATGTGATTTCCCAATGACATCTTCAAGGTAAGGAACACGCATTCCACAGCAAGGAAAGTGTCCAAGAAGAAAAGGTTAGCATTATTCTACCACCCTTTATTACCTCCCCCACACCACACTTTAATATTCATTTCTCTTATACTAACTTGCATCATAGTACATGATAATATACAATGATAAATTATAATATGCTCAATTTTTTATAGATAATGTAATTTTATGTATTAAGCAAGATATTTTCAAAAAATAGACACCAATATTAAAATATTTTCCAATTGATTATATGTATTGATTTTACCTGAAAATTTTATAAGAGTAGACGTGTGGTCTTTCTAAGCACACAAAAATTCTTGCGCGGTATCTCACTCTTTCTGCACGGAAAACTATTGGAAGGGATATATGGAAAATGTATAGAGAAGAACATTCAATTTATGAATGATCAAATTATAAGATAAACATGATATTTATCGACAAAACCTTTCGATGCTAAAACCGGTATATAGAAAGGTTCCTTCTGTAATTAAGACTCTCGATCTTTAGCAAGATGACATAATGTGAGGGCGCAATCCTAATTATGTGATTAATGATCACACAATAATAATTATAGTGTAAACATCGAAATATTTGTTTAACATTTATTAACATGTGGCCCTTAAAAATTTCGGCATGACCTCATTACGCGAGCAACATACCACCAATATCAATAGACATATACTGAAAATATATAAATATATACTATCAGTTCTTATCCGTCAACATAAACCAGCATACACAAATCAAACTAGTAAACGCTTATCTATACTTGGCTAAAATAAACTAAATATATATCAACTCCTCACACTCACACCCCTGGTACATACAACTGGGATAAGTAGGAAAATAAACCTCTCTAATGTGGCTCCCACCGGATGTACCCTGTCTGAGATCATGACCAAAGACAACAATAGCCCCCCTTGGGGGTGAGCCAAAGCCCAATATGGAACGATCAAAAGATATGAAATGAAATACAATACAGTGCATGTCATGTCGATATCATACACCCATCAACTGGCTATCTCCAATTAATGAAAGTCCAAATACTACATAGCTGAATCGTTCGAGCCTGTCAAGCAAAAGGGATATCAATATGGAGCATCAATGAAGCTCACCATATCTCATATCCTGACATCATATCATACAGATGATGTCACAATGCGCCACCTTATAACAGTCTCAACAAAGAGGGATAATCCAAAGGATGACGTTGGTAATACGCCACCAAATCCCGATATCAACAAATCATAGCAATCATAAGGGTCACGAATCTCTATGCCTTTTAGGCCACTTAATGCAAGTCATAGTCCTGTATACAACCCTTATGATTGATCGAGTCCAAAATAAAAAGGTAACAAAGAATCGTAGCTCAACATGTATGTTATCCATCGATGTATGTATAAAACATGATTTATGTTAACAAAACATTTATTTTCATATACGGATGTGCAATTATGAATGTTATGAATGCCACATAATTTAAATAAAATCATGTAGCCACGTAAGTTCACATAAGTCACATAGTTCATCAAATCACATACCAAATGATACATATATCCATCGTATGTTACCCGATCGCAACATACCTTTCTTTCTCGATCTACAAGGGTACTTGATCTTGTAGGGTTGAAGTAATCAATGTATATCAATATAAATTCACAATTCAATAAACTAATCATTAAAAATTGGTTATCAAATTTAATCACAGTTTAACCAATTTAGGGTAATTAAATTGATGCGATTACCTCATAATTAATTCGGTAAATTATTTTTCACCAATTCAAATTATTTTTCAACAATTATAGTCCAAAATAACTGATAATTATCGAAGCAAAGTCGTAAAAAGCAGACATCAAATTTTACCAACTCGCGCACAGTAATCGCGCTGTTTTCAGTCGATTCCGGCGAGCTCCGGCGGTGGTAGAGGCCGAGACCGATGTAGAAACCTTCGACCAGGTGGGGAGAATAGATTCGGTGTATGGCTTCATCCAATTTGTTGTAGAATCGAAAAAATCGAACTAGAGTTCCTCAAGCCCTAGTCTGCACGATTTCGTTCATTCCAGATCAAAATCGAAGCACTTTTCGAACACCGAAATTATATTATCTGGTATGTGAATGTACGCCTGAGAATTGTGAACATGGTGGTAGGACGGGCTCATCGAGAGGTGGTCGGACGGCGGCGAACGGAGCGGATAAGTACACGGTGGTCGGTGAATCGTGATGTTGTGCGTGTTTTCGCACCTTTTAGTAGGTGTCCGCGATCGATGTATTTTTGCATGTGTTTACTGTGTGTTTTACGTCCTACACCGATATATATTAATTCCCGACCAATTATGAACATTGGGGTGTCACCGGTGTACTGATGTATGTACATTACATGTACAGTGCACACCTGACTTCGTATACTTATTTCAATCACAAAAATTAAATCTTTCGATTTAATACAAATTTTATATTTATTAAATTATTTTAACAAAATTTCGGTGTTAATCCGAATATTTAAAAAATATATTTGTCCTGTACAAGAACGATTTTCACTCATTAATTATATCATATTCTCATTAATTAACTTCTAATTAATTAACAAATTTATGTACAAAATGTACTTAATTAACATTATCAGATCTCGGGACACCACATTTACAATAATGTCGAGTTGCTATCAAATATAATATTCCTCATGTTCATTCTCAATTATATGATTAACATAAGATAAATCACATAATTGTTGAGAAATTAAACTTAATTTCTGATAATACGGTACAAGGACCTTATACATAAAATCTAATTGAATCAAATAAAATATCATATTTTGTATTGATCCCTAATTGTTTTAGGATTCTTGAGAGATTTCACAAAAATAATGATATTATTGGTCAGACCCGAGCTAGAAATATGCTTATTTTAGCTCTGTAGTTCTTAACCCATGCTTTTCCTTGCTGGTACAGAGCTCCTATCTCTTAGGCCGAGCCGAGCTTTCGAACTTTAGCTCGGTCCATACAATATCGAGCTCTCTTTTTATACACTGAGCTCTATTTTTGTTTATCGAGCTCCTACCAGTTCGACGCTAACATTTTCAGTCTTATTTCGGAATAATAATTCCCGAGCTGAGCATAAGGTCTTCTTGTGTCCTTATACTTGTTTTATTCCTTAGATTACCTCGGGTGAATTAGATATCTTTTGTTTTGTTTTAGTCGGGTAGGAGTTCTCTAGGTCTTGGCATACCTTTCACTCTATTGGGGTATCATGTATATATATTGCACTTGCACCACAAAATATTTGTCTTTTAGCAACAAATTGTTCCCTCACAAAATCTTCTAGCGACGGAATCAAGTGTTTTCTTCCATTGTTAAACTTAATTAATAAATAAATTATTATGCTATTAGTATTAACAGCAAGTTTAGCAAGTACTTGCCCATGTAGAGTTAGAGCAAAAGGGGTATAGCGGGGACAAGAGCAAGATTTGAGAGTTCGAGTACAAAAATTCAAATTATAATTTATGGACCTAAAAAAGTTAATTACTTAATTTAGATTTTCAAAAATATTCTGATGTTTAATGGGGCAATTTTTGAAAAGTAGGCTCCCTCTCCCTATCCAGAGTATACACGTATAGTCACATATCAATTAAAATCGTACACTTTGTTAAAAGAAATGCGAACATTCAAACTCTTTTCAATTTTCTTCTGCTTTATTCATGATTTATTATTATTATTATTATTATTATTATTATATATATATATATATATATATATATATATAAGTTACTTTGTTGGACTAAGACCTTGAGTCAATTCACTTTATATTCAACGCGATTCAAAAGTTAGATTTGAGTCCACTTATGCACAGACTTAATATTAAAATTCAACATATTTTAAATAAAAAATACATAAATTAACATACCAATTATATTAAACCAAACATACTAAGTTGATCCATATATAGAGTCCAAACCGGGTCTATACAATTATTTTCTATGTTTTAAGACTAAAACTTATGTTGCATTTAGATTGAAGGATTTAATTTGCAGTAAATGATTTGAAAGCAAATCATTTCATGGATTTGAAATGACATGTGGTTGGTTGACATTTTAAATCCTTCTAAAATATTAAGGAAAATGCATTAAAACAAGAATGGAGAATTTTAAATACATACTTAGGACGGCAACGAGGCGAGTTTGGGACGAGTTTGGCCAATCCCAAGATCCGCCCCACTACACATAAAACATGAACCTGCCCCGCCCCGCCTAGAGCCGCAAACCCGGCGGGTTTACCCGCCCCTCCGCGGGTCCATTTTTTTTATTAAAAAAAACATTTAGCTAGAAATTAATTTTGAAACACAAAAATTGAGTTTTGTGATTGAATTCATGTTTTTCTCTAGTAGATATTTATAATAAGCATTAAAAACTATCTTTAAGCTACCAAATATTTATTAATTTGCTCTCACTCTCTTCAAATATCCGACTTCCTTAACATGAACACATGGGTTTTGATATAAAATTAAATAATGACACTTTACTGTTCAATCAAAGAAGTGAATTGTATATTCAATATTAAATTTTTTAAAAAATTAAAAATGTATAGCGGGCGGGTCCGGGGAGGGTTCTGCCAATTCCAGGACCCACCCCGCCCCGCTTTCAAACCCGATTGAAGCTGGTCCAGACCCACCCCAACGGGCGGGTTCAATTCGGGTCTGGGTCTGAAACCCACTCCTTCCAGATCCTTTAATCCAAACACATCCTTAATTGGCATTTAATTCATTAGATGAAAGATAAATTTTGATGAGTTTCATCCATGTTTCCTCCTCCATCTCAGATTTTATTGAATTGACAAAGCTCGAAAGAAATAATGGTTAAAAAGGTAAGACATAATTATCACCAACATAAAATTGGAGATTATTTTAACAAATGATCTTTATTTGACCAAAATTTTGAAACATAACATTTTCATTTTTTCGATATTTGTTTGGTCTTTGTTTTTTTTGTATGTAACTGAAGGTGACTTTGCAAAAAAATATTTAAAAATGATCACAAATAAAAAAAATGTTTGACCAATGTTATTTTTCAAACTATCTTCGCAAAATTGCTATCATTTAACGACTTCCACAGCATCATTTATTTGAAATGAAGACATGATATTACTAACTTAACAAGTACTATTATCATTTTTTAATATTTTATTAACCATTAACACATAACGTAGTTGATAAATTGGTAATGATTTTTTTTGTTATATACATATTATACCCTTATTTTCAAGCTTCTTCTCAACTTGATTTTTCCCTTCAAAATTAGATTTTGGATGGCAATAGCTCCAAACAATTTATACAACATCTATGGCTAGAATGAAACATATAATATAATATATTGTAGTTAATTTTTCATCTTATAACTGATTGAAGTCATACAATTGTGAGTTCACCGGCCTTGCCGGGATGAATAAGAGCTTATGTTCATTTTGGGTACAATCAGATTCGAGTCGTATTTAACGTAAAAAAATTGATTTAGTCCTCACTCATTAAAAAAGTCATAAAATTATGAAATATCATTGCCTTGTGTTGACTTTTTTAAACTAATTATTATAAATTTATAATAAAAAAATTATAGACTTTTATAAAACTACCAAATTATACAAACACGTGTACGCTCAGTTACTTTTTAAACTTATTTGTGAGAGGGTATTTTGATTGTGCTATAATATTGTCGGATTAATTAATATTGTTGACGGTGCAATTTCTATAATATTTTCTTTCTAATTTTTTAGAGATTTAATTAGTAAATAGTAAATAGAAAAGGACCAAAATGCAAAGAAAAAGATTGGTCACATGACGCTCATATATATTTAAAATTTATGTCATTTCTAAGGATATTATGACAACCTTCTTCCATCAAACCATGTGGTTTTTGAGACTCTAAGACTCCCAAGTTCCTTCAATCATCACCAATAATTCCAAAAATAAATTATATTCTTACTTTTTTAATACATTGTTATCTTCTTACACTGTTCAAATCGGTGGTCCACTCGGTTCATGGATATTGATTTCTGGTTAACAATCTGGTGTTGGATTATCTTGGTCACAAATTCATGGCAAAAACTATGTTTATTTTGTTGGTAATGTTGGTTATTTATCCAGTTCTATTGGAGTCTGTTTCAGTTTCAAAGGGAAGAATTCTCCAGCAACATTCTACAGCAGGCCATGAATCCTCTCTGCATCGAATGAAAACTACTGTTGGTCGTAGAAATGGTGGGTCTCCTTCCAAGAAAGAGTCGAACGAGAATGCAGATCGAGCTTTTCATGCTGCTGCCCATGAAGTCCCTAGTGGTCCCAATCCTGATTCCAATTGATCATGATCGACGAGCTAGATTTTTTCTTGGAAATATGAAATTTTGTTAATTTGTGAGTATGGTTTTTTTCTTTGCTACTACTGTTAGATGTTCAAATTTGCTGTGGAGTTAACTAGTAAACTTGAGTGACCCTCGTCCTTACAAGGTTAGTCTCTTTTATGTTTGGGATCTTCTCGGACTTAGAATGGAACATTGGTTTTATAGAACTGATTGAGAAAAATTGGGGAGTTGGGAAAGGGTGAAAACCAGATCTGTATCGACAATTAACGTTTCTGTATTATAGTTTGGGGGGTTTTTTTGGGCATCGAAGTCACTGTGGTTTTGTAATTTACAATCCTGTGGCTTGATATAAATTTTACGCTCGTGGTTTTCAAAATATGCGGTTTACTCTTATGGTTTGAAAATAGACAGTTTGCCTATGTTGTTTGTTAATAGGTGCAAAACATCCTCTGTGTATGACGGAGCAGTATGTTTTACAAACCAATGTATAGTTACAAACAACAGAAATCTATTAGCGACATCTTGTGGAGATAAAATGTTTATTTACAAATCACATAGTCTAAAAATCACCATTGAATCTCATTCGGAAGGCCAATCAAAGGCGTTTTCGCCGGTATTTCTCAAGGTTTTATAATCATCTTTTCACATAATCTCCTTTGGCCTTGCTTTGCTTTCATGTATGTTCGAATAAAAGAATGTTATCTCTCGTACTATATCATCGTCTATCGAGCACACTGGTAAATGAGAATCCATGTAACACATCATATTTAGCGGGATACCCGTCCATATAGCCGATCATATTTTGTGGGATACATCGAAAATTATCTTTTCATATAATCTCATTCGACCTTGCTTTCATGTATCCATGTAACACATCATATTTAGCGGGAAACACGTCCATATAGCCGATCATATTTTGTGGGATAGAGCGAAAATTATCTTTTCACATAATCTCATTCGACCTTGCTTTCATGTATGCTCAATAAAGGAACGTTATTTCTCGTACTATACTCTCATCTATAGAGCACACTGGCAAATGAGGATCCATATGGTTGATCATATTTAGTGGGAAATACATCCATATAGCCGATTATATTTTGTGGGATAAATGTCATGACACTAAAAGTACTTCTGATATTTAAGCAACCAATTTACGCAAAAGAAAAATAGAAAATAAAACAATTTGAAGAATCAACCCTAAAAATCCTTCGGAAAATTTGATGTTACCCATATTCCAAATGTATGGTGAGATGCATATTTAAGGACAATGTGGTAGCATCAAATAAACCAAACTAAGGGACGTTTACTTATTTTGACAACTTGATTATATTTTTTTTGCAAATGTTGGGACATTTACTTCATGTGAACTCCGGAACATGGGATTGGCCTCCGCCTGGCAATGTTATAAATTCAGTAATGGCAGTGATTCAGAGACCCAAAAAGTGAAGGGTCAATTGATGAGTGAGTGGGGCTTTGGACTTTTGCTTTTGTCGTGTTCAACGGTGGGACCTGAGCTTAAAGGGTCCAGAATTAAATGGTTGAGGATGAGAGCTGGTTGTGAGAATTTAACTTTAATCAAGTTTCGGAAATATAAATAGATTAAAATATATATACAAGATTAAGAGATAATATATTAAAACATCCCTATAATATAGGTTTACTCCTAGTTCAGTATTTAAAATTTTCAGTCTCGGTTCGGTCTTTAAAGTTAACTTTAAAGAATTCCTTAGTCTAGTCCCCGACGTTAAGCCGACTGCGAGAAACAAACATATATGGACTATTCAGGAATATTTTTTAGTATTTTACAGACTAAATCGGGTCTGTTTTGTTCTCGATTGAGTACTTTTTTTTAAAATATTTACGATTGAGTCATTCTCCATTTGCTTCTTACAACAGACTTAACACTGAGAACTGAATTGAGAATTTTTTTAAGGGGGGTGTATTTGTTATAGACTTTTATTGACTTTTAATGACTTTTATGGAGTTTAACAGGCTAGAGGTATTCAATCCAGATTTTTATATACTCTATAAAAGTCTAATGGTATTCAAGACAGACTTTCGTAGAGTTTTAAAAAGTCAGGTGGTATTCAAACTTGAATTTTTAGAACTCCATAAAAGTCTATAGATATCCAAAATCTCATAGACTTTTATGATTTCTGTTGAAATCTTTAGGTACAAACTTTGATGCCCTATGTACATCCCAAAAAGTTAAAAATTCTTCACCACTCATAGTAAAGATTTGGAATGTTTTTAATTCCTAATTACCCTCATCTCTCTTTACTCTTTGCTATTTTCATTTCCGACACGACCACCTCCCCATTGTTTTTTCCTCCACTGTTTTCTACATGTAACATTTCTTTAATTCCTAATGTGCGGCTCTTTCTTCAATTATTGTTTTTTTCACATCTTATTTTTTATCCAATATAATACTAATATTTACACAAGTATTTTGATAAAATAGCAAGTTAATGTGCTCAATTTTATATTAGATGATAGATTTTTAAAACGATTGTATAAGTCTATATCTATAAAGAATTATAATAAATATTTTTCTAAAATAATAAATATTTATAACGATATAAATTATCATGTTTAATTTAAAAAGTATGTTTTATGAATTTTTATAGTAGTCAACTATCATCAAAAAATATTTTAAGTTTATAAAATGTTATTTAATAGAAAACTTTTGTTTTATTACACAAAATTATAGATTACAATTATATAGCAACATTAACTGAATCTTCAAAGTCGTCATCTTGAAGATGCAAAAAAGTTGTTCAATATTTGCCATGCAAAAGAATTGAATAGGTATTTTTCACATTTTTGACTGTTAAATAAGTAAAATATGTTTACATTAATAGTAAAAAAAAATTATATGCTGAAGAAGTTATTTATGTTCAATTGTTAGTTCAAAGAAATCAATTATAAGTTATAAAATCTATAGAGTCTATAAAATTCTTTTGATAATTCTGTGTAATTCTATAAAAGTTATTAGAAATCTATCAATTTCATAAAAGTCCATCATTTAAAAAAGTCATTAAAAGTCGATAAAGTCCAATAGAAATCTATCAATTGGTACATGAACCTCGCGTACCGGTCGTATGACATAACCGTCGGCGGCTTTTCACTTCAGATATCCATCGCTACCTCATCACCCTTCACAATCATTACAGAGAGAGCAGATGGAAGGGAAGGTGGTTGTGGAGAGGGTTGGGGGTAAATCAACAGTGACCCGATGCTTTTCTAAGTATCCTCTCAAATTTATCATCCCCAATAAGGTGAACTTTTCATCCTCTCTCTACTTCACAATTCTAGATTTTACAAACCACTGTTATTGTATTTGACACGGGATTTTCACGTTCTTGATGACTTGCCCAGGTGGGTCCTTCTCAAACAGATGCTATCTGGATTTACACCATCACCTATGGCGGAGGAATCGTTTCTGTATGTTATTCCTTTTTATGACTTCGCATTTAATGGGAAATTGCTTGACTCGTTGGCTTTCGAATGTATAGGGTGATTCTATTGGGTGTGAGATTACGGTGGGGGATGGATGTACAGCAGTTTTGACCACCCAATCTTCTACCAAGGTCTAGTGTTTTTTCTGTCATTTGTTGAATCTATTTGTTCATGGGTTAAAGATTCAATTTTGGCGACGGAGGTTCGGTTCCCATATGCTGATATTTTTTACTTGAGTGTGCAGGTTTACAAGTGTATTGGATCCAAATGTTCTGAACAAAAATTGGAGGTAATACTTGTTTTCTTTGTCAAGTATGAAGTTTGGTCAAACTACTTGTTCTTCCATTTGTCTATGATTTGCTTGGAGTCATAATAGTACACTTTTAGGTATCAGGGATTAGAAAAGTTCTATTTGTTTCTAATAAGTTCTTGAGCATGTGTTTCTGGTTTGTTATGTATCTACTATTTTAACTTTGACATGCCGGTGATGGTGGTCTTTGACAACAATGATTGGAGGGGATAATTACATTTTCAGTCCTTAATTTTATCCCAATAACAGATTTCATCCCAATAATTATTAATCACAAAAGAAATAGGTATTTCATGAAGGAGAACAAGATATTCTTGCCTGGCAAATTGAGGACCAAATTTTTTAACGTCATAAACGTAGGAGACAAAATCTTTTGGCATATAGAGTAGAGACTAAAAAAATATAACTGTCATGCCCACTTTTGCAAAATACTCGCGCGGCACGTGTGTGGTGGGTTGTTTGGATTTTGACAGAAGTTGGTGGAAAATACGATGTCTGTTCGAATTTGAAATGCCGAGGGATTATTTTGTAAGTTACACAGGGACTAGATTCGTTTTGGGTGAAAATTAGGAACTAAAAATGTAACCATCTCAGAGAGGAAAATGATATTTAGGCATCGATGTGCTTTTATTTAGGGTCACAAGGTTCTTTTTGGGAATCACATCATTACTTTATATATGTTCACACTTCTTCTGTTGTGTATGTTGAGATCAATTTAACCAAATCAATTAATAGTGCTTAATCTATGCCATACAGTAGGCCAGTATCGGGCAGGATGCTCTTCTTGTTGTCATTCCAGATCCAGTCACCTGCTTTTCCACTGCAAAGTATTCTCAATTGCAAATTTTCAAAGTTGTTCCTGAGTCGAGTTTGATTCTTGTTGATTGGATTACTAGTGGTCGTCATGAGAGGGGAGAAAAATGGGCATTTTCTTTTTACAAGAGCACTAATCGGATTGTGTTAGAAGGGGATGAGCCTGTGTTTCTTGACACGGTACTTTTCTTATTTCAGCCATTGCCTTTGAAGGGCAACATGTTCATAAGCCTTTATGATTGGTATGATATAAGCAAATACTCCGCTGAGCGTTGTTTACATGTTCTTTCATGCAAAATTACCTATAAACTTTCCAATGCTGTCACTTTCTCATATGAAATGTCTCAATATCGTCGGGACTTATTTGATTGTATTTTTCCCTTAAAACTGATTGTTATTCTAAATTTACACAGGTATTGTTAGAGCAAGGAAGTCACGGCAGTATTTCTGACCGCCTGCAAGATTACCAATCTGTAGCTATGATAGTTCTTTTGGGGTACGAACTAGGAACTAATTCTTGCTACAAAAATTCATCCCCCTCTGCATTTCAGTATTAGATATACCATACGTTTGAGGGTTTTTTTTTGACATAAGAATGAGAATTACATGGCTTAATCCTATGTTAATATTCATGGTTTTAGGCCAAAATTGAAGCATGTTCAGAATCAAATCCAGGAAGATGTCAAGAAATTAATGTCGGAGCAACTTTACATTCCTTCTATTAGATCAGGAAGTGAGAAATGTTTTCCAAAACCAACATTTATTGCTTCTTGCAGTGTGTTTGGCCCAAAGGTGCGCAATACATTCTTAATTATATTCCAGGTATTTATTGAAATGATTTTCTGGAATACATCTTTTGAAGGCTCCGAGAACTAGGTCACCCATAGAATTTATGTCACAGGGCTTGTTCGTTAAATACTATTTCCACAATAGGTGAACAATACTTGGCCTATTTCTCTCATTTTGGTAAATTTTTGATGACCTAAATCATATTATTTAGAAGCACAAGGTGATTACTTGTTGTAGAACCTAGGCTCATGGTGCAAGACTGCAAGGTAAGATACACTTTATTGGAGTGAAACATCTTAAGAAATAATATGCTTTAATCTAAGGGTTTGAAAAATTTGTTTCACTTATAACTCGATGTTTTATGAATTGCTAACGACAGCAAAACAAATATTCATCAATCAAGAACCAAAGGTGGATGACTCTTATCCAAAATTTCATCTTGGATTTACTATCCTCATAGTTATTAAAGGCGCACAAACAACACTGAAGCGCAAATGTGACCTGGGGCTATAGCGTGTAGTGCCGACGCGAAGCGTCGCTTTACTAAAATAAAGTGCACTGACTTTTTATGTATTCTATATTACTATATAAAAAATGTCCATAAATTTTAAAGGTTATAAAAAACTTAAAGATAAAAAAGTTAAATAATAAAGTAAGCATCAAATAACAACGAAATTAAATAAAATATTAAATATCATAATGCAAAAATACCGTTTAACAAATATTAAAATTGAAAAGTTCTTACACATGAACTACCCAAAGCTTCAAAATAAAAAAATTAATCTATTTATCACTCATGTCTTCAACTTTAAGATCATGGTCATCTTTATCATCTGTAAATTTATAGCGCTTAACATCATTCTTTTCCTCTAGCTTGGCTAACAAAAGACAATATATGTAATAGATAACCCTAATATCATCTAGTTTGGGCTATTTTTAATAAGCCCAAATATAAATATAATGGTTCAACTAAATCTGAATCAATAGTAGATACTTACAGCTGCAGTACTAACAGCCCTTAGCAAAAGCATGCTAAAGCGCGTGCCTTGGTTATGAGTAAAATCGCAGGAAGCGCGCCTTTTCGAAACAAGGAGCGCAAGGCGCTACGATACGCGAGGCCTGAGCTTTGGGCTAAGGCGCGCTATGTGGGCTTTTAATAACTATGACTATCCTTACATTTAGCTAAAACAGCACCTTTAAGCATCTAAAGTGCACTAAGTCTCGGGCTTTATAATGAACGCGCCTGCCTGCTTTATCCAAGGGTTTTGCCTTGATCGTAGGCGCACTCCTTGTGTGCTTTTAAAAAAAACTGTAGCCTGACATTTGTGTGGGCATGTAGGATCAACTCAATAAGGAAAACTTGGCCCTTGTTTTCAGAATGTAGTTGTAGGCAAATCTATGATTTTAAATGTTTTTTGACGTGGAACTCACAAGATATATACAATATAAGAGTGGATAATTTTTCGTTTCGCCATTATGTTAGGATGTGTGGGATAAAGCTTCTTGTTTCCACAGCTGCCAGAAATAAATTTTAATGATGAACAATTGAATATGAGGAAAAATATATTAACTCTCTGTGAGCGTGTCAGGGCACCGGAGTCGTGATCAGAGTAGCATCCATGACAACTGAATCTATCTACAATTTCCTGCAAAAAGAATTGGCTGCCATGAAACCATTGCTTGGAGCTTCACCATATTTCTAGAAACATTAAAAATTAGGCAAAGGTAATTAATTAGCATGGACAAATATTCTGAATTTGAGTTCAGGTTTTTTTTAATGATTAAAGTTAGATACTCAAGCTACATTTTCTGTCCTCTTTTTTTCTGTAATTTTGGGCTTTGGCAAGTGTAATAAGAGCACAAACAAGCTATATTTTGTCTATTTTTATTTTTTTGTGAATTTTTGGTTCTCCCATACACAAAAAACAACTCCCATATCTGGGCAGAATGAAGTTTTTCCTAGTTTCAATAAGGAATCTCCCATGTTACACTTCTGTGCTCCTTTGGAAAGTGAAAATCATGTGCATAACTGGTGGACTAGATTTAAAAGCTGAAACTTTTAATTGGGTTGTCAAATAATTGACGAGGTCACAAGAATTTAAAAGTTGTATAGAGTATCTGTGTATAAGAAAACTGAACATTTTGAAAATACTTGATTAAAATGCTGGATTTTAGATATTATAACAATTTTTTAAAAGTTGTATAGAGTATCTGTATACAAGAAAACTGAACATTTTGAAATACTTGAATAAAATGCTGGATTTTAGATATTATAACAATTTTTTAGGGCGTGTTTGTAATTGCTTATTCAAAACATTTTTATGTTGTTTTTGCTTAAGGTTGGAAAAAGTTGCTTTTAAGCAAAAACATTGATGGTTACTTATAAAATAAAAAACGCAGCTTAATAAACTTCAAATTATTATAAAATTGTCACAAGTAAAAGCAGTGAAAAACATCTTATGATATGATTAGCTGATTTTGCTATTACTTACTTATGTTTAGAGAAGTAATAGCAGAAACAATGAAATAAAACACTTAAAATTTGTTTTTTTGGTCCGATAAACAGATAAACAGTTTTGAAAAACAATCACAAACATCAACTTGGTGATTTGATGTCAAAATTTGCATAATATTGGTCTTTCGTTTTGTTTTTGAACGCTTCTCTCTATACCAAACACAATGTATATTTCAAACGATATGTTTTTTCTTCTTCATTCATGACTAAAATTAGGTCATGACTAAAATTAATAACAAGTTAGAAAAGAAGAAGCGGACTATAAGAAATAATACAAATTATTTGGAAATTTATTGATAAATTGAGAGATCATAACAAGTAGTTTTTTGTTCTTGTTTCATTTCGGTTACAATAAATCACTCAGTCTCCCAAGGACTATCAAGCTTCCATTTATACCCATCATAGCTTATGTAAAACCCAACCTCATCAACTTTCCAATACACGGCTGCTTGGCCTTTATCCCGCTTCGGCACGTACGGGTCAAACGCAGCAAACTCCAAGCCAAAATAGGCCATGCCGCCGTAAGAATTATTTTGGGTAGCTTTCAGCTGATACTCTTGGCCGCGGCTCAGTGAAATAGGTGGAAAGAAGTCTCCGCCGACGACTCGAATATTCATGTCGACATGGGGCAGATTCTTTGCAGGCATGGCGTTTGTAATGCGAACCAGTACAGGCTTTCTGGCCGCGTCGATGGCCTGTGAGGTTGTTTGCATGGAGAGGCATTGAAGGGCTACGCTTAAAACCAGAGGAAAAATTAAGATCTTGGATGACATGTTAACTTGTTTTTGTTTTTTAAAATGTTTTTCTAGCCTGTTTTTGGTTTCTTGTTTATTGGTTCTTATAGCTGGAAAGAGGTGGAATCATTCATGGAGGGATGTGATATCTTGAAGATCTTTGGTTTGGATTATGGACTGTTGAGGAATGGTTATGGTAACAAATTTTAGTCAGTAATAAACCCCTAAATGTTTTTTTCGTGCTTCTATTTTGCATTGTATGCATGGAAATTTCTTGAAAGACGTACTTTCTAAAGTGGATTTGTATCTGCCAAAAGGCCATCTCTACGTCGGTTATAATTATAAATTTAGCTTTGTTTGATTGTCTGATTCAGTTAATAGGATAAATGTTTGATTCATTAGGTAAAGATCAATTAATTATACTATGATTTAGTCAGAAAATACTTGTATTGACCCGATTTAAACCCCACTTATGGCCCAACTCGATATGATTGGTATATTAGATTATGTATTTTTATTTAAATTGTATTGTGTTGAATTGATATATAAGTAGAGTCCAGCCCGAATATATATGCAAGTATTTCCCGAATATGTTTACTTTGCGTGAGATATGGTGATATAATCACTTATTCAAATTTTTTTTTAAAAAAATAAAAAATAGAATCCTCTCTATATCTCTTTTTATACAATGCCCAAAATTTATAATTTTCTGTTGTTTTCCATGTAATATTTTTCACTAGCTGCCGTCACTAATTAAGGGGGGAAAATGAAAAGAGAATTTCCGTAGGATTGTATTGAATGGGATGAATAAATGTGCCACATGCGAAATATGCCAACATGGCATGTTGTTCTCACATCCATCTCTGAATGTGAATTTAATGGCAACCTTTTCAAGTCTGAAACACGAGACAATCTCAAATTTGGGACCATAATGTCAACTGGGCTAAATGCCAGTGGCGAGTTGAATGGATACTCAAATCAACTTACTGATCACTAATGGCATTAGCTACATAATTATACCTATGAACTGTTTTGAGCACTCTAAATAATTTAGATTGTGTTTCTAATATCGATTTAGAGTGACGCAGAATAGCTATATAACTCGATTTATTGAATATTAATTTTCAAGTAAACTCATCATTATGAAAATGTTATAATTAAATGTTATTTTTTAATTAAGATATATGCATAGTACTAACTTAAAAAAAAAAAAAAACTATCAATTTGTGCCATTTTCTTTAGTTAAGATTGTGATTATTTTTGCAAGTCTATATGGAGTTGGCAGATATATCTAAAAAAAACCCTTCATATTATTTGTAAACTTTTTTAGTAAGGTTAATTTTGAAAATAAAAATTTGAAATACCAAATAAGATTGTCTTTAGATTGCTCTCTTTTAATATGTTGCCTCTTATATGCCGAAAACACCACCTACGCAACATCATTCCAAGCAAATCATAGACTAGATAGCTGATACTATCTAGAATAGAAATACCATCCAGAACAGAAAGGATTATTTAAACAAACGAACATTGTATGACCATGATTTTGAAATATAACTATTTCAATTTTTACCTTTGTTTTTTATGTGTTTGAAGGTCATTTTTGCAAAAAAGTCTTTAGAAAAGATCACTGAAAAAAAAATGTTTGACCAATGTTATTTTTCTAGCTATTTCGAGAAAGGATAGAATATCCAATACTAATCTTTATTTGCTTCATTCCAAATAAACATTCTTATTAAGCAGAAATTCCAAAAGACCATGGGATTCAAGAAAATATTAACCTTCTCCTTTACCTAACTTAAAACAAGCTATGTTGTTATAACCATCAATACAGAAAAAATTCAGCAGAATGCACATTTTATAAGACAGTATAGTTCCTCGATGCATAGAACTACACTTCAGACAAGCTACTTAGAGCAATGGTAGTTTCAAAAAATACCATAACCACCAACCTGCGGTTACCTTGTAACTTTGTTTCACTAGCAAGGGAAAGAACAGACGAATATATTAAGTTATAGATGACTTGCAGACGGGGCACAATGTTCTCCTCCTCAGCCATGGATCAATACACTGTGATAAGTGAGAAGGGTATTAGGCATCAACGTTTAGAAATTAAAGCGGGAAATTTCCATATATCTCCTTTGAGTTTCAATTACTACGCAGATCGTCGATTCAAAAAATCATAGTTAGGTGCCAGCATCCCATGTGGTAAGCATGGGATTAAATCTATGTTAAAACATTTCTTACCCCAAATTGTACCGAAAAATATAATGGTAACATCCCTCTTGGTAAGTTAAGATGAACATTTATTGACATTTTGAGGCAAAGGCAGACATAAATATGATCACATCAATCCAGATATTTGTGCGAGTTGGAAGATATAAATTTAACTAAAATCATAGCCTCAGTACATGGAATTTTGTAAGTAAGTACACCCACACATGTAGAGAGAGACAGATTACATATATATATATATATACACACATAAACGGACACAGGTAAGTATTTAGATGTGCATATGTAATAAATGCAGGGAAGTAGATTGACATGCATGCATGGATACTTGCACTGAAATAAACGATAACTGGCAAGCAATGAAGGGCTGGTGAAAAAGAATAGCTTCATACATCTTTGTGAAATTTGTGTAGGCAAGGGAGATGGCGGATTGTGTCACCAATGGTTGGAGTTTCAAGACAAATTGCACAGGCTTCATCATAATTGTCACTCTGCATAAACAAACACACAAAAAAAAAAAAAACAATAAGCAACTTAGAAACAGAAGATGCATGCTTTACACACTATTTTGCTCACGAAAGATTATGAGTCATCAGCAGAAGCAAAAGATGAGTACCTGAACGGTTGATTGTGGGAGACCATTAATCTGATGAACAGATGCACCACCGTGATCATTGTTCTCATCAAGAGCTAATAATGTTTCATAATCATTCCTAATAGAATAAAGGCAAGAAAAGTATAAGCAGCCCTTGGAAGCTTAATCGGAATGAATCATAATTTTTCTATGATCGATTGTCATAAACATCAACTACGAATTGATCAGTTTCTCCTCAACAAATAAGCGATTCGTCCACTAAAATCCTGCCTGATGGAGATGGAGAGATAGTTGGAGAGGTGACAAAACCCTATACTTTTCATTACAAAACCAATAAACTGGGAAATAGATGGATTATTTTGTGAAAGAATTTTTGTGCCTATTAAAACATGGAATTGTGCTTGTGGAAATTGTCGAGTAATCAGAGATGAAAAAGAAGACCTGAATCTTTGTGGACCACAAGTATTTAGGACAGTACCCCTAGTGAAAAACGAGAAAAATTACTAAAAGGAATCCGATATCGTTTTAAAAAAAATATTTGTTTGTTCTACGCATCAAATAAGAAAGGAGTTGAAGCGTTTTTCATTCTTATCATCTATTTTTCAACTTTTATTAAAACCAAAGGTCTCTACTCCTGATATATATAAAACTTCTATACCATTTAGTAGAATTGTACTATTATTAAGATTTTTTGAAACCTCATCTCATTTGAAATCAAGAATTATCTTTTGTAGGATTGCATCGCTCCATGAGTGTCTATGATTGAGGCACAGCCTCCATAGAGTTACCTAGCCACAGAAATGGAAGAGCACTTCTCCCTTGGAATTCAAAGTAGCTCGCAAATGAGGACCAACTGCCTCAGTCATGCAAATCATGACGGAGCATGAAAGTGGTTTTAGGTAACTCTATGGAAAAAGGGTGATCCATAATCTCAAATCATCCTTCGCTGCTAAAGATTCGACATAGTTCTTCTGTGATCATTACATCAAGTACTATTCTATGAATCAGATTGCATATATGATTCCATGCTGACTTTTCACTTATCAAAAGTACGCGTAAACAATATCTTACTCATTGAAATCACGATGAGTTATTAAGTTTGGGGCGCCAACTTCCATGCCACTAAAAGCCTCTAATGTTCCCAGAATGTGCATTCTCTGTAACATAGGAAAATATTACTTAGGACCATGCAACAGTTATCATTACATAATCATTTAGCCGGAAAAATTATAAAACCAATACTCATTTGAAGCAACAAAAGACAAGTGCTGATTGAACAGTTAGCTAATCAAATCATTACAAGTAATATTCAAACCAATATAACATTCAAGCACAATCTACTAAACTGCAATTTAACTGATCTTCCAAAACCAAATGCAAGACGAAACATAAAAATAACCTAACACTACCATTTCAACATCCATGTTTGCAGGGAACATAGAAGTTCTTCCTCTTGACGGCAACAGAGTACGTGGTTGCCCAGGAAAACGACTCCTGAGACTTGTCATTCTTCCCACTGTAGAAGCACGAGCTTGCGATCCTCTATGCAAGAGATTTGAAGAAGGCCGAGGCTGGGATTGTCTTCGAAAATTGGGTATCAACGAATCTCTCTGCACAAGAGCAAAAAAACTTATCAACTAAAATTTTTAGCACAAGAGAAAAAAATGATAGTAACGATACTCAATTTAGAAAACTCCCCACGGATCAAAATTAAGGTAGTCAGATACATGAATCAAACAAGGAAGACAGTCATAGGAGGTTTAAATGACAATAATTAAAGCTAACTCGGGCGAGTTCAAAATACTAAACAATAGATATATATGTATCCGGCCCTAATTTCATCAAGCATTTAATGATGATTTTTTTTGGGGGGCGGAAGGAGTATAGAAAACAGACAAAATGACAGAACTTATTTGCTTGAATTTTTATGTTTGTAAAACCAAATATGCACTACAAACCCACATTTAGGAAACTAAACCA
The DNA here is from genome assembly GCA_907163345.1 of Haberlea rhodopensis. Lineage (NCBI taxonomy): Eukaryota > Viridiplantae > Streptophyta > Magnoliopsida > Lamiales > Gesneriaceae > Haberlea > Haberlea rhodopensis. Next base: position 1,407,839 of record CAJQUN010000052.1, read on the forward strand.
AGCAGAGAGAAGAAAGACTCCCCCAAAAGATAATATGTCAATCAACAAACAAAAGCAATGACTAATTGCCAAATAATTTTCTTGGATCTGAACCATTAAATAAACACGAGTAAATAAAGAAAATGAACACCTTATGGAAAATAATTCTATTTTTTGCCCTCTACTGATTCCAATAAAAGACCACACCATAAAATTCTAAAAATTCAAATAAGGACAATCTAGTATTTGTTACCTCAGTTAATATTTGCTTTGATCATGGTATCCAACGTATTCTTAATAATCTATTAATGTATTTAATTTAAATAAAGCATACTTAGATTGAAAGTACTAACAACATTAATAACAGCGTACTCAAGCATTAGATAATTATTGCATGTCTCTCATCACAGGGACTTTACTAATGGGATTCTTCCAACACAAATGGGACAATATCCATATACATGCAGATACACACATGCATGAGCACAAAAGCATATGACACGTAGATTTAAATTCATAAGTAAATAAAAAGGAAGGTAAATCCTGTACAAAAGATAAGTAGCTTAAAGAATCACACAGCCAATACATAAGGGTGCATGATGAACCGATTCCGGAATTTTGGTAAAAAATTGTAGATGTTATAGTTATTCCGCAACACAATGTCTTACACTAGAAAATGGGTGATCTGAACTATCCTGTCGCTGCAAGGTGGGTGCAATGTGAACCTGTCAACAAATTTAAAATACATGCCTACAGAAACTAATTTGACTGTCTAATCACAGGTGAAACATTTATAAAAATGCTGAAACGATAGACATGTGAACAAAGGGAAAACCTCTCCAACTCTAAGAACTGGCAAGTCATTGTACAGTTGTTCCTGAAGTTCACGAGCCAGAAGCTCATCCGCTTCGACCTGTTTATTCCTAGCAACTTCATCATTCAAGTGCGAGGAAAAATCATCAACCTCAATAGTTTGCTGTAAATTGACCACATTTCTAGAAGTTGAACTTGAATTCGATGGTTCCATAGATGAACTGAGAATCACAACTTCTGAATCGTCAGAGACCGATGTTGAGCATTCACTGGAATAACTCAAGGTGGTTCCCACTTTCTGCCTTTTGATGAGTGAGTGAGCAGAAGAAGGATACCTATTTAACTGTCCCAATCTAGCCCGAGGAACGGACACTGTTTGTCTCAAAGGAAGAGTGGAAACATGCTCAGAGGAAATCAAAATTGGGACCTTATCAACAGCAACACTACTTCCTTTCTCCATTTTTGCCATCTTCTTCTCGTTGTGTTGACTGGCAAACCTTGGGACGTCCATTTCCCTCTTCATAAACTGTTCCTCACCAATTGATGAGGAGCTCAAATCCCGATGGTTACGTGTACTTCTCCATTCACCTGATTCTTCAATGTGTTCACCTGAGCCCCCATAATCACTGGTTTCCACAGCCTTCCCATTGAAACTTGAAGACCTCCTGCGTAAACTCGATGTTGAAAATACATAATACTTAACAATCAACAGGAGCATAAATGTCGAAAAGTATCATGTAAAATCGATATATGTTTAAAGTTATCTAGTAAAAAAAGTTTTCAAAGTTCACTCATATTCGCACCATACCACAAAGTTCTGAAATTAAGAAATCAAGAAAAAAAGGCGGGACTAATCGAAACTACATCTACAAGAAGCATTGAAGGTTTGAGGAGAAAGAGACCAAACTTCTGGTAAAAAACTAAAAGAGATGGAATGGATTACAATGATGATTCGTAGACACTTACAAATTTCATTGAGTAAAATTGTAGAAACTTTAAGCACCTTAAATGCAAAAAAAAAAATTCAGAACGTTCAAGAAAACCTAAAAGTCTACAAAATAAATACCTGCTAGGTAAATTCTTGTTCTTTAATTCAGTCTCTTTCGATGTGCAGGGATACATAATCACTCCTTTTCCCTTTCTATTGTGGGAGTTGTGAGCTTCAGCAACCAATTCCTTGATATCAAATGGAACAGGTGGACCTCCAGGAGTCATAGCACCATTATTATCATGTGCAAAACCATTATTGCCTTTCCCAGCCAGCTTTTTTGCCTTAACTATGTTATTGGGAGATATACATCCGTTCCGCACCAATCTCTTTTGCTTGTTTACCCTAGGCGAGACAATGGGGTCATGACATAGAGAACCATCTTCACGAGGTTTGTTTAGAACATTGTCAACAAACTTGCTCTGTTGTCCATAACCATTACTAGATATTATTTCAGCCATCTTATCTGTTCCTTCACTGGCACTGCTAAGCACAGTCGATTTCGCCAGGTCCTTTGAAGAAGAAGCCACATTTGATAAGGCTGATCTTCTAGTACACTCAAATTGACCACTGCCAGACATTCCGCCTGGTAAAGCATTTCCATGCACAGGACTATGCAGACTCATTTCTGTCAGATCTACAAAACCATGATCTTGAAAAGAAGAAGAATCAGATTTATAACTAAATGAAGGTTTTTCAATCTGTAGATGCTGAGCATGAATAGAATCATCACTTTGGTAAGTGGGTGTCTTCTTCCTAAATAAGAGAGGGCTTTTAGAGGACAATGAACTTGCCACAGAAAAACCTGCAGAAGTAATGGGGTGTATGGAGTTGCTGGAACTGCTAGTACATTTTGGAGGATGTGAAGACTGTCTTCTGCTTCCACTGTCGATGACCACTGACCGGGAATTATTTTTAAAGGAGGATGAAGTTGCCATGGAAGGAGCTGCAGGATTCAAGGGACGTAAAGTGTTGGCGAAACTGCTAGGACAATTTCGAGCATGAATGGATGGTTTTCTGCTTCCACTGTCCATGACCACTGGTTGAATTTCAGTCCCCTTTTCATAAAGCTTTTGCTTTACTAGATGAAAAGGGCTATGTGAACCGTGACTTTCCTCTCTGACACCACTCCTCTCATTAATCATATGCTTAGCTAATCTATCGGGAGTATCGGGAACCTCCACCCCATCATCAATGTCCATCGGATTCATACTCTGCAGGACAAACCAAGCCATATTAATTCAATCAAATTATAAAAAATCAGGAACATTCAAAACAACACTTCTACTCGTGATCTCAATAATTCACATCATCGAGAGTTCGAAACCGAATAGAATAGAAGGATCGACAAAGCAAATTTCTTCAAAACATTTCATATTAAAGAGACATGACGTCATATACCAAATTAGAAATGTGCAAGAGATGCTAACACTAATTCAAATGCAATAGTTGCTCCATGAGATGGTAATAACCTGCCCCCGAGTGCTAGTGGGACAGGTTATACTGATTCCAGAATAGACAGGAGTTTTTACTAATCTCTAAAAATTGAAAACTAAGCACCAACAGCAACCAATATAGAAGTCAAAATAATGAAACCTGATTAACAGAAATCAACAGAAAATTACATGCTTCATATCAAAAAAATGGCCACAAACTCTAAAAAAGTTGAAATTAACTAAAAATTAACTATGCAATTCATAGCACAAATGGAAAGACTGGGGAGAAGGCAAATACTACCAAGTACACAAAAAACTAAAACATGAAGTAAACCCAGAACAACCTAAGTTAGCATGACATGGACAAATTTAAGACACAAAATTGCTAACACAATGCTTTCCGTGTGTAGACTATTCTTGAAATAATACAGATATAAAACAAAAAGAAGTCTAAAGAGCCAGCCAAGTTGAATTCCAGCGGTATTGGATGATAAACTATAATTCATCCACAATTTAAAATTATAAATTTATCAGCAAATTGACATGAAAGGACAAATATTTACATAAAAATTTCAAAATTTTGAATTGTAGCTCTTTTTTTATTTTTATTTTTTTCTGGATAAGAAAAAAACGGACTTTTTTTGAACAGTTTCCAAGATCGAAAAGCATTTATTTCAAAAAAAATAATACCAAATTCAACATTTTGAATCTCAACTTGGAAAATGCATACATCGAGCTCAGTCCCTTATTCACGTAATGGAGAAAAAGAAATATATATCAAACACTAATTTCAAGCTGTGAAACCCCACGATAAAAACATTCAAATGCTGAAGGAGACATAATCAAGCACAAGGGGCACGGCACATCCACAATATTCCAATCAACTCCAGCAATAAAATTTTATTCCCACAAAAAGAAAAAAAAAACAATTAATAAAAATACACCCAAATTAAATTCAGCCTCTCAAGAATTCAATTTATAACATAAAATCATTGAAAATAAAAAGAATCGAATTTAATGCCAAACCTCCATTATCTTTCTCGTCTTTCGTTTGGGATTCCGAAGAATGGCGGACGAACGCATACTCAGTACTGTGCAGGAGATCTGGTAAAATAAAATGGGCTGGGCTCAAATTTGTACGGCGCCAAGGCCCAGAAGCGTTCCGTTTCAAAAATGGATACAAAGTCCATGAGATTACACTTGGAATTTTCAAATTGTTAATTGGGGAAATTTTGGGCTCCCGAAGGAGAAATTTTTTTGGGAAAATTTCGGGCCGGTACTACTTGGTAAAAGATTTTTTGATCCAGTCACCTCAAAAAAAATTCTTTCAATTAGGTCCAATTTTGGTCAAAATTACCAAAATAGTCTTCTGCCTTCATTGGATCACCTCCTTCAACATCAAAACCCTAGTCTCCAACCCTCATATCAGCCACATGTCCCATTGCGTCGGAGCTGCGCGCACTGGTCAAACGAAAACAAAAAGGTTGTGCAAGAAGACAAAATCATCGCACTTCTATTTATCTATTTACCGATTGTGTTGATTTTATTTTATATTTCTTATGAATTTTAATTTTTTTGTAATGTCTGTACGTAGATTTTTAATGTGAAACGTAAAAGTATAATATATTTGAATTGTTCGATCAATTGTTTGATGAAAAATTTATATTTATTATGAATTTTAATTTTATTGTAATGATTGTTTGTAGATTTTTAATGTGAAACTCAAAATTATAATGTTTTTTAGATGTTCGATCAATTGTTTGAATGAAAATTTTGAGAATGTAATGATATTGAAACCATTGGTGCATGTAATTTACATGCACCGGCAGTTCATGAGTCTATCGGTGCATGTAATTTACATGCACCGATAGACTCAGTGGTGCATGTAATTTACATGCACCGGCAGTTCATGAGTCTATCGGTGTATGTAATTTACATGCACCGATAGACTCAGTAGTGCTTGTAATTTACATGCACCGACAGTTCATGAGTCTATCGGTGCATGTAATTCACATGCACCGATAGACTCATTGGTGCATGTAACTTACATGCATCTTTAGACTTAGGTTTTGCTTTTCTTATTCAGTTTGTTATTTCACATCTCAAGCCTTCCATTTCAGTTTGCTATTAAATTAAAAAACAATTAATGAGGAAAAATGTTACATATTCAAAATTATATATAAAAATGCTATGTTTTAGTTAAATATAGTATAAGTCTATAGGTGCATGTAATTTACATGCACCAAAATAGACTTAGCGGTGCATGTAATTCACATGCACCGACTTGCTAAAATCTATCGATGCATGTAATTTACATGCACCGATAGGCGGAGATGTACTAATATACGATTTTTTTATTTAATTACTAAAGAACAATGATCAAATCAAAAAAAAATGTGAATTAATTTTTCATTCTATAATTTTTACAATTGATCTTATAACAAATTAAAGATACAATATATTACTTTAGAAATTAAATTTTATTATGGATGAGTATATACTATATGATAAATTATTGCATAATCTCATAACAAAATTCAATTATTTTTCAAATGATAATATATTACACAAACATGTATTAATTTTAAGTGTTATTTGTGATCGTCTTAACACTTACTATATGATACTTATTTATTATGTAATTTGAGAACCAATGCAAATGTTGAGTCTACCGATGCATGTAATTTACATGCACCGGTAGACTATCGGTGCATGTAAATTACATGCACCGGTAGACTAACGGTGCATGTAATTACATGCACCGGTAAACTAGGGCGCATGTAATTTACATGCACCACATGAATACATTTTTACATGCATCGCATGATTAATTTTTCATACACAGCATGATTAATTTTTATTCATACACCGAAGATGTACACAATCACACCAGCTACTCACGTGATTGTAATCGAACACCTCCAGAGCACAATGAACGAGTACAATTCAATTGCAAACGAACTATCGGAATTAATTCACAACGAAGAATTCAATTCCTCAACAGTTGTCCTTTGCCGTCGCCATATTCCAGAAGAAAAATGATATTTTTTTTGCAGATTTGATATTAGAATTCACGCAGCAAAAACATCACAAGATCGCAGAAAAATTTGGCACAATTGCAAGCGACGATGCGTCACGAAGCAAAAAAAATTAACAATTGAAGGTGAATGCTATGGTGCGATCATACGTCAATTCAGAAACAGCTCGCAACGAAGAAGACGAAACCAATTCAAAGCAATAGATCGGAAAAAACAGAGAAATTGATTGAAGACGAGGATGAGAACGACAACGAGATTCAATTTGTGAAGAACAAAATTCGATATTCGTTCTGAAATTTTAAAACAATTCAACCAATCGAACAATCTGTCATTGAGAAAATGGATTAATTAGATTAGGGGTGTTTAAGTCATAAAAATGAATTAATTAGATTAGGGTTTCGTAAAATAGACTTATGCGAAAGATATTTTTTAAAAGATGTATTTAGTTGAAAGAATATTTTTTTGGGTGATTTAGTTGAAACATATTTTGATTAGTAGTACCTATGTGTAATTTTCTCAATTTTTTTCATTCCAATCATGCAAAAAAACTTAAAGTTTGCATAAGTTCATTCTGAGTTAAAATTACAAAAATAGACACGGAACTTCAACGCCTTCTCTAATTTCAACTCCACTTCTTCTCCATTATTCTCCATTCTCTCGTCAAATTCCTTATGCAATCTTAGGCGCGAATAGGGGTCACAAACGTCGGTTTTGTTCACAATTTTCTGTTTTTTTTTTTCGTTTTTAGTTTGCTCAGGAGCGTTGTTATTCATAGGATTTTGGTGGCTTGCAAATCTTCTGCTTTGATTTTCTGATTTTGTATCTTAACATTTGGGTTTTATGAAAATCTGTGAACTATTGAGTTTTCAGAATTTAAATTTGATTTGTTTGCAAAATATTGAATTTCTGGAAGTGATTATTTTGATATTGCTGCAAACAGATGAATTTTGGCTACTGATTTGGTTAATTTTCAGGAGTTTTGAAGTGGCATTTTATATTTTTGGAAATATTAGATTTTAAAGATTTGAGTTTCTCTTCTTCACAATGATGGTTAGGAAATTGAAGAGGCTAAGTGGGATGATGATGATGGAGTAGGAAACAATGAATTTTGGTCACCATTCTTGACGTTCACCATTTTGCACAGTTTGTATCTACCGGTGCACATGGGAAAAACGTGCACCGGTAGACAAAATATGTGAATTTATTGTTTTATGTAATTACATTATTTATTTATAAAAATTTTTATAGACATTAATATATTTATTATTTTATTCAGTTATACTGATAATAGTTTTCCTTATGAAAAAGTTGCATATAAGAATTTATCCCATTAATTTATGCCATTTTATTAATTTTAAATGCTGAAAAATGTTTTTGAGTCTATATACTTATCAATCAGTGGCTTTTTAAATTATGTTTTTAGCAAAAAATTCTTTAGCTCACGAATGTCACATATTTATTTGATTTTTTGCAAAAAACAATTTCATTCTAGCTCGTACCTAAGGCTAAAAACCAAAAACAGGGAAAAATAATAATTATTGTTCACCAAATATACGTTGATGTCATAGGATGAGTCAGTTTATTCGGTAAAATCTCGTCTAAACGCCAAGCAAAAGATATCCCGAGCAAAAAGCCCCGAACACAAATTGCCCGAAGAACATCAAAATCTGCTCGGCATAGTGGTCAAAGGCTAACGGAAGACCCGGACGTGACTGACAAATTAACCGGCGCAAACAAACTTGTAAAATAGTGGAACACGGATTTCTCGGACACATCTTGAGCTAATAATGCCACGATCAGATGAGATTATGTTCTGGATTTATCGCATGCCAACAACCGGGATCAACACTATAAATACACGTCTATATTCTCATTGTAAATGTTGAACTTTATAGGCAAGAAAAGACTCCGAAGAAAGCACATCATAATATGTTCGGTCTTTTACACTTATGCTGTTTTTCGAAAGTTCTTGTTTTGCATCTATGTCTTGTAAACAAAAATAGAGTTATAGTGAAGATTTATACTGGACTAGGTCCCGTAATTTTTCCTTCGATTTGGAGGTTTTCCACGTAAAAATTGTGGTGTCTTTCATTTATTTTTGGCAAACACTTAATTCTACCGAACACGAAAAATATTGGATCACATCGTTGGCGCCGTCTGTGGGAAACTCGAGTTAAGACGTTGAAGAAAATATTTTTTGTATAAATTAGAGAAGACGTGGCTAGAAGTAAAGGCCGCGGGCAAAGTTCAATGGGGTATATCACAAACCCCCTTCATATTCGTCCCCGATACTTGAAGGAGATGATGATGACGTGGAATCGTCTCAAAACGTTCCTCAAATTAATCATCATGCATTTCCTACTATGGGAATGAATTTAAACAATTGACGGAGGTGATTGCCAAAACTGTAGGGGAGGTCATAAAGCAATTTATGACCCTGCCCAGCAAGAAAGAACAAGCAAGGAAGAAGATATGGCTTCTTTAGAAGGACAAGAGGAGGATACAAAGGAGGTCAATGGCCTTTATAGCAAAAAAGGATAAGAGAGTAATAAAACTATGTATCATCAAATTGAGGATCTGAAAGATGAGTTGCAGCAGATGTGCAACAAGATGGAGGGTCGTATTTACCCAGTACTAAGGAGCACATCATTTGCTACTGAAGTTATTGATGATCCCTTGCATTCCAACTTCCGAACTTTGAATGTGGGGAATTATGATGGCAACATAGATCCTGATGAGTAATTGTCACGGTTTGAGAACGCTTCGCTCCTTCACCAACTTACAGATGTAGTGAAGTGTAGGGTTTTTCAGACTACTCTAGCAGGAGCTACTCAATCTTGGTTTAATCAACTGCCACCGGGGATCATAGATTCATTCTCGAAGTTCAGCTCGCTGTTCTTACATCAATTTGCGAGTAGCAGAAGTTTGAAGAGAACAACCATCAGCCTGTTCGGACTTAAACAGATGGAAAATGAGTCTCTTCAGGACTTCCTGAAAAGATTCAATCAAGAATGCCTCGATGTTCCTCATGTCACGTCGGAGATACTCATCAACGCCTTTAATCAAGGGCTACGAGAAGGAGATTTGTTCATATCTCTAGCCAAAAAACCACCCTACGATTATGACGAGCTGCTTGGAAGAGCTTCTAAGTATATCAACTTAGAAGAAGGCCAAAAATGAAACAAAGAAATATGTGAAACCAGCAAATGAACCAAATCGGAGGGATAAACACCTCGAACATCCGAAAAGGAGTTTCGAGCAATACCTCCCGATGAGACCTCCCCGAGAGGTGACCATGAATCAAAGAGGGCCAAAGAGAGGTCGATGAAGACATTTCCGAGGAGGATATTTTCGAGGAAGAGGAGTTAACAGATCTTGGGGAAGGCAAGAACCCCATGATGGACCAGTTTTCAATAATCCGCCTCCTTTGACTATCGCGAATCTCGAAAGGGGAGCGCCCAAGCCAGTACCATGGGCGAATATAGGAGAAAGGCAAGAAGAAATTGATGTTCATGAAGTAGGGGAACATGCCCCAGTTAACATTCCAAACCGAGGGACCATACACATGATCTCTGGGGGAATGTCAGGAGGAGATTCTAACGGATAAGAAAGAGTTATGCTTGGAAATTGCATGTTATGTCAATCACATCAGAGAACGTCCCAGCAGGGCCGTCCATTGCCTTTGGACCCGAGGATCTACAGGGGGTGCAATTTACACATGATGATGCACTAGTTATATAAGCCACAAAAGCTAATTATAATGTACCGAGAATTTTTATCGATGCTTGAAGTTCAACCGACGTGCTCTTAAACACGTTGGCCCAAATGGAGCTGGGGAGCGTACCTATGCAAATGGTAAATACTTCTTTGCATGGATTTATTGGAGATGTCATAAGTCCGGTGGGACAAGTTTAACAGCCAGTGACGATGGGAGAAGAGCTGAGGACGAAGACAAAGATGATTAATTTTCTGCTGGTGGACGCCCCTTCTTCATATAACAGCATTCAGGGTCGATCAACCTTGAGTACATTTCAAGCAGTGACGTCCACTTATCATTTGACGATGAAGTTCCCAGTGGGAGAGGAGGTCGAACAAGTTCGAGGGAATCAGACTTGCTCGAGGAAGAGTTATGTTCAGGAGTTGAAGCATGAAAAGTTGAAAAAGAAGAAGTATGAGAGCCTTGGAGCATGTGGTAAAAGAAGGAGAGAAGTGGATGAGATGGCTGAGGAAAGAATAGCCCCATTGGAAGAGTTCCTTACTATTGAACTGGGTCACACAACTAAAACCACAAAAGTTGGTTCCCAATTGAAACCAGGGATAAAAGAAAAAAGTGATTGAATGTCTGAACAGGAATGTGGATGTATTCGCATGGAGTACCAATGACTTGACTGGAATATCGCAAGAGGTTGCGGAGCATCACCTCAATGTGGAGCCTGATGCTCGGGCCATCAAGCAGAAGAGAAGATATTTCGGACCCGCGAAAGATGCCATCATTGCTCAGCAAGTGAATGAATTGCTGAAAGCTGGTCATATCAAGGAAATTAGCTTCCCAATGTGGCTCTCGAATGTGGTTAGTCGGGAGACAAATGACGAATGTGTGTAGATTTCCGAGATGTGAACAAAGCTTGTCTGAAAGATTGTTATCATCTGCCGAGGATTGATCAACCGGTAGATTCCACCGCTGGACATGAACTACTATGCCTAATGGATGCATAGTAGGGATATCATCAGATCCCTTTGGCCCGAGAAGATCAACCTAAAGTTAGCTTCGTCACGGTCGGATGAACTTTTTGTTATGTGGTTATGCCATTCGGACTCAAAAATGCAAGAGCCACTTATCAAAGATTGATGGATAAGATATTCAAAGATCAGATTGGCGGAATGTAGAAGTGTATGTAGATGATGTTCTCATCAAAAGCAAGAGAGCATTAGATTTGGTACGCGATATGGAGGAAGTCTTCGGCACCTTGCGAAAATATGGCATGAAGTTAAATCCTGCTAAATGCACATTCGAAATTCATAGTGGAAAGTTTTTAGGGCACATGGTTACTGAAAGGGGTGTTGAAGCCAATCCTGAGAAGATAAGAGCGATTCAAGAAATGAATTCTCCTCGGACCCTAAATGAAGTACAAAGACTGGCAGGATGAATAGCAGCTTTGAGTAGGTTCATATCCCGATCAGCTGATTGGATCCTACCATTCTTCGAAGCACTAAGACAAGGAGCTCAGTTCGACTGGAATGATCAATGCCAAAAGGCTTTCGATAACTTGAAGAAGTATCTGACGAAGTTGCCGTTGATGAAAAAACCTGAGCACAATGAGACCCTCACCATATATCTATCTGTGGCCGAGGAGGTCATTAGCTCAGTCTTGGTCAAATAAAAAGCAGGGCAACAATTACCCATGTATTATGTAAACTGAGCATTATAGGGGGCCGAGCAAAGATATACCGAGGTCGAAAATTGGGTTTGGCCCTTATAACCACATATAGGAGACTTCGGCCATACTTTTTATCACATCCTATTGTGGTAGTGATCAGTGCTACACTAGGAAAATTGTTATCAAAAACAGTAATCCCTGGAAGAATGGTGAAGCGGGCTAACTGAACTCAGTGAGTTCGATCTTACATATCAGCCCCGAACTACTATCAAAGCTCAAGCCCTATCAGATTTTTGGTGGAGATGGCCCATATGCCCGAAGAAAAAGAATGGAATCTTTTTGTGGATGGATCTACCACTCAGTCCGGAAGTGGTGTGGGGGTGGTTCTTATTAGTCCCAATGAAGCTGAATTCGAGGCTCTGATTTCAGGGCTTTTAATAGCACTTGACTCAGGGGTTCAGTAGATAGCAATGTTTATGGATTCAATGCTCGTGGAACAACAAGTTAATGGTGTACATAAAGTGAAGGAAGAGAAGCTAAAGTGGTATGTTGAAACTGCTCGGGCACTGATGGGTAAGTTTCAAGAAGCCAAACTGACGCAAGTTCCTCAAGAAGAGAATAACCGATCCGATGAGGGCCAAACTGGCCAGTTCAATGCACGAGTGGGAAAACAGAAGTGTGCTGGTACACGATCTATTGATCTCTCCTATATCTGTCAATAGTATAATGAGTTTTGAGCCATGCATCGTGGGAGATTGGAGAGAACACATCATTAAGTTTTTGAAGAATAATGATATCCCCTCTGATTTGAAAGAAGCAGCTCGGGTGAAAAGAATGGGAAATCAGTTCGTGCTGATAGAAGGAAAATTATTCAAGAAGGGCTTCTCGGTCCCTTTTTTACAATGTGTTTCAAACCAAGAATGAGAATACTTGTTGAAAGAAGTTCATGAAGGTTGTTGTGGTAATCACTTGGATGCAAACATGTTATACAAAAAAGCAAACCGAGCTGGATACTATTGGCCTACCATGAAGACATACGCTGAAGACATTGTCAGAAAATGCAGTAATTGCCAAAAACATGCCAATTTATCACACGTACTAGCGGAAGTCCTTAATAACAGCATCATTTCTTGTCCCTTTGTTCGATGGGGAATGGATATTGTGGGACCTTTTCCCCCAGCATCTGGACAAACAAAGTTTCTTTTAGTCGCGGTTGAGTACTTCACCAAGTGGGTGGAAGCCGAACCCCTTGCCAAGATCACCGAGGACGAAGTGATAAAGTACTTGTGGAAGAACATATTATGTCGATTCGGAATACCGATGAAATTGGTCTCGGTAATGGAAGATAATTTCAGGGGAAGAGAGTTCAGAATTAGTGCAAGGATATGAAAATTACGTAAGTGTTCACCTCGGTAGCTTATCCTCAATCCAATGGACAAGCTGAGGTGACAAATCGGATCATATTACATGAGATTAAAACCAGATTGGAAGGAGCGAGAAGAGCATGGGTCGAATTAGCAGGTCTATTATGGGCACCACAAATATCTACAAGAGAAACTCCATATAGCTTGGTGTATGGTTCGGAGGCCCTGATCCCCGATGAAATCAATGTAGAGTCTCTGCGGGTACAACATTATGATCCTGAAAAGAATGAGGAGGCGAGAAAATTAGAACTATATGATGTGGACCGGTTGAGAGAAAGAGCAGATGCACGCACTGAAATGTACAAAATAAAGATCACTAACACTTATAATCGGAGGGCTTGCCCAAGGGCTTTTTCAGGCTGGGGATCTGGTATGTCAGAGAGTTAACTCGGCTGGGGATGTAAAGAAATTAGAGCCAAAATGGGAAGGCCCTTATAAAGTAAAGACAGTGATAGGCGATGGGCATATAAACTGGAGGATCAACTGGGTCGAGAACTAGCAAGATCGTGGAATATTCATAACCTTAAGAAGTACTTCGTGTAGTAATTTGATTGTTGTTTTCATGATTTTAAGAGTACTTTGGATATTATTAAAGTAAATTTGCTTTTGTATAAGCTTGTTTAGAATTTTAGTAATTTATTCATGGGATTGGGATGTTTTATCCATGTTTAAACCTAAAATTGCCAAAGTATTTGTGCTCGGGATGTTCGAGCATATTTTATTGATGCTCGTGATGTTCGAGCATATTTCATTGTGGGTTGAGATTATTTGATCTAGTCTGTTGTTGGCAGGTTAAATGCGGGATCGAAATGTTTGATCCGTATTTGAACCTAAAATGGGACTAAGTATTTGTGCTCGGGATGTTCGAGTGCGCTTTATTGATGCTCGGGATATTCGAGCATATTTGATTGTGGGTTGAGTTATTTGATCTAGTCCGTTGTTGGAAGGTTAAATGCGGGATCTGAATGTTTGATCAGTATTTGAACCTAAAATTGGACTAAGTATCTGTGCTCTGGATGTTCGAGTACGTTTTATTGATGCTCAGGATGTTCGAGCATACTTGATTATGGGTTGAGTTATTTGCTCTAGTCCGTTGTTGGCAGGTTAAATGCGGGATCGGAATATTTGATCCGTATTTGAACCTAAAATGTGACTAAATATTTGTTCTCTGGATGTTCGAGCACGCTTTATTGATGCTCAGGATGTTCGAGCATATTTGATTGTGGGTTGAGTTATTTGCTCTAGTCCATTGTTGGCAGGTTAAATACGGGATCGGAATGGTTGATCCATATTTGAACCTAAACTTTGACTAAGTATTTGTACTAGGGATGTTCGAGCTTGTTTGAAATTTTATTAGTTTTTTCGTGGGATCAGGATGTTCGGTCAATGTTTAAACCTAAAATTGCCTAAGTGTTGGTGCTCGGGATAGTCGAGATTGTTTGGAGTTTTATTAGTTTATTAATGGGATCGGGATGTTCGGTCCATGTTTAAACCTAAATGGCCTAAGTGTTGGTGCTCGGGATGTTCGAAGTTTGGAGTTTTATTATTTTATTCATGGGATCAGGATGTTCGGTCCATATTTAAACCTAAAATTGCCTAAGTGTTGGTGCTCGGGATGTTCGAGCTTGTTTGGAATTTTATTAGTTTATTCATGGGATCTGGATGTTCGGTCCATGTTTAAACCTAAAATTGCCTAAATGTTGGTGCTCGGGATGTTTGGTCCATGTTTAAAGCTAAAATTGCATACCTGTTGGTGCTCGGGATGTTTGAGCTTGTTTGGAATTTTATTAGTTTATTCATGGGTCCGGGATGTTCAGTCCATGTTTAAACCTAAAATTGCCTAGGTGATCGGGATGTTCGAGCTTATTTGGTATTTTATTAGTCTACTTAAGTATTTATGCTCGGGAGGATCGAGCGTATTCATCATTTCTTATAGAGGGATTTTCTAAAATGGCCTCCTATGAATTACTATAATGAATTTTAGCCTTAACTTAAGTTATTTAAAAAAAAAATAGCATTAAGTTCCAAATATATCATTTAAGTTAATTTTTTTAAAAGTATCATTTAGTTACCATTAATTCACTTGGTAACTTGTGTAGAAGTTTTTGATTATCACAAACATTGATTAACTTGATTTTTTTTTTTTACAAATCATCGATTTCCGTGGATGAATCTATGTAAAGGTCGCAACTTTCTTATACAAAACAAAGATAACACCAACTTCATGAAGCAAACTAAAAAAAATATTCATGATGAAATCAAACATATAATAAGTTTTTTGCGTTTTTAAAATTAATTGATGCGATAAAGCAGTAACTTCAAGTCACATATGGCGGAAATGTTTTGAACAGTTTCTGAGCTTTTGATTACTGCAATTTTCGATAGTGGAGTTTTGGTTCTTTAGTGAAAGTAACATTAATTGTGATGATCTTGTGTTGAGTTATGAGTTGTATTTTTATTTATAATATGGTGCAATCTATAAGTTTGTTATGTAAAAAACTTTTCAATCCTCTAAGAATGCACTAGATTTCTCATTGGTAAAGAGGGAAAGAGTCAAATGTTTTGGATTGCACATATTTATTTAAGGTGAATAGAATGGTATGTTAAGATATTTACATAATATAAGACTATTTGTATAATATTGAGAAAAGGGCTATTTTTTAAAATAGTCTATTAAGAGGCTAGAATAAGTAATTTCTCTTTTTGATAATGTACGCAGAGAATAAAGAAATGATAGAAGTTTCATTCATTAAGTGTAGGGTCTTCCTACCTTAACATGATTATAATAACGTATTATGGACTAAACATGCATTAATAACATCTTAGGGTTCCGGTTGTTACATGAGCTAACGGGATTATAGGCCAAAAATAAAATTTCAAAACTTATTAGTTACATTCCCATGAACGAATGCTAACATTAAAGGTTTATACTACTCCTAGAGTAGACACTATCATCCTGAATCCTATTCTTTTTTGTGCTCCTTGCAGCTCACTGCCTCAACCCGACTCTTAGCCCTTCAGTCCAAAAGTGTACCTACAGGGACAATCCATCATGAGCATGTACATCATTACTTAACATCATAAGATAATGGCATATAAATAAATGCATGAAATAATCGTTAACATACACTTCCTGGTTAATCGCATTAACCCACTTTTGTTGTCCATGTTTCATATTCATGCATGTAATCATTAGTTCTTGACATAAATGATTAAAATCGTACTTTACTTATATACCCATAATCAACAATGTTAATTAGAAATGTGGTTGTTCTGGTTATGTCAGCGGCACAATTGGACCCTCGCTCGACATATAGCGGTACTGTGACATCCCTCGCTACTCCTTGATAGCGGATATATCTCATCGCTAGCTATGTCAGCGGTAAGTACCTTCCTCGCTTGCCCATAACAACCACCGTAACACTCTACCATTTCTAATAACATAGCTTAACATACATCATAAACATCATAGCATCCTTACTCATCATAAACATCATCCCCACTTATCATAAATATCATCGTATCTTTACTTATCATAATCATCATCAACCTGTTACATAAATATTTATGCAATCATTTCATAGTCATAGTATAGGAGTGTGTTTTACCGTCCGATGCCCGTACGTCTCTTACGTACCTTAGTCTCAAAAGTGGAGAAGTTGAAGAACTTTATCTCCTTGAAGTTGTTGGTACCAGGGATGGTTCTACACAACCATACAAATCAATATTAGAAGCCAATTTATAAACCAATACCAAAAATTCCATCAATTATGCCAAGAAAATAATTTTCAGCAAAATCGCTCTACCGATCGATCGGTCTAAGCTACCGATCAATCGGTAAACATCCGAATTTAAGAATTTAGCTACGGCCTTTCACCGATCGATCGGTCCAAGGTACCGATCGATCGTTAGCCATCCACCGATCGATCGATCACTTTCATCGATTGATCGGTAAATAAAGAAATTTCACCCCTCGCTACGCACTTGAACCGATCGATCGTTGCCCTGCTACCGATCGATTGGTCACTGTGACATTTTTGGGTAAACTCCATTTTTGGCATAAAACTACAAAATAAACCAACACATCTTAAACCAAAGACATCCCAACAACTCATCACCACAAAAACCTCATAAAACCCTTATTTAACACAACAAAATCCACAACCCAAAAACAACCCACAACTCAACCAAAATCCATTTTTTTTCCAAAATCACCAATACAAACCAACCCATTTAAAAACAAATCATAACAAAGCTATACTAGGAGGAATCCATACCACTTGAAGCTTCAAAGATGGCAAGAATCAAGCAACCAAGCTCCTCATCATGCTCCTCCTCTTTTGGTCGATGGTTTAGGTTTTTTTGGGGGAAGGGTTTGGGTGATTGGGGGTGAAATTGAAACATTGAAGAAATTCTTGTCAAGAGCATTAAGCCAACTCCAAGTCCGAAGCTTTATAAGATCTACAAGACACTCCACCTTAGGTTCTTCATTGTTGAATATTATATTATTCCTTAGTAACCAAATGCTCCAAGTTATGCATTGCCAAAGAGTACACACCTTTCTTTACCTTTGTTCGAACCGAAAACACCCATAAATGAGAAAAGTGTGACTTTAAATTATTGTTGGCAACTATCTGAACTCCCAACCAAGCAAAACAACCCATCCACACTTTTTACGGAAACTCACAAGTGAGCAATAGATGTGAAGTGATCTTCCAACTTTTTTTTTTTCGCACAGAACACAAAGCATTTCCTTCGAATTTAACATAATACCTCTTTTTTCTGGATTAGTTTTAGGAAGGATTCTGTCTTGCAAGAGTTTAACAAACACGTCCAAATAAAAGATAACACCAAAAATATTCATACCGAGATCAAAAAAATAAAAAAAATGCATGTCACTAAAATCATCATAGTATCACTCATAGTAACACCAAATGTTTATTAATTCAATTAACATAAAATTTAACTAACACGTCTAAATTTTATTTTGGCCAAAACTTTTTAAAACTGTACAATTAACCCAAAAAAATGTTATTTTTGTGTCGGACACGCCTGATGTGATTAGAAATAGACATATCTAGTGCGATTAATTGCCTACGATTTGGTACGTTTTGATAGATACTTTGATATATATGTTACCTAATCATATATTTACTTCAATATAGGTGGAGATTAAGAAAATGAGCTAATAATGATGAATTAAGATCAAGGAGTGAATTAGAGATCACGAGAAATCGAAGATGGACAAGAAAAGCCGAAGAAAAGTTGAAAAAAATTACTGATTGATTGGTGAAAGAGTCCCGATCGATCGGCAATTGACGACACTTGGGCAACAAAATTGAGCAGATGTGTCCCGATCGGTAGACGAGCTCGGGTGAAAGTAAAAGAATTAACTTCTTTGCATTCTACAAGGACTCTAGGCCTTCATCCACCTCATATAAGTACCCCACAACCTCCAGACTTTCGAGACACCTTTTATTAGACTAAATATCAGATTCAGATTAGTTTTTACATCCCATCATAGTTTTGAAGGCGGCTACGAAGATCAACACAAAGGCGAGATTGTCGACCTCGACGAGTGGAGATCCGATTAGTTCTTATTTTCCTTTTGGTTGATTTTATGCTTTCTAGATTAAGTTTTGTTGTTTTTAATCTAGTTATGCATAGTTAAGTTTTAATTCTTGGTTGATGAAGACAATACCTTGGATTTATTAATCTTGCGGATATTCTTGTTTTTAACTATCAAATTTTATTGAATATCAATATTTGTCTGATTTATTGATATGATTTGTGTTTGATTATTGGATTGACAACCTAATAATTTGCATGTAATCTATTTATAATTAGATATCCAATAAGAGATTATTTGAATAATCTAATCGAAGAAGCGACTAAGACTATATCTTATGCTTTGAATTTATTAAGTTCTTAATATAAACCGGCGATGTTTGTGTTATTTAGATTCATCACTTGCTAGTTTTGAAGGCTATCATTAAATTAATCTTAAATGCTGTTATTTTAGTTAATAATATGCTTAGAGTTGAATTGAGCGCTGATTTCTATTTGACTAGGAATAAGATGATGGAGGAATTGAACTTCCAATTGATGAATATTCAAATAAAATTGAGTCTTTTGAGAGTCGATGAAAAAGATGATAATATTTAAGGTAGAGTCGACCGATACCAAGAATCGCTCCCAATAGTTTAATAACTTTGCTTTTTAAATTCACTAGTATAATTCAATCTTCACAACCCCCATCTTTTATTGTTTTGTTTTTTATTTTGTTAACACAAAAATTCACGCATCCTCGTGGGATCAATCTCTACTCACGCTATTACAATATTGTTCTCAATCTTTTGGATTGAATGCGGTTAATTTGGGCGTACACGATAAATGCATACCAACGCCCATCAGCCGTGTCTGATAAGGCGCATCACGACCTACAGGCAACACCGGCGAGACCTGGGAAGGCAACCCGATTGGGAGTCAGAGGATCCATAGTACCTGCAGCCTCCCGGACTTCATATTCATCATTTTTGAAAGTGGGGGGAAGGGATCTCTTTTTTGCAATGGAAAAAAAACGGAGCAGATTTGACTCGTCACAACCTAACGATACATCCAATACCGATGACCTGTGTCAATCAAATTTATGAAGATTGACCCGCTACTTGTTATTCTGTACCAAGTAGTCCTATCTAATTCACTAATTCGTGAGAAGATACTTCCAAAGAACAAGACCTTTTTCGAATAAGCCAATTCATTTGGGACCCTGCAGATCCGCTCTTTTTCCTATTCAAAGATCAGCCCTCTGGCTCTGTCTTTTCACATCGAGAATTATTTGCAGATGAAGAGATGTCAAAGGGGATTCTTACTTCCCAAACAGATCCTCCTACATCTATATATAAACGCTGGTTTATCATACACAAAAATATATAAATTAGGCATTGACGAAAACGTCTTTTCTGACACGGAGGCCCGATTTTGGGGGAGTGTACGATATAGGTGTCCGTTTTATTTTTAAAAGAATATTAAAGGACACGTCACATGACGTGGCCGAAAAATGTTCAAGAAGTGTCGGTGTTCTAGAAGTGTACGATACTACACCGAACTATTTTTAGGAGTTTCCATGCATCACTGATGGATAATTACGTGGACTAATATCGAGAATTAAGAAATTTGTTTTGCATGTTCCGCATGGTTATTGGGGAAAAAGTAGGCAATATTTGGGAAATTTTCGAAAAACGGGTTTTTCTTTTAAAGCAAATATATATTATATATTTTCCAATACATGTTTTAATCTTGTGGCCGAAATTATGTATTCGAAAAACCTATATGTGATTTGACTTTGCTTCCCTAGTCATTTCTCTTCCCTCTTTGAAAGCAACTAATTATGATAGAAAACCAAGAAAGTGCGTTGAAGATTTGAAGTTTTTTAAATATATCCAAATCAAGAAAAGTGTAGAGGGGAAATGAAATATATTTAAGTCACATTTATTAGATAAATCAGTAATTCAAGAACATGTAAATCATAATAATCCCAGATTTCATGATATATGAAATTAATATTTAATATGATAATTAAATATGAAGTCCAATACAAAGACAAACCAGCAACTCAAAAAATTCATAGTGAAGCAAAATTAAAGAGTAAAAACATTACTTTTCATGACAATATTTAGTAATAAAAGATATTGGGTAAAAAGTTCCGCCACATCTAATAAAAATATACTTTTAAGAAAATATAATCGAGTATATATAAAATAGATATTTCACCAGACCGTTAGTTATCTACTATTTTTGTAGTTTTGAGAGCTCGAGCTACTCAATTTGGTTCTAACCACCGGGTGACGTGAAGTCTAGCAAAACAACAAAATGGGTTTAGGCTCCAAGTAAACGGGATTAAATAAAGTTCTATTTTAACCTTTAATTCGGTTTTTAAAAATTAACTTCATATGTGAAATTGTATTTACCGAGTTTTTGGGCCTAGCCCAGCTGGTTAGAACTCACATCTACTTTGAACTGACTCTTGTCCCGTAATGTATGAAAAATATTTAGTTCATCTCTCTCCGGAAAAAAAATATTTGTATTTACCCAAACCCTTTTTTTTTCCCACACAAAAAAAGAGTTCATCACCTCATTTACAATCATTTTTTCCCAAAAATTATATTTTCGTTATCATCTATAGTTTCCCATATAATTAGTTTAACTTTTTAAAATTTCCCAAAAACTGCTATGTTATGGTTTTCCAAATAAGTAGTTTACATTCCTATATTTTCAAAAAATGAACAATTTATCCCATATGATTTTCAAAAGACATTTTCCCCACTGTGATTTGAAAATATATAGTTTACCCCTTATGATTTGTGAATAAATGCAAAACACATAATCAATGTGAAGAGCAGTATGCTATATTTTACAAACCATAAGGGGATAAAATACATATTTATAAATCACTGGGGGTAAAATGGTTATGCACGATATCACAATGGGGTTAAATGTATATTAGCGATATCATACATGGATAAATTGTCACTGGCTACTATTCCTATATCTTAAAATTTTGGAATATGCCACATTAAACTATTATAAAACTAAATCGTATGTTACCCAAAAAAGATCTTAATTACATTATTTTACATTCATCAAGCACAACAAAAAACCATTTTTTTTCAAAAGATAATATTATAATGAATTTTCTGTTATGCAGATTATTTCAAATAAGGTGTTTGTTAGGCTTCCATCACGCAGACTTTACCAAACACGGTTCTCCTGTTGAGTTAAACGCATGCTCACCCACCATTCATCACATATTTTAGGTCACTCAATCAGTGCTGTTTGCAATTATATGGAACCAATCGAATGCACTTACTCATTATCCTTCTCTTTTTCACTCTTTGCTTCTATTTTTATACTTATTTAGTGATTGTCTTTAATAATCATATGCATGCATTTACACCAAAAATCATATTTACATCTTAATACATAGTTATTTCGAGCTTTAACAGTTATATCTTCATATCTATTATAGAGTTGAGAAGAGGTACCCAGTGGTGGACACACGATTTTTAGGAAGGGGTTAAACAAATTTTAAAATAAAAATTTTAGGGGTCAAAATATAATTTAAGGGGGGCAAAATATAAATTTTAAGGTTAAATTACAATCTTTTAGGGTAACTTTGCAATTTTTTTTAAAGTAAATTTTTTTTTGGGGCAAGAGGGGCAACCTTACTACATCCGCCCTTGCATGTACTCCTTCATAACATGTAGGGCCGAATCTAACATTTGTATCGAGAGGACTAATTTTTAGGAATTTTACTGAGAGAATAAAATAATTTGTAGGAATGAAATAATCGTCACTGATAACATGTATAACAAGTGATATTATTTGCACTCAATTTATTGTTGAATACATTCCACTTTACAAATAAATTATTATATATATAGTGTGAGTGTTTACAACAAAAAATGTGTTGCGAATATCTTTGCCTATAGACAAATCGATAATATTTGGGATTATTTCATTCCTTTTTATCTGAGTATAATAAATAGAGTGTTTAAATGTCTACATCCCCATTCCTAGTAACTGAGAATCCTGTAGGTTGGATGTAGTTCTTTTGGGGAACTTCGATACCATGACTCCAGATCAACGGTCCCAATTCATTTGAACTTATGAGATCCACACATTTACATGCGGATTGTATGGAGTATGGACCCCACTGTTCCAAAACAATTGGGCCATCGGATCATGAGCGAATTTAAGTATCACTTGAATGTAGTTGCGTCCTAACAAAATTTTTTTATATCTATATCATATTAAAAATCCTACAATTTTGCCACCTCAAATTTCAGGCTAGATTCACCCGGCATCCGATATACGGTTTGAATTTCCCCTTTCTTTTGTATATTTGGAATTAAGCACCTCAAGGGTGGTTGTCATATTTATACCCTTTCATAATACACACACAGTAGTTTGTATACATGTGTCTATATATATACACAAAACGTAAGCTAATGAATTTGAACATTAGGTGCCAATTTATTAAAACCCTTATGAATGGTTGGCACGTGCCAGCTGGCCCCTGAAGTGGTTGAGAGGCTACCGTGGATTTGCCAATGGTTGCTAAAACACGTGAAACTCAGCTACCGGGTGGTGCACCCTTACTATAAATAACGCTTTAGCCTATGTAAATTTGTGGACTGCACTATCAACATTTATTTTGTAATTGTTTACCACCACTTGGCTAACCAATCTTACATTTTCCAGTGAAAATGGTGACTGTGGAGGAGATTCGTCGTGCACAACGGGCGGAGGGACCGGCCACGATCTTATCAATCGGCACAGCGACTCCGTCAAATTGCGTCGATCAGAGCACGTACCCTGATTACTATTTTCGAATCACGGATAGTGAGCATAAGGGGGAGCTTAAAGAAAAGTTTAAACGCATGTGTAAGAATTTATTGACTCGTATATTATTCTTTTTAAGGTTTTTATTTAGTATTAGCATAATTATATATTTGGACTTTTGAGCCTGAATTCTCGATGATTTCCTGATTGTAACATTTTTTTCCAGCCTCTTTATGTGCTGTAGAGGTTTCATTTCATGCTTGCCAGTAATCTGGTCGAGAGAACTGATTAACATATCTGTTGGCCGATAGCGATGTCGACTGACATATTCATCCAAATAAAATATAAAATATCAGAAAAAGTTATATATATTAGCATTAAATAGTTAAAAAGGTAAGATTTCGGTTTTTTTTTTTGTTTGATCAGGCACACCAGAGCTCCATTTTTCATACATAAATGTACAGTTTCGCAACAAGCGCAACCCAGAGCTCCATTTTTCATACATAAATGTACAGTTTCGCAACAAGCGCAACCCTGGTGTTTAGTTGTCATCGTTGAGTTTGGGACCCTAAACAGTTTAACGATGATTTCATCTCCCGATTCAATACTGAATAATTGGTGTTCGTGAAACCTCGTTTAGAAAATACAATCAGTATTATGATCATGAGTTAAAAGTTAGTTCCGGTATATTTAGACAATAGAATCCATGAAACATTTATATTTCGATATTGTCAGAATAAATATTGTTGGTGTCGCAGTAACATTTTCGTTTAAATATGTGGTAGGCATCTAACTATCTAAGACAAGAAATGCTTGTCGGGAATATAATTTAGTGCTATTCCGAAATCTTTGTTTTTTAGGTCGTACGTAAAGAACGATTGAGAATTATGTTCACAAGACAATAGGGTTTGGTAGGGGAGTTTGGATTTCCGACAGTTAAGAGTAGGTACCCGATATATCAAATAACAATTTGTGGTACCCAAACTTGATTTGGGTTGGAATATTTTTCTAATAAAATAAAAATAAAAATAAAAATTTGGGTACATAAAGTCTCCCTTTTCTTTTTTCTTTTTTATTTTTTTGATATTTAGGGAGGGAGCCCTTTGCTTTTGAAGTAAATATTGCTGGTTTCTTATGTTTTGAAATTTATATTATACAATTAATAGTTTGTTATATTCTTATTTAAAAATTGTAAAAATATGCATGACAATATAAAAGGCTTACTTTCTATTCCATAACTTATGGTAATAAGAAAAGCTTTCTATCAACTAATTAATATTTTGTTTAGTATAGCCAATTGTGTAAATTAGAATCATTTTACTCTTACGTTTGGTGGTTATGTTCTACCATTCAATATTATACTAGACCAATCAATATGTTAGAGAATATTATAATCAAATAGTCGACATGCAAATAAAAAGAATTATGCTTTTTTTTACTTGGGGACAGGCTAAATTGTGTCAAGCGCAACTCGAACTTGAGTTGAGTAATGAGTTTTTTTACCTTAAGGGCGAAGCCTTAGAGCTCAAAAGAATTATGCTTTTGAACGTAAAATATTTGTAGATTGCTATTCTTTGGCAGGAGATCCATGTTTAAATCTTCACGTTTTTTTTCCCTTGTGTAGGCGAGAAATCGATGATAAACAAACGTTACATGCATTTGACAGAAGAAATTTTGAAAGAGAACCCTAATATCTGCGCATACATGGAGCCATCTCTCGACGCTAGACAAGATATTGTGGTGGTAGAGGTGCCCAAACTTGGAAAAGAAGCTGCCCAAAAGGCAATCAAAGAGTGGGGGCAGCCAAAATCTAAGATCACTCACTTAATATTCTGTACCACCAGTGGAGTTGACATGCCCGGGGCTGATTACCAGCTCACAAAGCTACTCGGCCTTCGCCCCTCCGTTAGACGCTTCATGATGTATCAACAGGGCTGTTTCGCTGGCGGAACGGTACTTCGCATGGCTAAGGACCTGGCGGAGAACAATGCCGGTGCTCGGGTTTTGGTTGTATGCTCGGAAATTACAGCGGTGACTTTCCGGGGGCCGAGTGAGAGTCATTTGGATAGTTTGGTGGGACAGGCATTGTTTGGTGACGGTGCTGCGGCAGTGATCGTGGGATCCGACCCGGTTGTGGGGATTGAGCGGCCGTTGTTCCAGCTTGTGTCTGCGGCACAGACTATATTACCCGATAGTCATGGTGCGATTGATGGACATTTACGTGAAGTGGGGTTGACTTTTCATCTTTTGAAAGATGTTCCATCTTTGATTGCTCAAAATATCGAGAAAAGCTTGAAAGAAGCGTTTGATCCATTGGGTATTTCGGATTGGAATTCGATTTTCTGGATCGCTCATCCGGGAGGGCCAGCAATCCTGGATCAGGTTGAGCTGAAGTTATCCCTAAAGCCCGAAAAGCTCCGGTCGACTAGGCATGTGTTAAGCGAGTACGGGAACATATCTAGTGCATGTGTGTTGTTTATACTGGATGAGATGAGGAAGGCTTCTACGAACGACGGGCTGAGCTCGACAGGCGAGGGGCTCGACTGGGGTGTTCTGTTCGGTTTCGGGCCTGGTCTCACAGTAGAAACCGTGGTTTTGCATAGTGTTCCTATTAATTGATCGAGGGTCATCAATTTGTTCTATTTCATATGCAACATTTCTATCTTTAAATTATAAGGTGTGAGTCATTGTATGTCCATATTTCTTGTACTTTCTTTCAAATAATGCGTATGAAAATCGTGGCAGGACCGTGTTGAAGAGCAAAGGACCTTTATCCTAAATTAAATAGTTCTTGTTGAATGAAAGAAAATGGATCTAAATTAACAGTGCTTGTTGTATGTACAGGTGAATTGGCAAGTGTCAATCACTGTTATATTCTTGTGGTAATTCATGCTAACATATCAGATCACTGCTATATTATTAAGTGGTCATTCATGCTAACATAGGCTCAGGGATGCTAGATCTTTTTTAAGGTCTTCGACAAGTTATAAAAATGAGTCATTTACTTAAAAAATAAAAAAAATAAAGTGGATGTTAAAATAAAAACTTACCGTTTGCATTTTTGGATTCAAAATTACTTTTAAACTTTTGTATTCAAGTTTAGCCTTTTCATTTTCGGTTGCTATAACTGCTAATCCGTTTAAGTTTCGAAAAAACCACTTTCTGCAGATACAACTGTAACTGGTATAATAGGTAATAATTTATATGCTATTAAACAATTGGGAAACAATCAAGTTTTTATATTAAGTTTACTATTTCAATCGGGTATTTAATTTATACCGTTGTAATTTCTTTTAAGACTGTTAATTTCGAAAATACATCTATTCCAACACTTTCAAAGAGGCATTGCCAAAAGAACTTGGAAGACTTTCAGTTCTTCACATCTTCATCACTACAAATAATCTTATCGAAGATTATATAAGTTTCATTTCATCATTCACAAACTGCACAAACTAAATAATTCTTGGAGTTGGTGATAATATCTACAAGTTAATATATTCTATGCTATAAAGATTTTGGTAACTTTGTCATACCATTTTTCTTCTCAAAATACCATTTCCCACAATACCTAAACGTTGAAAAAAATAATTAAATAAAAACACTCTTAACATTATTATATTTCACACAAATATTTAATGTATACATAATTACATTTTATATTAAATTCAATATACTTGCATGTATCGCGTGTCAAGAATTACTAGTGTTAATTAAGCGGTTCATTGCTCGATACCATGGCTAGTCTTAAATATATGAATAGAATAATTATAATATTTTTAGTATAATATTATAACTATAATATGATAATGCAATTTATAACTATGCAATCAAGGACATATTTCAATTTAAATATATTGAACAATCCATGTTATATATAGCTTAATGTCGAGGTTTGCTAATTCTTTAAATAGATTTGAACGTGATTGCACAATAATTCATTCAAATTAATGTTTTAATCATTCAGTTGCAATATTAATTATCTTATTTGACGTGATCCGTTATTTTTACGTATTTGGTAGAATCAAGTGATTGTGAAAAATAAAGGAAATACACCAAAATTTTTACGTGGAAAACCCTCGAATTGAAGGAAAAACCACGGGACCTAGTCCAGTATAATTTGTATTATCACAATCTTGATTTGTTACAGGACTTTTGAAATAATATATAACTACAGAATTATTACACAATAATATCTGAAAAATAATAGAGACGACCGAACAGAATAAGATGCTCTATTCGGAGTCTTTTATGCATAAAAAGTCCAACCCTTTAAATGAGACTCTCAGCGGGTATTTATAGGTTCGATTCATGTGTTTACTTGGCGGGAAAGTTTAGGAACCTGTCTCCTTTGATTGTGGCGATAATGTTGGTTATCACCGAGTCTTCCGCTAATCTTTGACTAGAATCCCGAGGAGGGTTTAACAGATGTTCGGCCACCATGTGCTCGGTATTCATCCTGTTCGGTGCCACTCTGTTCGGTATACGACGGTTCGGTTCTTGAGAGGATTTTACTCGAGAAGACCAATATGTCATATGTCATCACCTCACCCCCTGAAGTAAAGCAAGACGAGGTCATTGAAGTCTTGTCTTATTGTCTTTGGGTAAAATCCTAATCTTGACCTGCTCGGGGATATATGCCGCTATTTTTTCCCGCTTAAAATTTTAAATGTCGTGCGACGTTTCGTTTCCCGAGGCATATTTATAACCGTCCATTCGATTATTTCGGACGACGCGGATTTAACGACTGTTCACGTATTCCCATCTATAAATACTCCCCCACTCTTTTCATTTACTTCACTTTGCTACATTCTGCTTCCGAGCTAGCACTAGATGACCGAGCAACTTGTCTTTGATAACCTCCAGCTTTTATCTATCAAGTATGTCTTCTTCTTCAGATGACTCCTCATTAAAGTTGATAGAAAAGTTCAATGAGGAGGGTGTTATTAGTCCCTATCCTCAATCATCCTCCTCCTCTGATAGCGAGGAGACATTAAGCTCTTCCGATGCCTCAGCTGCTCGTAGAGACGAGCAGCGAGCTGCTACAGAGCAAGATTTAGTGAAGGCCCGCGTTCCTTGGTTCGAATTTTTGAATCCGGGATTATATCCAATCAGTACCTGACTAACATTCGTACAAAGTGGGAGATTTCTGATGGGACTTCTATTATTGCTCCCCCTTTGGGATCTAGTCTCCACTTGCCCCCTAAGGGCTATTTTCCTTTTTATCTAGACCAACTTCGAGGAGGGCTTCGCTTTCCTGTCCCTCCCTTTTTTGTTGAAGTAGCCTCCTATTTCTCCGTTTCTCTCAGTCAACTGTTCCCCAATAGTTATAGACTGTTGGCAGGCTTCTTCATAGTTCTATCCTTTTTAGGTTTTCCTCCTACTCCTGAGCTCTTTGATTGCTTTTTTTCAATTAAATAAGAAAGAGATCGGGCTTTTTTATTTTTCTTCTCAAACAGGGGTTGGTTTCCTCAAGAACTACCCCTCGTCGATAAAAAATTGAAAAAAATTATATTTTTTGTTCATCCACTCCAGCCTTGGGATTCCCTCATGGAGTGGAGGGAAAATCTCCCGAGGGGCAAGTCAATCAAGGGGTACCTTGAGGAGGAACTGTATCTGTCGGTTTGTGGGGTGCATCCTTGAAAATGCCCATCGGTGAGTGCTTCTGAGCATTCTTATTTGCTTGTATATTCAGCCTGTTATGCTTGGACTAACATTCACTTATCTTTTCAGAAACAAAAATGATGAAAGCCAAGATGGCCGAGAAGTTGAAAGCCAAATATCAGAAAGGCCAGGCTTCTGCAACTGCTGTTACTCCCGCCCCTCCTCCATCTGTTGAGGCTACTTCTCCATCCGATGAGAGGGCTTCTCCCGAGGAGGCCATAGCTCTTTAGAGCCGGAAAAGGGACATTCCCGAGGGCCACGGTTCTCCCTTGAAACCCCCCCCCCCCCCCCTCTTAAGAAAACCTATTCTTCCCTCATTCCCCATGTATCCCGAGCTTCTTCTCAACATGCTCCAGGTGGTCCAAGAGCTTCTCGGCCCACCTCGAGATACCACATACCACCCTGGACCTATTCTCCCAACATCCCTCTTCTGAAGAAACCAGACCCCAAAACCTCCCAATCCATTCTATGCCACTCTCCCAACTCCGCCGGCCGCAAATATCTCGGGGAGTTGGCCTTCAGTAATTTGGTGAATGAATTCTCCACTTCCTTCATCCAGGTAACTATCTAAGTCTTTATCTTCGGTATACCCACTTCTTGCGTTCTTATGCAGGCCCACATGATGGCGGGTGAACTTCTCACCCGATTCCATTCGGTTCGATCAGCAGATGCTAATCACCAGAAGCAAATCAATCAGCTTGAAAAAATGGGCGATGATTTGAAGAAGTACATAAAGCTACTGGAAGATCGGCATTCTGCGATGGTGGCCGCTCGGGATGAGGCTGAGGCGGCCCTTGAGAGAGAGCGCAAGAGGTCGGCTGAAGTGGATGAGGTCAATAAGACTTTATCGGAGCAATACAAATCCATTTCCGAACAACTCACCCAAGAGAAATCTTCGCTAGATGTTCGGATGGAGGAGTTTTGGCTTGCCAAGAAAGCTGGATTTTTGAAGTCCTCAGAGTTCGGCGACATGGTGGCGGACCGTGCCACAAAATTCTTTGATCACGGGTTTGGGGCCTGTGTCCGCCAATTTGAGGCAAAGGGCTACCCTCCTGAAGGAATTCCGAAGGATTTTCTTGATGTTGAAGCTGCTCTGGAGAGCCTTCCTTATGAATTCTTTCAGCCATAGATTAGGGATGTTATTTTTCTTTTCTTGTTTTTGCTTCGATGTAATATTTCTTTGATTGAATAACAAGTGGCTTTATTCCTCGTGCTGTT
Organism: Haberlea rhodopensis; assembly: GCA_907163345.1. NCBI lineage: Eukaryota > Viridiplantae > Streptophyta > Magnoliopsida > Lamiales > Gesneriaceae > Haberlea > Haberlea rhodopensis. The sequence continues at coordinate 1,438,118 of CAJQUN010000052.1, forward strand.
CAAAAATCCCGATCCCCAATACCTGTATAAATTCAAGTTTGGAAAATGGAGCAAACATCCTGACCCACGAGTAAACCGATGATAATTTAACATTTAAACGTGGACGAAACATCCATTTCCCACGAGTAAACGAATAATATAACTTAGGCAATTTTATGTTTAAACGTGGACCAAACATCCCGATCCCACGAGTAAATCATTAAAATTCCGAACAAGCTCGCTACCCCGAGCACAATCACTTAGGCAATTTTATGGTTAAATGTGGACCAAACATCCCGATCCCACGAGTAAACCGAATAAAATTTCGAACAGGCTCGCTACCCCGAGCACAATCACTTAGGCAATTTTATGTTTAAACTTGGACCAAATATCCCGACCCCACGAGTAAATCATTAAAATTCTGAACAAGCTCGCTACCCCGAGCACAATCACTACGATATTTTTATGTTTAAACGTGGACCAAATATCCCGATCCCACGAGTAAATCGATGGATTTCCAAACAATCTCGCTACCCCGAGCACAATCACTTGGGCAATTTTATGTTTAAACATGGAACAAACATCCCGATCCCACTAGTAAATCATTAAAATTCCGAACAAGCTCGCTACCCCGAGCACAATCACTTAGGCAATTTTATGTTTAAACGTGGACCAAACATCCCGATCCCACGAGTAAATCATTAAAATTCCGAACAAGCTCGCTACTCCGAGCACAATCACTTAGGCAATTTTATGTTTAAACGTGGACCAAACATCCCGATCCCACGAGTAAATCATTAAATTTCCGAACAAGCTCGCTACCCCAAGCACAATCACTTAGGCAATTTTAATTTTAAATGTGGACCAAACATCCCGATCCCATGAGTAAATCATTAAATTTCTGAACAAGCTCGCTACCCCGAGCACAATCACTTAGGCAATTTTATGTTTAAATGTGGACCAAACATCCCGATCCCACGAGAAAATCATTAAATTTCCGAACAAGCTCGCTACCCCAAGCACAATCACTTAGGCAATTTTAATTTTAAACGTGGACCAAACATCCCGATCCCACGAGTAAATCATTAAAATTCCGAACAAGCTCGCTACCCCGAGCACAATCACTTAGGCAATTTTATGTTTAAACGTGGACCAAACATCCGGATCCCAGTAAAGCATTAAAATTCCGAGCAAGCTCGCTACCCCGAGCACAATCACTTAGGCAATCATATGTTTAAACGGGGACCAAACATCCCGATCCCATGAGTAAATCATTAAAATTCGAACAAGCTCGCTACCCCAAGCACAATCACTTAGGCAATTTTATGTTTAAACGTGGACCAAACATCCCGATCCCACGAGTAAATCATTAAAATTCCGAACAAGCTCGCTACCCCAAGCACAATCACTACGATATTTTTAAGTTTAAACGTGGATCAAACATCCTGATCCCACGAGTAAACCGATGATAATTTAACTTAGCGTTTAAACGTTGACCAAACATCCCGACCCCACGAGTAAACCGAACAAAGTCTTAGAAATAACTTCTTTTTATTGAGAATAAATTCATAGACAAAAACAATAATGAAACATTACACGAAATATATCTTCAAATTATGAATGTTCCAAGGTCTTACCAACTCCCGACCTTCCTGATCTTCCAATCTGTATGATCCTCTCCCAATCACTTCTCTAACTTTATAAGGACCTTCCCACTTGGGTGCTAGTTTCTTCACCTCGCCAGCTGGTTTTGTTCTTCGTAATACCAGGTCTCCGACCTGAAATGCTCTTGGGCGAACCCTTTGGTTGTAAGCGTTGGTAATCCTTACTTTATATATTTCAGTTCTTGCCACAGTTTGTTCTCTCAACCTATCAATCCCATCTAACTCCCTTTTCCTTATATCTTTATTCTGACCGGGATTATAACATTGTACCCGGAGGGACTCAACTCCAATTTCTGCTGGGACAAGTTCCTCTGAACCATACACTATGCTGTACGGAGTTTCCCCTGTAGATACTCGGGGAGTTGTTTGGTATGCCCACAAAACCCCATGTAATTCGTTACCCATGCCCCTCGAGCTCCTTCCAATCTCGTCTTAATTCCATGCAGTAGAATTCGATTAATCACTTCGGCTTGCCCATTTGCTTGCGGGTAAGCTACTGATGTGAATACTTACTTGATTTTCATATCTTTGCACCATTCTTGTATTTTTCTACCATGAAATTGCCTTCCATTATCAGAAATTATTCTTCTCGGTATTCCGAATCGACATACTATGTTTCTCCATAAGAATCTAATAACTTCTTCTTCAGTTATCTTTGATAAGGGTTCGACTTCTACCCATTTTGTGAAATACTCAACTGCTACTAGAAGAAACTTCCTTTTTCCGGCACGGGGGAAAATGTCCAACAATGTCCATCTCCCATTGGTCGAAGGGACAAGAAATGATAATGTTGTTAATGACCTCTGCAAGCACATGAGATAAATTGTATGTTTCTGGCAATTATTACATTTTTTCACACTCTTTCGACATCCTCCTTCATTGTGGGCCAGTAGTATCCAGCTCGAAGAGCCTTCTGATACAACATATTGGTTCCCAGATGATTTCCACAACATCCTTCGTGAATCTCCTTCAGCAAGTGTTCTCCCTCTTGTATTGTAGTACATTGCAAAAAATGAGTTGCGATTCCTTTTTTGAACAACTTGTCTTCTGCCAACACAAAACGATTCTCCATTCTCTTCACCCGAGCAGCCTCTTTCGGATCAGATGGCAAAACCTTTGTCTTCAAGAACTTAGTAATATGTTCTCGCCAATCAGATGCAATGCACGGTTCCAGATTCATTATGTTGTTGACAGCTATATGGGAGATTAAAAGATCTTGCACTAGTACTGTTTTTCCACTCATGAATTGAACTAGCCAATTTTGTAAGTTCGTCGGCTCGATCATTTTCTTCCCTCGGTATCTGCTTCAATTCCACCTCTTGGAATTGAGTCATTAAAGCCCGAGTATTCTCCACATACTTTTTCAATTTTTCTTCTTTTACTTTATACATCTCATTCACCTGTTGAACAACCAGCATTGAGTCCATAATTGCCTTTATCTTCCGAGCTCCAGCACCCAACGCTACTCGAAAGCCTGAGATAAGAGCTTCAAATTCAGCTTCATTATTTGAGGAATGAAAACCGAACTGGATATCCTTCTTCTTCTTCGGGACTAATGAGTACAACTCTCGCACCACTTCCCAGTTGAGTGGATGACCCATCCACAAACAAATTCCATTACTTCTCCTCAGGAGTATGAGTCACCTCCACCAAGAAATCTGACAAGGCTTGAGCTTTGATGGTAGTTCGAGGCTGATAAGTAATGTCAAATTCACTCAACTCGGTGGCCCATTTCACCATTCGCCCTGAAATTTCTGCCTTATACAAGAGCTTTCCCAAAGGAGTACTCGTCACCACCATGATGGGATGAAATAAAGAGTATGGTCGAAGCCTTCTAGCAGTGGTGACTAGAGCTAATGCCAATTTCTCGATTTCAGGGTATCTCTGTTCGACCCCTTGTAAAGCTCGGCTAACATAATACACCGGCTACTGTTGCCATGACCTCTCTCTAATCAATACTGAACTGGTTACTTCCTCGGTTACAGACAAATAGACGAGGAGTGTTTCATTATGATCAGGTTTATTCATCAATGGTAATTGAGCCAGGTATTCTTTTAAGTCCACGAATGCTTTCTGGCATTGATCATTCCACTCGAATCGAACTCCCTATCTTAACGCCTTAAAGAAAGGCAAACTCCTATCAGCCGATCGCGATATGAATCGACTAAGCGCCGCTATTCTTCCTGCCAACCTTTGTACTTCATTCAATGTCCTAGGAGGATTCATCTCCTGAATTGCTCGGATTTTCTCGGGATTGGCTTCAACGCCTCTCTCTGTTACCATGTATCCCAAGAATTTCCCACTATGAATTCCGAATGTGCATTTTGCAGGATTTAATTTCATGCCAAACCTTCTCAAAGTGCCGAAGACTTCCTAAATATCTCCGATCAGATTCTGCGCCTTTTTGCTCTTAATCAAGACATCATCCATATATACTTCCACATTTCGTCATATCTGATCTTTGAACATTTTATCCATCAGCCTTTGATAAGTGGCTCCGACATTTTTTAGTCCGAAGGGCATTACCACGTAGCAGAAAGTTCCTCCTCCTGCGACAAAGCTGACCTTTGATTGATATTCTCGCTCAAAGGTATTTGATGATAACCCTGGTAAGCATCCATAAGACACAGCAACTCGTGTCATACAATAGAATCTACTAATTGATCGATCCTCGGCAATGAGTAACAATCTTTGGGACTTGCTTTATTCACATCCCGAAAATCTACACACATCCTCCAATTGTCACCTGTCTTGGGTACTAAGACCACGTTCGAGAGCCATGTAGGGAAACCAATCTCCCTTATGTGGCCCGCTTTCAATAGTTCTTTTACTTGTTTAGCTATGATGGCATCTTTCTCGGGTCCGAAATGCCTCCTCTTCTGCTTAATTGCCCGAACACTAGGGTCAACATTAAGATGATGTTCGGTAATTTCAGGCTTTACCCCGACTAAATCAGAGGTACTCCAAGCAAACACGTCCACATTCTGAGTTAAGCAGTCAATCACCTTTCTCCGTAATTCTGGATCCAGCTGGGATCCTACTCTGGTAGTTCTAGTAGGATAACCTAGTGTTAAGAAATTCTTCTTTTCACGCTTCCTCTTACTATTCTCCTCGCTCGCCTCCTTCTCTTTTCTTTTTCTTCTCATGCTTTAACTCTTGTACATAACACTTTCTCAATGAGCTTTGACTCCCTCTTACTTGCCAAACTTTCCCCTTACTGAAAAATTTATTTTTAAGTGGTAAGTAGAGGCAACAGCCTCAAAAGCAGCTAATGTCGGACGACCCAATATTATATTATAAGATGAAGGTGCATCCACTATGAGGAAATTGATCATCTTTGTTCTTATCCTCGGCTCTTCACCCAGTGTAACTGGCAAAGACACCTGTCCTATTAACTTATGACCTCCCCGACAAATCCATGTAAAGAGGTATTCACCTTCTGCACGGTTATGCTTCCCAATTTCATTTGGGTCAAAGTATTAAGGAAAAGTACATTAGCCGAGCTCCCTGTATCCATGAAGATTCTTTGTACATTATAATTGGCTACTGTGGTAGAGATAACCAATGCATCATCATGGGGCAATGGATCCACTGCAGATCTGTGGGTCCGAAAGCTATGGAAGGACCCTCGGGTGTGTAATTTGGATCGATGGATAATATTTGGAGCTTTCGAGCATAATTTTTTCTTGCTCGGTTTGAATCTCCACATGATATTCCTCCAGAAATCATATGTATAGTTCATCGGTTAGGAACATTATTTAAGGCCCCTTCTCCGATGGCCCGGTTACCTTCTTATGATCTTTCTCCCCAAACTGCCCACAGAACTGGCTGAGGCGTCCCTCTTCCAGGATTAGTGTTATTCCGAGGAAATGGATTGTTGCCCTTTAATCCATCGTTGGCTCCTCGCCTTCCATCACACCTATCAATTCTTCCTCCTTGGAAATGCCCTCCTCAGAACGGCCCTCCTCTATAAGGTCCTCCCCGACCCATCTTCGGCATAATCTGATCATGGCTACTTCCCGATGAGATCTCATCGGAAGGTACTGGTCAAAGTTCCTTTTGGGCTGTTCCACTTGCTTATCCTTCCTATTGATTTCACCACTATTTTTGCTTCTTTTCTCTGCTTCATCTTCTGGGCTTCTTCCAAATTGATGTATTTAGAAGCTCTCCCCAACAACTCATCATAATCCGAAGGTGGCTTCTTCACCAAAGATCTGAACAGATCTCCCTCTCTTAATCCCTGAGTGAATGCGCTGACCAGTATTTTGGAGGTTACATGCGGGACATCAAGGCATGCTTGATTGAATCTCTTCAAAAAACCTCAAAGGGATTCCTTCTCCATCTGCTTGAGCCCGAACAGACTCAGGGTTGTTCTTTTGCAACTCCTACTGCTCACGAATTGATGAAGGAACAATGAGCTAAATTTAGGGAAAGAATCTATGATCCCTGACGGTAATTGGTTAAACAAGGATTGAACAGCGCCAACAAGTGTAGTCAAGAAAACTCTGCATTTTACTCCATCTGTGAGTTGGTAAAGGAGTGAAGCGTTCTTGAATCGAGATAGATACTCATCTGGATCTATGCTGCCATCATAATTCCCCATATTTAAAGTTCTGAAATTGGGGGGCAGGGGATCATCAATAACCTGGAGAGCAAATGTGGTGCTCCTCCATGCTGGGTAAATACGCCATTCCATCTTGTTGCGCATTTGTTGCAGCTCGTCCTTTAAATCCTCCATTTGGTGATGTAAAACTTTGTCAGCTTCATCATCCAAATGACTGGGAAGGTCTTTCGCCTCTTTAATTTCTTCTTCTGACTCTTTTGTGGAGGCCGAATCTTCTTCTTCATCTATAGTCTTTTTTCGCTGGGGAGGAGTCATAAATGCCTCATGACTTCCCCTATGGTCCGGCAATTACCTCCGTTAATTGTTCCACGGGTATTCCTCCAGTAGGAAATGCCTGGAAGCATTCTGAGATGATCCTGCACCTTTTGCTCCTTCTTCTGGCCCCGGGAACGAATATGGGGGGGGGGGGGGGATTTGATATATTCCTCCTCGAAGCTTTCTCCCGACCCTTACTTCTAGTCATCTCGTCCTGGATTTTTACTAAAATCTTCTTACTTCAACGTCTTTGCTCTGAGTTCCCACAGACGGTGCCAATGATGTGATCCGTTATTTTTATGTATTTGGTAGAATCAAGTGATTGTGAAAAATAAAGGAAAGACACCAAAATTTTTACGTGGAAAACCCTCAAATTGAAGGAAAAACCACGGGACCTAGTCCAGTGTAATTTGTACTATCACAATCTTGATTTGTTATAGGACTTTTGACATAATATATGACTACAGAATTATTACACAAGAATATCTAAAAAATAGTAGAGACGACCGAACAGAATAAGTATGCTCTCTTCGGAGTCTTTTATGTATAAAAAGTTCAACCCTTTAAACGAGACTCTCAGCGGGTATTTATAGGTTCGATTCCTGTGTTTACTTGGCGGGAAAGTTTAGGAACCCGTATCCTTTGATTGTGGCGAGTATGTGGCGAGTATGTCCGAAAAATCCGCACCCCATTAATCCTCATTTATCCCTGCCGGTTAATTTGTTGGTTATCACCGATGCTTCCACTAATCTTTGACTAGAATCCCGAGGAGGGTTTAACAGCTGTTCGCCTACCATGTGCTCGGTATTCATCATGTTCGGTGCCACTCTGTTCAGTGTACGACGGTTCGATTCTTGAGGGGATTTTACCTGAGAAGGCCAATATGTCATATGACATCACCTCACCCCCTGAAGTAAAGCAACACGAGGTCATTGAAGTCTTGTTTTATTGTCTTCGGGTAAAATCCGCCAACAATGGTTCAACCAGGTCAAACCTGGTTCTATAACTTCTTTCGACGAATTCAATACTTTATTTTTACATCATTTTTCCAGCAGCAAGAAACACAAGAAGACTTCATTTAAGTCTTTTAGATTTGAAACAAGGGGTGACGAGACTCTTCATAATTATATCAGGAAGTTTAATGTGGCCTCTCTAGAAGTCCCCCACTGCTCAACAGAGATTCTCGTCAGTGCATTTGTTCAAGGATTGCAAGGGGGAATTATTCCAATCTCTAATCAAAAAACCGCCCGCAAATTTTGATGAGTTATTGTCTAGAGCGGAGAAGTATGTCAATGTGAAGCTCAAAGTTAGAAACAATTTGATTCTAAAGAGGTTGGACAAGGGGTGGAGAAGGTGAATCGTGCAGGGGATAAGCGGCCATGAGATAAGGTGGATCAATTGGATCGATTTTCCCAATTCACGCCTTTAAAAGTGGTGAAAGAGCAACCCCTGAATATTTGTGAAGACCATCAATCATTGATAAGTGTGATTTTTATACTTATTTTGCTGTGAATTTATGTGCGATTTATTATTATTTTGAGACCATATTATGTGTTTTCATGTTTTTGTATGTTCTAGGAATACAGGTAGAAATGCATAAAAGTTGAGGATTTGAGCTAATTAACGATTAAAAGGATCAAACCGAGCGAATATGTCGAAGAAGGGCAATATTTTGAGTTTTGTAAATAAAAAAAGAGTTACTATTCACGAGATCGATCGCCGAACGACATAAAAACTTGGCGATAGATCGCCGAGAAATGGAGATCGATCGCCAGATGCTGAAATTTCAAGATTTTGTTTCTTATTTGAAGATTTTGTGTCCAAAAACACAAAAAACTCTTCCTCCACTATTTAAAGTACCATGCTGGACGAATTTGGGGGATTTTTACACCATATTTCACCCTAGGAATAACTTTTTTTCACCCATCCATCTTCACCAACATCCACAATCCATCCTTTCATCCTAGGATCTTTGGAACATCTCCAACAAGGAATTGAGGAGCACGATCAAGAAAGAAGCGAGAGAGGAAGCAAGGATCTACGAACGAAGTCGACATCAGGAATTTTTCTTTGTCTTTAATTATTAGTTTTATTTGTTTTGATTGATTATGTTGAACTAAAATTATTTATCAAGACTAAGGGATCCCATGTTTGAACCCATGATTTAAGTTAAGGTTTTGATTGATTCTTACAATTCTATGTGCATAATTTATTATTATTCATGCTTTTAAAGGATTGATCACATTTGAATGAATTTATATATTGTAATTGACTTGACCATACGATATTACAATACGCCATAATAAATTAGGTCGTGAGTTTAGATTGAGTCTGACCAAGTAAAATAGAACACACGTGTCATATCAATAAATTTACCAAAATCGTAGGTTAGTAGTTTTCATAAATCATCATACAATATTGAGTGTTAAATAAGTGCATAAACATTGCCTTGTTGCATCTTAATATTAGATTTGTTATAGCTTGACCAAAGTATAATAAATGCATTAGGAAAACTCATCACCTTAGAATGTTTGAATTTAAATCTTAACTAATAGACGAATTGTAGGGAATTACATGGGTGAACCGAAGTCTTGATAATTCTCTCTAATGTTTTTTATTCTCATTCTTTACTACTTGTTTGGGTTGGATATCGAGTCTTTAGTCACTTTAGTTAATAATCATCACTAATTATCATATGTTAAATATAATTAAACTAGTTGGGTTTGGTACTTATTTTCTAGTCCATGTGGGTTCGACAACCTTTTCTTAAAATCTACTATACTAATACTTGACACCGTGCACTTGCGGTATAATCGCTACACTGATAATTTTCTGTTTAAATAAATAGCTGTCAAGTTTTTGGCGCCGTTTCGAGGACTAATTTTAGTAATATCATACGAGATTCTTTGACTGTAATTTAACCATTATTTTTATTTATTTATTTCGGAAAAAAAAATTTATTTTATTTTGTTTTTTTTGTTTTCTTACGAGGCACTTGTGATGTCCCATCAACAAATCTTCACAAGCTTTGCCCAACAACCTTCAGAGCCATTCTATGCAGCGTTTGAGAGATTTAACAATTTGGCAACCACTTTCTGGTATCATAACTTTTCGAACTATACTATTCTGCAATTTTTCTACAATGGATTGGATGAAGAGACACAAGGATGGGTATTCAGTGGAGCTTTGGCGACTGGGAGTCCCCTGTTTGATAGAGATGGATACGGTGTACGGCACCTATTCAATGATATGGTGGACTTCGACCACATTGGCATTGTGATCCTTCACTGCAATGTTGGAGCCACCAACACCCCCCAGCGCCTCACTACCCTCATGATACACCCCAACCATTTGAACATCACGAAGAGATAAGATATAGTTCTGTAGACGTCACAACTCAGTTAGAGGATACCTTAATAAGATTCATGGCATCAACTGAGAGTAGTTTGGATAGCCAAACCAACTCTATGTGTCACCTGGAGCAGCAAATAACGGTCATTATGGAAACAATTTCAACGAGCTGCTAAGAGGAAGAGACGAGAGCTACAAATCAAGAGGCAACGAACCGAGTTAGGTTACACGATGATGATCACTCAACCAATCAAGTTTGGGGGAGTGATCCGAATAATGTGGAAGATTTAAGGGAATGCGAGCTTCCTACAGTAATTGAGCCTACATTGGCAATTATCCGAGGAATTCCCATGTGAAGATGAGCCAAGTGTGAAGTTTGATGATGAGTTGATTTTCGAGAATGTTGATATGAGGCCATCGATGACGACACGTTCTATGTCATATGTTGCTCCATTCTTGCCATCGATGCCAACTTCACCATACTACACCCTCCACGAGATGAAGCCAAGTCAATAATCCTTCTACCGTGTCTACCAATTCATAAAGAGTGTTGTTGGAGCGACGCGCTTACACTGTTTACACCTTGCCAAGCTTGAGGGCATACTGAATGAAGACCCATTTTTGGTATCATATGATACTTACTATGGGCGGCAACCACTCTTTGATGGTTGCTTATGATGGTCAAGCCGACGATTAAAAATCAACGCTTCTTGGGAGGCAACCCAATCCATATTCTTTCTTATTTTGTTTTCAGTTTTTACTTTTAGCTTTTATTATCTCTCAAGTCGATTACTTTATTAGTTGCATTTTTCTCTTTCTAGGTACTCAGTTGGAGTGAGAAATCCCTACAGCAACGGAGCTTTCAACAACCAATCTTCCTCAACCCTCATTCAAGCATCTTGATCAGGGGAGTTCATTGTTTTCCTTTTGATTTTTTTAAGCATTGAGGACAATGTTTCATTTAAGTTTGAGGGATTGGCTTGCATGTTTTACTTGCTTAATCTGCATGTTATGTGTTTAATTGACACTTGAATTGTCCTACTATTTTGAGCTAAAAAAATATATTTTATGAGTTTATAATTTGAGAAAAGAATGAATCATAGTAGTGACTAATGTTTATGATGCTATTGATATCACTTTGCATGTAGACTTGAGTCTTGAAAACCGTTGAACTTGTATGTGAATACCATGTTTGAGTTACTATGTTAAAATTGAGCACATTGAGTCATGATCTTGTGGATTGGATGTTGAATAATGATAAATGTTGTGAACTTGGTGATTTATATTGAGCATCTTAGAGTATCCTAGAACCTATTTGATGATGACACTTTACTCCTAGAACCTATTTGATGATGACACTTTGAGGTGAAATTTTACCGTCATGAACTTGATTTTCGAGATGATCTAGTCGATCTTTGGACAGTTTGAGCCTTTCAAGCTTACCTAGTCTATATCAATCCATAGTGTCCCATTTTGAGCTTTATTGAAAACATAATGGTATATGCATTGAATATAATTAGACCCACATTCAACATTTATTGATAAACTCATTATACATACCCTATTATGAGCCTAAAATGAAAATTGTATCCTCACCCTAAGGGGGTAAATGAATCTAATTTATTGCTCATAAGTTGTTATATCTTGATGACTTTAGTGAAAATGGTATGAAGAGAAAATGGTAAAGAAGATAATAAAGAGCATTGAGAAAAGATTATATAAATAAGGCCCAAAGTCGACAAGGCTAGAAAAAAATTAGAAGATAAGCTCGATATGTGCTGAAATATGAACATTACAAGATTATACTCTCTTCTTTGTGCTATCCTCTTTTCTTTGTAACCGACATCAAAGGCCTAACATTACAAGCTTAAAAAGTCCTTTTGATCCAAGTCTAGGGAGTGACTACATTAGTGGAGAAGTATTTGAAAATAGGTTTATGGGGTGCTCAACGATAATCTTACTAGTTGCTGTTGATTATTTTCAAAATGGGTCGAAGCTGAACCATTGACGAGGATAACCGAAGAAGATATATTGAAGTTTTTATGGAAAAAAACATAGTATGTCGATTTGGCATACCAAGGAAGCTGGTATCTGATAACGGTAGACAATTCCAAGGAAGGAAGGTTGCCATGTGGCGTCAAAAGATGAAAATTCAGCAAGCTTTCACATCTGTAGCCTATCATCAAAGTAATGGACAAGTGGAAGTCACTAATAGATATATCGTTCAAGCTTTGAAAACGTGGTTGCATGGTGTGGGGAATGATTGGGTGGATGAGTTGCCGAGTGTACTATGGGCTTATCGGACAACACCCCAGACCGCCACAGGAGAAACTCCTTTCAGTATGGTATATTACTTAAGCGATGTTACCAGTTGATATAGGAATGGCATTCGCCAGAATTGAAGCATAGGACGAAGGTAATGATGGAAGGCGGGCCCAAGAGTTAGACTTCATCAAAGAAAAAAAAAGGCACTCTCTGCTTCACGTGGAGGCATATAAAAGGAAAATGGCCCACGATTACAATCGAAGGGTCAAGCGACGTGATTTCCAGATCGGGGATTTGGTCTTAAAGAAGAGACAACCAGCAGGAGAAGAATGGAAGCTTGAACCATGATGGGAGGGCCTCTATAAGGTCCTCCAGAGGACCAGTACAGGTGCTTATTATTTGGAGAACAATGCTGGTCATCCATAGCCCGTCCCTGGAATGCTTTTCATTTGCGAAAGTATTATGCCTAGTAGGTATGATGTAGTCAGATATCTTTTGTGCAATGAATTATGTATATTTTGATATTAACGAATACTTTTGTTTTGCTCTTATGGTCATATAATATTCTGTAAATGAGAATCCTGATAGCATGAGAGCCAGAGAATCCTGAGAACATGAGAGCCATAGAGCCTGAGAATCTCGAGAGCATGAGAATCATGAGAATCCTGAGAGCATGAGATCACGAGAATCCTGAGAGCATGAGAACATGAGAGACTGAGAGCCTGAGAATCCTGAGAGCATGAGAGCCAGAGAGCCTGAGAATCCAGAGAGCATGAGAGCCAGAGAGCCTGAGAATCTTAAGAGCATGAGAATCATGAGAGCACGAGATCATGAGAATCCTGAGAGCATGAGAAGCATGAAAATCCTGAGAGCATGAGAATCATGAGAGCATGAGAGCCAGAGAGCCTGAGAATCTTGAGAGCATGAGAAACCTGAGAGCATGAGAATCATGAGACTCCTGAGAGCATGAGATCATGAGAATCCTGAGAGCAATAGAGCATGAGAATCCTGAGAGCATGAGATAAAGAATATAAGGGTAAGAGAAGCATTGATTCAAAGACGAGCTCCCCGTCTATTAACTGAGTAAATATGATGATATTTGTTGACATCAGTATCATTTTGTTTTGTGTAGAATATTTATTATCTTTGCAATACGATTAAAATTATCTTGCACGGCGTTGTATGTTCTCTTAGAAGCTTTATATTTTGTTAAGAACAAATTACTCTCTGTTTCTTTCTTTTTGCTTTGCAAAAGATTATTGGGGCATCAAAATGCCTACGACTTAGGGGAAGCGGAGGGATCGATGCAAATCTTATTTCTTGGGAGCGAAGGGGCAAGGAATGCCGCGATAAAAAGAGAAGAATGCCCTTGTTAAAATACGCATGCGTCTACTAATACCACATGGTTGAATATCATCTCTATACTTTTCTTGTGAACAATTATGGTTATTTATGATGGGTTATACTGGGATTCCAACCTATCTTCACTTATCTAGTCAATATGAAGATTTGAAATATAAAACATCATATATTTCATGCAAAACCTTGTTTCTATTAATACAAAAGAACTACTACATATCATCGGGAAGGGATGCTATTACTAGATTTAAGTCTAAAAAGTCCGGATCTTGGTCGTCCGGAGGAAAACCATGTGCCTTGAACTGATCCTTACAACCTTCGAAGCCCATCTTCAGTATAGGGAAAACCTTTGCTCCCACTAGTTCTGCAAACTCTGAAGACTTGATAAAGTCATCTTTCCTTCCCTCTTCCTCATGCTTGTAAGCCTCCAACTCAGCCCGTGCGTCGTGGGCTTGGGTCTTGAATTTTTCTGCCTCAGTTTTGGCATTTGCGACCTCGATCCTCAAAAGCTCCATTTCCACATCCTTATGCACATGTTCAGTTGTAAGCAATGCCACATCTTTCTTCAAACCATCCACATTTTGTGTTAGGAGAATCACCTCCGCTTTCCTTTGAGATACATCTTCCTTAAAAACCCCTGCTTTATTTTGCGCTGCAGCGGCATCCATCCGGGAGCCACAACACCTTCGCGGGCTTCTACCAAGTCTTGCGGGATGAATCCATTCTCTGACGCAGAGAAGAGATGTCTTCATAGGCTCTTTCCAGTCGTCCTTGCACTCCGATTAATTCTTGCTGTATAGAAGTAACTTCCGTCACGTGCAATTGTTGGCACGTTCCGATTTAGCCAAAGACTGGGTAATGTTCCAAGAAATGGAATCGTCCTTCTTCTGAAGTTTTCGAATTTGCTTTGATTGATCCGAAGACTGAGCCACTGCTTCTGCCAATATCACTAAGCTCTGAACAAGTAAGGTTACAAGTCAAGGCAATCGCAAGTATAAGATTAAAGCAATAAAATAAATGTCGTGTTTAAGATTATTACCGATAGCGCCCGAGTTAGACCTTCCTGAAACAAGGATTTTGCAGGAATCAGAGACATGCCTAAAGAATCGATGGCAGGGGTCATGCTTCGGATGATTTTTGAGGCAAAATTGGAGGATTCTACCAGGCTTACTAGCAGTAAGTATTGATGGCAAAGAAAGGCTGAGAAATACTCTCATCTTCAGGATGAACGGGGATCGAAAAAGTACGAAGGGCATAAGACCCTCCCCCACCCTTGGAAGATTTGGATTTTTTGGGTTTTTTGGAAGGGGGAGGAATGGGCATATCATCAGTGGTTTGTATGACCACAACTAACCCCATTTTAGGGGGACAAATAGTCAATGGTTCCGGCGAAGGGAGAGAGGATACTTCGGGTACAGGAGGAGGAGACGGAGAATCTGGTATTACCACTTGTGAGGGAGTAGAGGATTTCCTTTTCCTTTGGAATATCAACTGCCCCGAGGAGAAACTCTCTGGGGGACTATGTTAAGGAGAGTGGACCTCTTGAATAGGGATCGAGGATGATCGCGGTGGAGATGTTGATATTGGGACGGGTTGAGGAAAGGTTTGGGGGATCTTGGGAGGAGAGGGTTGAGACCCTGTGGCTAAAAGATTGGGAGGGGTATGCACTGAATCCCGAGAAGAGAAAGAGGAAGTCTTTGACGTACCCTCTCCTTCTTCAATATTTTCCCAAGCTAGAATCGCTTTAAGATTCGTGTCTCCACCTGAAAACATGTAATCCAAATAAGGGTAAGAGGATCATAATTAAATCTAAGGCTATAAAATAGTGAATCACACACCCTTCCCCCCAGGGATTGGAGGGTTCGTGGATAGAACTCCGATTCTTTATACCCCTTGGGAGTTCTCGAGGCTGAGGGAAGGTGTTCTTCAAGCCATAGGACACGATCAGGGAAGGGGAGGTTTCACTAATTTTTTTTCTTTCCATAGTTTATGAGAACTAGGAATTTTATCTAAAAATTTGGTTTGAGGGTAGCCCCCAGGAAGAAAAGCCCGGGTTCTTTAGTTCTCAGTGAAAAGAAATACTCCAAAAGAGGTTGAGTATGAATCAAACCCAAAGAACAAAATAAAACGTAAGCCCCATCCAACAATTGGTATGTGTTGGGAGCTAATTGACTCAAGGAAACACAAAAGAAGTAGAAATTTCTGTAAAAAAAGATGGAATGGGAAAACGCAACCCACCCTTAAGTTGAGCTACGTAAAAAGGGAAGAAATCGGGAGGAGGAAGATGCGCGCGATCCCCGGGTTTGGGGAAAATGATCTCATGATCATTCGGAAAGCCACCCAACCAGCGGAGGGACACCTCATGTCTGGGCTCCATTGTAGAGTCCAAGAGCTCGTACCAAAGAGCACTCCTGGAAATCATCTCCCCCATTTTCTTTTTCGATTTAGAAGGGGCGGGGAATTCATTCTGACGACCTCTAGAAGTTGACATAATTATCAAAGAGAATAACGTGGGAAAACTTACAAGGATTAGCTTGAGAGGAATTCGAGAGAGACGTCGTTGCTTCAGTATGCTAAGAACTCGGGAGAATTAAATTTCGCAAGTCAGGAAAAACACCTGAAGAGTTAGGAAGCATCACTATTTATAGTATAAAACGCTTGCCATCCATTTAACTTCATTTTGAACGGACGGGATTTTCTCGGGAATACCAACGGTCTCCTTGTACAAAGCCTCCACGTGTAGACGCACACGCCACTCGTTGGGGGTACAACTCGACGCAACAATAGTACTAATGATAAGGCATCTTTGTCAAATTCATTTTTTTAAAAATTCAAAATAAAGGCGGGAAAGTTGGAGAATAAAAACTCTCTAGAAGTCGAGACATCGAACTCTGTTCTAGCTCGACTATAGGGGAAGCTAGTGTTATACCTTGAATAAATTCGGGAATAACACTGAGGAGAAGGGCATAAGCCCTGTTCTGAAAAGGGCATGAGGCCTGCCCCGAGAAGAGAGAAAGCCATGTCCCAAGAAGGGCATGGGGTGTATCCCGAGAAGGGCATAAGATCTGTCCTGAAAAGGGCATGAGGCGTAACCCGAGAAGGAAGTCATGTCCCGAGAAGGGCAGGAGGCGTATCCCGAGAAGGGCAGGAGGCATGTCCCGAGAAGGGAGAAAACCTAGTTCCAAGAAGGGCATAAGGCCTGCCCCGAGAAGGGAGAAAGCCTAGTCTCGAGAAGGACATAAGGCATGTCCCGAGAAGGTAGAAAGCCCAATTCCGAGAAGGGCATAAGGTCTGGTTCCAAGAAGAATATGAGGTGTATCTGAAGAAGGGATATAAAGCCCAATCCTGAGAAGAAATATCCTTATTTTGATTAGAGATGAAGGTGCAAAAACCAGGATCCCTGAAATCAAGGAATAAAGTATACTATATCTCAGAATAATTGAAGGGCGCCTGTAGAGATAATGATTAATAATGCCTGGGAAATAACAAATATGATGTGTCCAAATCCTAGAGGTCAAAAGGGGGTCCTACTATCATCATTACATAAAACAACTACGCAATGTTTTCCATAATAGGAGGAGAATCATTAATGCAAAGGACAATAATGGTAAATCTGACAGAGTGAATATACTTTGAGGAAAACGAGGAAAAAGAGGGTATATGAATTCCAAAGAAAAAAGAGAAATGATCTTCTGAAAAAAAAAGTGGCGCGACCTGGCTATATAAAATTTTCAGATAACAAATGAAATATACTTTATCTAATATTGTAAGACATCTAATTTTAATCATCCACACAAATATCATTTTAAATATGATGTATGTTAAACTGAACAACCTTAAATGATTTAACATTGAAAATAAAACCTAAAATCTAGGAAAATCTCCTTTGGAAACCGATTTATTCGATGCTACCGTAGGGGTAGTACCTACTGTAGATCCAACGACTAATATAGAGAGTCAAATGTATTTTTTCATGTGGTCTCATAGATTAGTTATTATATGAAAAAAATACATGTGACCCATTGATATGAGTAATACCCCGCCGTAAAAGCAAACAAATACTAGACACCACCAGTTGATACCAAAGCTTTTGTTTAGTTTACAGACGAGTTTGTTTTTCATAATTTATAAATTGTTTGTATAAAACTTATTTAAGATTATTTAAAATAACCCTAGTATTTAGGGTATGCTTATAATTATTTATTCAAAATATTTTAATGTTGATTTTGCTTAAAGTTGGCAAAAGTTACTTTTAAGCAAAAATATTAAGTGTTTGCTTTTAAGCAAAAGCTGATTTTTTTTTAATTTTAAGCTAATTTGCTTAAAATAAGTTTTTTTCAACTTTACGCAAAATCAATATAAAAATTATTTGAATAAACAATCATAAATACACTCTAAATTATCTTGTAAATTTAGAAAATCGTGAAGATAGGTAATACAAATTTAGCCAACTTAAACCACATTTAACAAAAAAAAAAAGAAAAAAAGGAAATTGTAGACAATCGAAGAAAGTCCCACTGCAGAGAAGAGGAGAAACCCCTGCCCTTCTGTTCAACACTCAATTTCCGAATCTCTCAGACACTGCAGATTGTATGTGTCTATTGTCGTGAAGATGGAAAAATTGTAAATAAAAAATAAATTCGTGGGAGAAAAAACCGAGCCGGCAAGATGACGGAGGCGATGATAAGGAAGAAGGCGGAGATGGTAAGCGTTAAGGATATGCCCTTACTTCAGGACGGTCCGCCTCCCGGAGGGTTCGCACCTGTCCGATTTGCTCGGCGGAACCCGAGCAAAGGTCCAAGCGCAATGGCCATTTTCCTCGCCGCTTTTGGTGCTTTCTCTTGGGGCATGTACCAGGTCGGCAAAGGCAACAAGATCCGCAGGTAAATTCTGATATAATGAACTGATTTTTTTCAGTTTGTCACGCTTGTGTGTGATTTGTGAGTTTTTGTTATTTGTCATGAGCCCCTAATTTAGCACCATGTTTCGTTGATTTGATTGGAGAAGTTTGATTGCTTACTTTTGGTGATCTATTTCACCTAGTTGTGAGAGAAAAAAATGATAACATCATGCATGGAAAAAAAACATAAAGAACAGCAGACAAAGAACCAGGCCTAGCAAGTTCAAGGATGAAATTAAGAAGCAATTTACGTAGTTAGTTACTAAGGCAATTACTATTAGTTGTACAAGTTAGTTACGTAATAGTATAAATAGAAATTATAGAATTGTACTGGACATTGTAAAGCATTCAACCAATTCAATAGCAAAATATCTCTTTTTCTCTCAAATTCTACTACTCTCAATCCCCAATTCTTAGGATGTTAGCTTTCCTCGAAAAAACTCTATCTTGATACTATCAATGGTGCTCTCGTCCCTCTTCCTCGTTGTTCATTCAATTCTGAATTTTTTCGTTTGAGCTCACAGAGGATCAATCCAAAATTAAAAAAAACGGTTACGAACTGTAACTTTGAAGAATTCACGCTGAAGCGATCAAGAACAGCACATGTGATCGTTGATCGTTATTGACAAATGTTTCTGAATTGATGATCGATCCAGCGGATTCACTTCCAAGAACACTTGCACACATTCTTCTGATTTAAGCACTCTAGATCGCCTCTCACACAGTCGATGAAGAAATAGCAATGTGCAGGTGCTTCGTTCGTGAATTGCGGTAATTTCGTCAATTGTATCTCAATCAGTGCCACTGGATTCGCACAGCATTTCGCGAAGTTATAGTCATCACACTCGATCTCTTGCTTGTAATAGTGCATCAAATTTTGTGATTTTTGATCTGAAATTGCTCAAGGGACAGAGTACACTCGTTGTTGCTTGGATGCAAATTCTCGTCAAATCAATTCGTTGAGATTGCCTTGTAGACATTGATGGAGTTATCATCGCATTTTGCTAGATCAAATGTTCTTCTCTGTTTCATTATAGTTTGTTCATTGTTGAGATTGCATTCTGGACCTAAAGAAGCAAAAACCGTTCGAAGATCTCCAGCAACGAAATTTTAAATGCAACTCACGTACAAGACACAAAATCTTTCGATGGAGCTGCAACCACCACGATTTTCTGGCGCTAATCCTTCGACATGGATTGCTTGACTCCAACGGTATTTTGATTACTACAATCAATCGGATTCAAGGCGTTTATTAATCATTTATTATTACTTGGATGGCGAAGCATTGGATTGGTACGATTGGATGAGCGTAAGTCATTTGATCTCTACCTGGAATGAATTTTACAGGCTGTCCAGCTCCGATTTTGTTCAAATGATGAAGTGAAATGCCATGCTCAGCGTTATGCTGCTGATATTTATCAAAACAATGAGTACAGACTACAGAGTACAGAAAATGGATGACGAAACTACCGGCAGTATATTAGAGAAGGTTGTCTTGAATGTTACACTTGAAGATGATAAAAGACACGGGTTCAATACATTAAACATCAATTTGCCACACTATCTGAATAAATTGACGAAATTGTTTTGGATTCGACTATGAAGTTTGAAAATTTATAACATGCCAGACTGCTACTGAGTGAAGGCAAGTTATAGAAGTGAGCCAAACACAGGATATCAGTGTTGTTGAGAATGTAGGGGAACAACTCTCGGTCTGATGTTGTGGTCAGTGAGACAAATGAGCCTGTGAAAGCTTCGAGTGGATCAGTGGTACACAACTATGGCAACATAATGAATTAGATTTAACTACAGGAGTCAGCCATGGTGGAGTAGAATCACAGGATGGGGTTGTCACTATTGAATCTCAGATTCCTATACTCAGATGCCTCTGACAGCATGACCATGTTACCTCGTGGTGGACAGCCTAAACGGTAGTGATTTCCAGAGTAAAACACTGTTTCAATGGAGCAGCTTGAAATTGACAACTCCTAGTGTCCCCATCCAGATCACACAGTCCAGCAATTGATGTACCGGAAACAACAGAAGGACCGCCCACTCAACTATTGGTTTAGCGGAACCGGTTGTCGTTGGAAGAAAATTCTTGCATGATCTTGCCGTCTCGGAGCACTTCCTTGATGTTACGTTACACCTTGAGAACAAGGTGATTTTTCACAGGGAATGTAATGATACGATAATGCATGAAAAAACACATGAAGAGCAGCAGAGAAAGAACCATGCCTAGCAAGTTCAAGGATGATGTACTTAATTGAGAAGCAATTTATATAGTTGGTTACTAAGGCAATTACTATTAGTTGTACAAGTTAGTTGCGTAATAGTAAAAATAGAATTGTACTGAACATTGTAAAGCATTCAACCAATTCAATAGCAAAATATCTTCTTTTTATCTTAAACTTTACTTCTCTCAATCCCCAATTCTTAATAGGTTAGCTTTCTTCGAAAAGCTATATCTTGATCCTACCAAAAAAGGTGAATTTTTTTGTGACTTTTTAAAGTTGCTTTAAATACTTAGATATTCAATTGGTGAACTATTAACCGGTGATTATGCTAAATAATAAGGGGATTGAATGTGGTTTCATTTTTTTAATACGCGAGAAAGGCTTCAGGGACTTGACATTCTCCGTTTATCAGTTGACTTACCGTAAAACTTTAATTTTACTGATTATTTAAGCCACCTTCAAGGTTTCTCTTCATTTTGACGAGTTATGGTTTGAGTGAAAAATCTGATTTCACTTGGTATGCTATATCTGATATGTGTGCAACATGAGGGTGGGGATATATGATCTAATGTCTGTGGTGTTTTCGTTTGTTTAATAATGATGCCAGGCTTGATTTGATCTTGAATTCAATTGAGCCTCTCGTGGCTCACAATCAAGTAATTTCTGAGTTTTGGGAAGGCAAGATGAGATCGGTAGGAGATCAGACTTGGGCACAAAAAATGTGCTTTGTTTTTTTGATCGGACAATAGATAATTATATAAAATATAGTAAAAGAATTACCCAAAAAGTTACAAAACAATAATATACATATCCTCCAAACTATTAAGCTAATAAACAAGCAACCGGTTCCCTAATTCATTTAATTCATTCTGAAAACGAATAACAAAATTTATTTTTTCTTCTGTTTTTATCCAGGTTTTGTATTTGACTATGTCCATCAAGTTATTTCCCTTTCTCTCTGGATCTCTAAAAATTCTCTTGTTCCTTTCCAACAAAATAGTCCAAATCACGCAAGCCAGATTGTTTACCATTCCTTCCGATCTTTTTGTGTGTACCCAAAGGCTATAGTGATGTAGAAGATGACCAACGGGGTCCTCATGAAGTGCAGCTTCGTTCCTATCTACTCATAGCATTCTTCTTCCAGTTAGGTGCTGTGTAGATTCTTCTTCCAATTGACAAAAATCGCACATATCTGATATTGAGCATGTCTTTATGATTCTGTGCCGCAAATTTTGTTTAGTAGAGATGCGGTCTCTAGTAAGTCTCCAAGCTAAGGTAGCCACCTTATCAGGTGCTAATGTGTTCCAGATGACTTCATACACGACAGTAGGTGGAATGTCTTCTTGAATTAGATGATAAACCGATGAGACTGTAAAGTATTTCGCCGAATCATGACGCCACTCCCAGTAATCTTCTTTGTCTTGTACCAAAGCTATCTTGTCAATAAGAGTAAACTAATCGTTAAGTAAATCTTCCTCCCACACGAAAAGCTCTCGTCTCCAATCCTATATCCACCGCCAAATACCCGCAACACTTATTCCCATATTTTCCACTAATATCTCTATCCCTCGATGTGGATGCCAGTTGAGGAAACTTATTTTCAAGGCTCCCCCTACCCAAATGTCCCTCCAAAATTTCGTCCCCATACTATTCCCTACCTTCCTATACACCCCTCCCTTAAACTACTTTGTTGGATCATTAAAAGTAGTTTTTCTAATATCTTTCCACCAAGACGAATTCCTCTCTCCCCCATTGCCGGACAACAAAGAATTCCAACTAAGAGGACCATATTTAGATTTTAGTACCTTTTCCAACAAACTGTCCCCCCCCACACCACAATTAATTAACCCCCAGCCCCATTTGCCCATTAGAGCCCGTTAAGTTTAGATTTACATATATCTGGCCACTTAACCCATGATACTTTCCGACTGCTCTCCCCACCACCCATACGAAGGCTATCTGAAAAGATTTTAGCTTAAAAAGGATTTCCTTTGGAGCATGGTAGGTGAAGAAATAGACCGGTAAAGATGATAGAACATCATTAAGCAAAATCATACGACCCCCAAGAGACAAGCTTTTATCTTCCCAGCTAACCAACCTTTTCCGAAATTTCTCCACCACTAGTTTCCACACGGTACTATTCCTCGAGCTCGAGCCAATCGGGGTGCCAAGATATTTAAAAGGCAAATCCCCAAAATTTGAATTTCAGATACGCCAGTTCTTCAATTGTACCCTGCTTCACATTGATTCCAATGAGACTGCTCTTATTAAAATTGAATGCATAGGATTCATTTGAAAGTTTTAGCATTATCCACTGTTGCGTCGCCAACCAATAATTAGTATCTAACTGTCTTGCTAACCATTCTGCTCAACACATTGACCGCCGCCAAGAAATTAGTATCTAATGTCTTGTTGACCATTCTGTTCAACACTTCTGCGACAATCAGATAAAGGAAAGGAGAAAGTGGATCTCCTTGTCTCAGACCTCTTTTGAGTTCAAATTTTATCATGGGGCACCCATTGATTACCACCAAACCTTTAGCACTTGCTACACACTCCATTATCCAACCTCTCCATTTGATATCAAAGTTCATCATTTTCATAACTTGCTCGAGGAAGTCCCAATTGACTGAACCATATGATTTTTCAAAATCCACTTTAAAAATGATCCATCTTCTTTGATTTTTCTTCAATTCATCAATCAATTTGATACGGATCTAACTACAACAAGGCCAACTCATAACTTAATAGATTCAGCAATTGAGGCCCAAGGGAGAAAGCCCATTATCTTTAAGGTTTATCGAAGGTGTTTGAAGAAGAACACGTGATCAAGGAGAGCGGGGGAGTTAGTTACGGACAGGGAATAAAATAAGTGGGAGGGGGGAGAATAACGCAGACGAGAACTTTCCTTGTGATTGAGAGTCGAGTGTGAAGCTTGGGCAAGAGGAGAATTTCTCTTCTTGATTAATAGTGGGCTTAGGATAGTATTTTTTTGTGATTTCCTTTTGTTTCTACAATTCAGCATATATATATGAACTCAATTCCTGTTTACATTGTGCTGAAACTTTTTGTGACGTTTCTTTTCCATGTTATTTTGATTTGAATTGTATCAATTGGTCTGACCTGCCGAGGACACGCGACCAAGGAGATGCAACAGCATGACAACCAACCGTTCGGTTTACTGGTTCGAGAGGGATGAGGGAAATGCTGAAAATGTACAGAGGGAGCGGATATCTGAAAGGTTAAGAAAGATTTTGGATAAGGTGGTGAAGCGTAGGGAGGTGCGAGTTTATAAAAGGCCAGTTAGACCACGAACCTACGAAGAGACAATAGAGTTCTTGCAGAAATCTCTGCAGAAACTGGAGGCACGATGGGAAAAGCACACCTATAAAGCGGCGGGAAGCCTAAATGGAGTTTTTGATTCCGGAGGTGACGCTAACACTCCCCACAAAACTTATATAGAGATCGACTGTTAAAAAAGAAATCGAAGACGAAGAACCTATCAAAGAAAACTCGGATAGCATAATATCGGTTTGTGAAGGGGAAGAACGAGTTGGATGTGATTCGACTCTTCGTGGAGTTTCAACAGAACTTTTCGACGGAAATGAGGGCGACGAACCTGAAGGAAATTCTGGAACGCAGACCTCCAAATTTTGGAGGAATTCAACGTTTGCCCTTGTTGAAGAAAAATCAGAGGAATCTGTGAAATTAATCAATGGTGATGAACGATCTGTTGTGAGTGAAAAAGACATGGAAGGAACATGAGGGGTTAAATCCGGATGGGATGATGAAAAGCATAAGGGCTGGCGATGGAATTAGTTGGGATTTGATGACAAAGAAGCGATTGGTTGGAGATGGGTAAGCTTTAATGGTGCAATTTGGCCTATGCAGAAGATGATGAAGATGGGCTTTGCCGTTGGGGAGGTTGAGAGTTGGGTATACCAGACGATGAATAGGCTTGAAGAAATGAACATAGGTTGCTCTTCTATTGGGCCCATGATTATTAATTGGTCCAAAACAATCAAATTGTCCGATCAAAAATATGTGCACTAAACTGGACGTCAAAATCCAGAAATTGTGAATGGCAAGCAGAACTTACAGAACGATGGAGAGATGGGATCGACCGACGGACATGGGTCAGTGGGACGGCGGCATCCGGATGCTCAACGACGGTCGACAGTGGGGCTGTGTGGTTTCCAATGGTTGACAACGAGATGGGATGAACTGGGCAACGATTGCAATGGTATCATATGGCGGCAGCGTCCGGGTGTGGTGTTGGCGGCGTAAGTGACAGACATCTTAGGGTTGTAGAAATTGAAAGATATTTTGCGGTTATAAATGTTCTTTGGCCGCGATTTAAGGAGAATGGAAAGAATTGGTGTTTTGTTTACAAGACGTTGGCTATTAATGTTAGAAAAGAGCAGAAACTATGGTGGCTCAGCTACATAGCAAAGACAACATACAAGAAGTAAGCAAAATGCTACTGAAACTCCAGATAAGTATGCATCAACTACCTCACAGAGTTGAAGTGCACATATAGATAATTATGGGGATGATGAGTTTTATCCACGGGGGACTTCTAGCAAAAGACTTGCTACTAGAAATAACCGAGGGGATTTTTTTGGGCAAAATTTTGTGTACAAGGGAGAGACTAAGGGGTTTTGGAATTCGAATAGCTATTCTATTTTCTCTGAGGAGTATCTGGGAAAGGTTATGTAGTTGAATACTTTGCTTATGAGTTGGCTAAGAATGGAAGAGAATATAATGTATGTAGTGTGTTATCGGCCCAGTGGATATGGTGTTGGCGCCCAGGAATTAATCGCAGGGGTGAAGGTTCTTCAGGATCATGGTCCAGTGAATATGCTTACAAATTACAAGCTGCAAACACTGGAACTCTATCCTTTAGCTTCCTCGGCTGAGGGTGTGGTTCAACAAATATACTCGGTTGGGGGTGATGGACAATGTTCTATTATCCCATTATCTTGATTGATGAAGTACTAGATGCCAACAAAGAATGGGATAGAGGAAGAGAAATTACAGGAGTTATTAAGAATGCACAAGCCATAGAAAAAGAAACTCTTAACTTCAGCCTTGAGGACATGGCAACAGTTACAGTTGATCGGGGAAGATGGGAAGGAAACTGTCTCTATGATCATGCTGGGATGATCATGCTGGGAGAAGTAATGGATGCTAACAAGATTTGGGATCATGGAAGAAAAGCCACTAGTGTGGTGAAGGATGTTCAAACCGCATACAATACAACTCCTAACGGCAACCTTGAGGGCAAGGCTCCTTTAAGGAGGGGGTATCACCTAAATTCAACAAGGCCAGCCCATAAATCAATAGATTCAGCAATTGAGGCTCAAGGGAAAAAGCCCATTATCTTAAAGGTTTATCGAAGGTGTTGGAAGAAGAACACGTGACCAAGGAGAGCGGGGGAGTTAGTTACGGGCAGTGAATAAAAGAGTGGGAGGAGGCCGGGGGGAGAATAACGCAGACGAGAACTTACCTTGTGATTGAGAGTCGAGCTTGAAGCTTGTGAGTAACAGTGGTCTTAGGATAGTATTTGCTTGTGATTTCCTTTTGTTTATACAATTCAGCATGTGTGTGTGTGTATATATATATATATATATATAAACTCAATTCTTGTTTACATTGTGCTGAAACTTTCTGCGACGTTTCTTTTTTGTGTTATTTTGATTTCAGTTGTATCAATATTGTTAGGGGACAAATAAAAGACTATAAGTCGGGTCCATAACATCAATAGGCTCATCTAAGAAGCCCAAGGGAAAATGCAGAAGGATCGTGAAGATGGAATATAAGAGAGTGGTTTGGGGGGAAGTTGGTTATGCATTAATAATCGTAAACGTGACTAGCTGTGCTAAGAGAGCAAAATCTTGCTTGTAAAGAATATCAACTCTGGGATTTACATTTTCTGTTATGCCATTTTCATTTCAATACCAACATTTCATTTTCCATAAAGTTGTGTGAGTGTGTTCTGGTGAGTTACCTCATTAATTTTGCTTGAAGATTTGTAGCTTGAACCGGAATCCTAACAATTGGTCCGACCTACCATGAACCTTGAGGAGATACAGTAATGAGTAGAGAAAATATTTTTTTTCAGGTGCTTTGGTACAACACGATGTTGACGTTCACAGGCATTGATCAGCCGAGCGATATTTCATGACCAAGTCGACGCCATGGCATAACCAGATGCAAATTACATTAATGAGCATGGAGGGAGTGGCAGCAACATGGTTTTATTGTGTCACAAGGAACCATCTCGAACTCACATGGGATGTCTTTACCAACTAACTAATGCTGTGATTTGGTGAGAAGAAATTAGAGAAGGAGGACATTGTTTTCCAATGTGTTGACAAATAAACTAATGAAGAGGGAAACAACAGAGAAGAACAAATTGAAAAAAGAACTAGCTGAAGAAGAAACAGAACATAGTGCTTGCACTGTTGGTAGAAAAAAGGGAACAACACGTTGATGAAGACACTAGGAAAGGGGATTTGAAGGATTCCTGAATGAAGGAGAATACCCGATTGTAAGCGACGACAGGGAGTGGTCGAATCAATAAACTTTGGGAAAAATCTTGGGATTCGATAGATTCTGAGCCCTGAGGATTCTCCTGGGTTCGATGAATTCGACCACTGTAGATGGTAATTGTGGACAGTCGTTTACACTAAGAAAACAAAACGACTAGGTCCATGAAATTACGAAGAAAATTCCATATGACAAGTGGACATCCGGACATGATTCATAGAGGAGTTGATCACGAGGTAATGTGGTAGAAAAGCAAAGAATCCTCATAAACTATCCGCTACGTCGATGAAGGAGAAAGGGTTGACTGAGGTGCTGGGTCGGAGGAATTCCCTAAGGGAGATGAGGGGCGTAAGCCTATGTTGTTGGTGACAGGGGGATGGGCTGAATTTTACGCTAGAAGGATGGAGAGAAAGACATGGTTATGGGTTGTATTCACAAGGGCAGCTGTGTGGTGGGTCAGAGAAGGCAGAGAAGGAATTTGGGCTTGCAAAGGAATGGATCACCTTGATTTAAATCAACCAACTCCTTTATTGCACTTTACGTTATAAATAAAAAATAGGATTGGGGTTGCACTTTGCACAAGCAGATGCGAGCGGATCGATTGACATGGATTAGCTAAGGCGGCAGCTGCGGCGACGTCAAGGGAGGCGGCGGCGGCGGCGGCGGCCGGTTGCGGTGGGGGCGGCGCTGCTGTGGAGAAGAACGTGGGGAAAGTGCAAGGGAGAGTTTGTCTTTATTTGCTAAACTTATATTGTGGTTGGAGTGGAATAACAGTTAACCCAGTGACAAAAATTGACAAAAAATGAGGGTGGGTGAGTGTGAAGAGAATATTACGATAGAAACCGAAGGGAAAGTGCATGGGAGAGTTATGGTTCTAATTTTTATGGAAAATGGAGTTCTTGAGGGCCCTCCAGTTCATCGATTTGATGCTTCAAAGTACCTAATCGCCGATGAATCTGTTGATGAAATTTTGGGAGTCTTGCGGGAATATGCTCGAAGGGGCTCTTGGTTCCGAAAAGTTAGTTGGTGTATGGAACAGATCAAGGAATAGAAATTTAGCCAGGGATTATGTTCATTTATTGATAGGCAAGACTCTTCGGGGACATATTGATAGATCTTCTGCAGCCCCTAATGACGGCAAAGAGCTGCCTTAGTGGGAGAAGAATGATGCTCGAATAATTTCTTGGATTTTTGGATCTATGTTGAATAATCTTTGGTGCTTTACTACTTCCAAAGTCATGTGGGATTACTAAAACAGGTATACTATCAGGGCAATACGGCTAGACGATTTCAACTTGAACTTGACATTGCGAATTACTCGCACGGTGCGTTAACCATAGAGCAATATTACTCTGGATTTCTCAATCTTTGGAGCGAGTATACGTGCTCTCCCTTCTCTTCATGACATTCACGAGGTCCACAAATGTGATCAGTTTCTCATGAAATTGCGTCCTGAATATGAGATTACTCGTGTTGGACTACTGAATTGCGACCCAGTTCCACCTTTAGAAAACGGTGATCTTATGCATGAAGAACAACGTTTGGCCACTCAAACGACTCTTCATTCTTCTCTTCTTCTCTGACAGATTTTGAGGTTGTCAATGTTGCTTTTGCTGCACACAGCAAACTCGTGCAGCAAACCCCAAGGCTGTGGTTCTCCTCAGTGTTAGCTTCAAGGGTTTCAGACTTATTGCTAGGAATTACACTAAGAAGTTCTGCAATTATAGTAAACAAAAGAATCACATCATTGATGAATGTCCTACTCGACCTCGGAATCTGTATGTCAAAGCCTTTCACGCTGCTACTGCACCATCTGCCTCTGATTCATTTTCGGCAGCACTTTTCCAGCAACCACTTCTCGCAACCTCTTACACCCGACATGGTTCAGCAGATTATTATTTCGGCATTCTCCGCTCTTGGGCTTCAAGGCAGCGGTAAGAATGTTTTATCCCCTTGGTTTGTAGATCTAGGGCGTCAAACCATATGACCGGTTCCTCTAATTATTTGAGCAAAATTTGCAAACATATTGGTACTCAACACATTCGATAGGTAATGGCCATAGTCTTCCGATAACACATGCCGGTGATATTAACTATTCATTCAACGATATATTTATATCTTTTGGGTTATCTACGAATTTGATTTCTGTTGGTCAATTGGTTGACAAGAATTGCAATGTGAATTTTTCACATGATGGTTTGTCTTGTGTAGAATCAGGTATCGGGGAATTGGATAGCAAGGGGGCCTAAAACGGGACATCTGCTTCCTTTGCAGTTTACAATTTCACATACTTTATCTATGTCTTGCTTTACTGTTTCAAATAAGCCGGTTAGTTGACATGAAGGTTTGTGTCATCCTAATAATATTGTTTTACTACATTTAGTGAAGCATGGTTTTTTGGGGAATACGTCTTCTATTTCTAATCCTTCATTATTACTTGATTGATCTATTTGCAAACTTGGCAAAAGTAAGATTTCCGCATCATGATAGTCGTACTCATGCTTGTTTTGAACTCATTCGTAACGATATTTGGGGTATTGCTCATGTCCCTTCGCATGCTAATTATTAGTATTTTGTGACTTTCATCATTTTACTTGAGTGTATTTTCGTCGTTTTAAAGCTGAAGTTCTTACTATTTTTTGGACTTCTGTAGCATATGTTGAAACACAGTTTTCCACCACTATTAAGTGCATTCATTGTGACAATGGCAGTGAATATATGTCTTTCAAACCTTCTTGCAACAGAGACATTATTTCTTAGCGTTAATTCCACATACCCCTCAACAAAATAGCCGGTTGAACGTAAAAATCGTCGCTTGTTAGATGTGGTTCGTACTTTGCTCTTAGAATCCTTAGTGTCACCTACCTTTTGGGTCGAGGCTTTATCGACGACAATCTATCTTATTTATCATCTACCCTCACGATCCCTTGAACTTTGAGTCTCCGTACTTTTGCTTGCATGGCACCCATCCGTGTATCGTCAACTAGTTGGGGAGTCTAAATTATCTTTTTACACGTCCTGACGTCTCTTTTGCTGGCCAACAAGTTAGTCAATTTATACAGGCTCCACGACGTCTTCAGCTCAGCGCTGTCCATCGTATTATTTGCTACTTGAAGGGTACATCTACTCGGGGACTCTTCTTTCCCGTCAACTCACCGATTGAGCTTATTGCCTACAATGACGCTGATTGGGCAGAGTATCCAAACAATCGTCGCTCCGTTCCGGGTTGGTGTATGCTTCTTGGTTCTGCACTCATCTCTTGGAAAAATAAGAAACAAGACCGGGTGTCTAAATCCTCAACGGAATCAGAACATAGATAGATGTCCTCGGCATGTTCTGAAATTGTATGGCTACGACGTTTATTGGATGAACTCGGCTTCGGTCAAGTTTCTCCTACCTCTCTTCGTGTTGACAATACAAGCGTTGTTCGCATCACAACCAATCCATTATATCATGTGCGTACCAAGCACATTGAAGTGGACTGTTATTATATACGTGAAGCTTACGATGCTAATGTTCTTACTCTCCCGCACACTCCGTCCACTCTTCAAATCGTTGATATATTTACCAAAGCTCTTTCTCGCCAACGTCATGAGTTTCTTGGCAACAAATTGATGCTTTCTCATCTGCAAACATCAATTTGAGTGGATGTTACACGGAAAGAATATGGCAACTTGTATATATATCATTGTTTAGATTGTGGCTATATCTACCAACATAGTACATTCTGAGATAGGTATTTAGATTAGGTTAAGGCTAAATATATGCTGTATTTATGATTATAAAAGAGATAGCAATATACGGATGACAAACAATTCATTACAATCCAAATTTTTGTGCTTAATCTGTAAATTGACATCCTTTAATAACTGATTTTAGCTGAGTATCCCCTCTAAAACCCTCATCTTCCCAGCCCTGCCCCTTTTTTATGTGCTCTTCTGGAACATACTTTGTAATCTTCTGGTTTTCCTTTGACATTTCATTTTGTAAATCTCGATACAGAGGTGGGAGTAGATCCTTGCAAAACAACGAAAGGAACTAAAGTTGTTTGTAAAAAGTACAGCATTTTTTTTTTGATCAGACAAAATATATATTAATAAAATCTGGTGCAAAAGCACCAAAAGAGTTACTACAAAGTACAAGTACAGCATTGATAGCTATTAAGAGCTACACGATCCATATGCAAAGAGAGAATTTATAAATATTGACTGATTTCTCTTTGTTTGCATAAACCATGATCTTAATTGGCATGGACATGGACATGGACTACATAATCAATTAAAGGTGTTGAATTATAAATTATTGAAATCCTCTGTCAACAATGAAATGTGTGTCCATATCTAGTTCCCTGACTTATTTGCAGCCATTGGTATGCGAATTATTAGCAAGTTGCTACTGCCACTGTATTATTAAGAGAACAGTATGGTGATTTATATATTCTAGTATTTTTAGCTGGCTATAATGGAAAATATGTCCAATTAATTAGTTTCCATGATATAAATGGAGCTGAAAGGTTTCTACCATACAGGGAATTGAAAGAAGAAAAATATGCCGCACGAAGGGCTATACTGCCAATACTTCAAAGCTGAAGAAGATGAAAGGTGATTCTTGCAGTTTTTTAAACCTGCTATGAATATGTTTCAATTTTTTGTGCGCAGGTATGACTATCACCTCTTGTTCTTTTATTTCAGATTCATCAATTAATGGAAGAAATATCTGGAGGAAGAGGCCAGAATCATGAAAGATGTACCAGGTTGGAAAGTGGGTGAAAGCGTCTACAACTCTGGAAAATGGATGCCTCCTTCAACAGGCGAGCTCCTCCCTGATATCTGGTAAAATTGGCGCTCTTTTATCTATGTTCTTTCAATTTGAATGCAGTAAAAAGTAAAAACACTGTTACCTACCTGCAAGCTTCACAAGTTTCCTTATGCGCTTGCTTCCTTTCTAAAATAAAGATGTTGAAAAATCTGTTTTCTTTTATTGATAATTATTGAAAATTTGGAATTTTGATGACATTGGTTTTTTACTTTTGTTTGTGTAATAAACCGGTCAATTTATGCTTCACCATGGTTTTATCCTTCGGAATCCATCTTCCTTTACCACACAAAAGCATGCTCTAATATTTTTCTTTCAGCCATCTAACACCTATTTTAAAAAAAAAAATGGCAAAGTGAAAGCCAACATTTGTCGTTTTTGAATTTTTTGTGCACTTTAGTTTTTCGTGTGATTTTAATTTATTTAATGTTACTACCTTTATTTTATCACTATAACGACTACAATATTTGGGGGAGGGGGGACTCGATCCCTCGTCAACACGAAGGGAGTCGGGTGACAAACCATCAACCTAGCCCTAGGTTGTCAATGTTAATTCTTTTAAACAAAAGATTGTAATACCCATTATTATATTATTGTTATAAAGTAAAGAAGTATCTTTTAGAAATTGATAAAAAAAGTAATTAAAATCAAAGATTGTGGTTATTTAGGGGGTGTTTTTAAAATTAAAAGGGCTATATGAAAAGAGATCACCAAGAGAAATACTAAATTTCTGAATTTTTAGAAAAGAGAAAAATCACCCGGATTTGGCCCCTTTTCGTACATACAGTGCATGTGTAGTTTTACCAAAATTTGGCACTTGCCATCGTATGTTATTGGTAGAAATAAGTTTCCGTCGTAGTTGTATATGGGCCAATTGTCAAGCAAGCTTTGGAAACATGATAGAATAATTTCCTATAGGCACTGTTTGGTACAATGAATGATATGTGATAAATGAATGATTAAAAACTATGAATCATCATTTCCTTATAAATGTACCAAACGGTGCCTAAATGTGTTATTTGAAATCACGAGTTTTAAAATATATGGTTTTTAAGCTATTTTAGTTGTTGGAATGATTTGATTAATGAGAATTTTAAATTTGTCCCAATATTTTACCTTATTTTAGTAAGAAGTATGATGATTTCACTCAACATTCATGTCAATTGAAATTTATTTTGTGAAAATATTTCATTTTTTCCATTCGAATACTATATTAAAAGCTAATTTTGAAGAAAAAAACACCCTTGATTCATCTAGAGTTCATTGGGAAATTCTTGCCAGGTGCATGGACACACATGCAATATAGACACATACATACGTACATACATATATATACATATGTGTGTGAGTGTATGCACCGGAACTCACATCCAGTGCATGCAAGAATTTTGTGGTTCAATTTCAGGGACGCACACATATTTGTGTATGAAGTACAAGAAATCTCTTTTCCACTGAGAATTCTCAAATCACTTTTCCACTTTTAAAGAGTACAATCTCAAATTTATGTCATTCATCACAAAACTATGTATGAGGTTATTGAGCAATTTTATTCATTTATCACCATATCCTTAACCTAAAAGCCCATGCTTTATGCATGGCATATAAATTTATGTCTGGCCACGTGTGACTGTGTTGCAATACATATATTATGCATAACATTAGAATTATCTCATGCATTTGGTGAAATATAAATATGGTTATAAGTATCATTTATGTGATATTCTTGTGCTGTTGCTAATTTTTAATATAACATTAGAATATCCTTTTACTAATTTTGAGGGATTTCAAGTTTTGGAATTAAGTTATAGGAAGTAAGTTGAAATTTTTGGAGAGAATTTCAAATTTTGCAATATTAAAAAAATGTTGGAACGAGAATATATGCATTTTGCTACAAAGTTGGAAGAAAATGAGATAAATATGATGGGATAGTTTTAGGACCAAAAAACCAACTAAACATTGGATTAAATCAATAAGCTAAATCATCATGACCTTATCATCTACTTCAGACATGTCCATATGGTTTAAATTTTATATACTCTTGATATATAATTCTTGGGTCAAAATATAACTTCATAAATTATAAGTAATATATTACATCACCATCCAAATTGTTTCATCCAAGTGAAATCATCTGTGCTAAAATAAAAACCACCTTCTGCCACTAACCAATAGCAGTGCCCACTCAGACCACATTTTGATCCCTCAACAAATGCACTAAAAGCGTCGAAATGTTTGCTATGCCCACCTTGCCTCACTTCACAATAGAAAATAGTAGATCCATCGAATCGAACCTTAAAATGCCATGAAATTTCTCCATCAACTTCAAGTTTATGCTCTCCAAGGTCATCGTCCTTGGATTGACAATGAACTTTCAAAGGGCTGGAATTGTTCTTGAATCCATTGATTATATGCACATGATATCTCAATCCAAATACCCAATAACCTGGGTCATCTTTGTGCACTCGAGCCGTGCAAGATGTAAACATAGCAGCCATAAAAATGGCTATTAAGCTTACTGAAATGTGATTCATGTTGACAAGAATTTTCAGATGGTTTTTGTGTTCATTTGCAAAGAGATTGTGATTTAATATGGACTTTCCTCAAAATTGTTTTGAGGGTGACATTTATTATTACATGAGATATGGAATCGAGTCAGATTTCCTATCGCACATGAAAGTTTGTATTGGTTTTTTTAATTAGTATGAACAAATAAAAATATGGTGTCATTAAAGTGAAATTGAGTTTTTTTTTTAATAATAAATAGTCATTTAAGTTTACACACTACATATCGCACACGATCATGATTATCATTATGTACGCTCCTATTTTCGACTATCGCCATGATTTCTACATTCCATTTGAATTTATTTAATATAATTAAACATGTCAATAACAAAAGCATTTCTTAATAACAAATTTAAATGTAATTTTTATTTACCCAAAACTCCAAAACAAAATAAAAAACAAAACAAAACAAAGCAAGCCGGGCCAAGCCCTTAACTATTCTATTTACGTTGCATATATTTATAAGTATAAATGCAATATTTTTTTTGAGCAACTGGTGGAGATGGGAGGATGGAGACTCCGAATACGAGACTCAGGATCGCGATTGTGAGGTGCCAAGTACAAGCTATAGGCTACAATATATTTTTATAGCTTATAGATAAGGAACTTATTATATTCGATCCATCAATGATGTACTCCCAGTATCCAACACTCTGTCAATTGTTTTGGAAATACCAAACATCAACTTTTTCAGTTTTTTGTCTCTTTTCTTTGCATCTCTATCAAAACTCCCCACAATTACGCAAAATCCACCAAACATCTATAAACACAATTCTTTCCATGAGTAACAAAGATTTCATAAATCATTCAAGTGATATTTGCATCGAACATTTGATTTGAAAGAAAGGATTAGAAATCTAATCATTTGAAATTCATGGATTTGAAATAAGATTTAGTTGGTTGTAATTTCAAATCCTCATCCTAAAATATAAAGGAAAATGCATGTAAGAAGAATGAGGATTTGAAATGTCCGTTTTAATTTTTTATCCAAAATTAATGATGGATTTGAGTGAGTAATTCATTTCCTTCATCCAAACACTTGATCCAAAGTTACACAAATCCTAGTAAAAACACTGATTGAAAGATCAAGATTGTCAGCATCACCCACATGTATACAGACATAAAAAACACGACGGCGGGTGAAACTATACACAGTAACGATGGGAGATTTCCTCAGAAGACGGGATATGGAGGACCAGTGCCCTCTTCTCTATCAGCATCAGGTACACTTGTGTAGCAGTATAAATGGTTGGAGAGTACCCAGCTCCCGTCTTCTTTTCTCCTCACAGCCAGTTGAGGCCATCTGTTTATTCTTACGTAGTGTTCCCTCATCGTCCCATCCTCCAGCAAACCAGTGACAATGGTGTAGCAAGATTCATGGCCTCCCCACACCCTGTCGTCTGAGTCGGCAGTTATGCTGCCGTCTGGATGGAAGTATCGACGCATTGGAGTTCCAGTGCCTTGCCAGTGGGGATCCAGGTTTCGCCAGTAGACTGGGGCTGCCTGCAGAAGACAAGGGATGATGGTTACGGTAACTGCCATGTAAGGATTCAACTTACTAAATGCAAATTATGGTTTTTCTTCCTTTTCTTGAAGGGCGTGCCACTTGGCTTAGAATGTGTAGATATTTCATCGGTTGATAAGACTAATTAGTAATTATCTTGCTGTAGTTGGAAGTCTTTCAACATGTATGTTGAAAGTAAGTAATAAGAGGAGGTTTTCAAGTTTGCAGATTCGGCAGTGAGATTTGATATCGACTCAAGAAAAAATAATACAAATGGTCAGATTCATGGTGACTAGTTTATGTGAATTTCCCAGATTTGTTATGGAAGGAAAGTACAAGAAATGGTAGAATCTATGGCCTACTTGCTTAAATGATTTTTCCATATGACTTGTCTACAACCAATTACACAAATGTCAATCAGAGCAGGCTCAGCCATCGTTAAAGGGCTAATGCTGAAACTGAATAATGTCTTCCAAACAGTATTAGTTCCTGTATATGTGCCTCGTGCTTTCCAAAAAAGTACTAGTTCATGTATATAGGGTTGGGGATTGAATCAACTTATTTCCTGCCTCTCAAATACTTTACTATGCTATTCAACATGTTTATCTGTTTCAGCAGCACACACTTCCATAGGATCGAAGAACCATTGTGAAGGTGCCACAGTTCATTGAACATAAACTAGTAATCATGCCAATATGGACATATAACTTATTTACCAGGGCAATGTTGCATTTCATGGATATGACAAGGAGAATATGTGTTGAAAGAATTAAAGTTGAGAACGAAAATAAGTCTCGGTTTCAGCATTCCCCCCAAGCTGGCTTTGTATATATCTTTCATAGTCAGCTTGTTGATTAATAGTTGAATTGTCCCTTGTTTAATCCTTTTGAGGACATCTGCAATCTGCTCACCCGTAGGTATATAACTCGTGTTGATGACCCTTTTTCAACATTTTCTTTCCACGTGTTTAATTTTGTCATGAAGAATAGGGTGTTGTGTGCGATTGCAATGGTCGCTTTCTCTTC
The DNA here is from genome assembly GCA_907163345.1 of Haberlea rhodopensis. Taxonomy (NCBI): domain Eukaryota; kingdom Viridiplantae; phylum Streptophyta; class Magnoliopsida; order Lamiales; family Gesneriaceae; genus Haberlea; species Haberlea rhodopensis. The sequence continues at coordinate 1,475,213 of CAJQUN010000052.1, forward strand.
GCAATACACGTTAACCGGTAATGTGTCTTAAATGTTTAACTTTATCATAAGAACAGGGTTGTGTGCAATTGCAATGGTCGCTTTGTCGACGCAATACATGTTAAATGCATGTCTTAATTTTTTTGCATTTTTTAGTAACCTCTTGATCCACAGGATTTCACAAATTCCATGAGCCGTAGATCTAAATTCTGCTTTAGCGCTACTTTAGATACTACACTTTGTTTTTTACTCCTCCAGTTAACTAAATTCCCTCCAACAAATGTGCAATAGTCGAAGGTTGATTTTCGATCAGTAGAACATCTGGACCAATCTTCATCAGTGTAGGCTTCGACCTGAATATGACCCTCGTTTTTAATAGTATCATTTCCCCAGTGTTCCTTTTAAATACTTTAGAATTCTATAGATTGCTTCAAAATGTTCTTGTCCAGGTGCACGCAGGAATTGGCTTACTTTACTTACTGAAAATACTACATCAGAGCGCCTATGGGACAAATAGATAAGTCTCCCAACAAGCCTTTGATACTGCTCTACATCAACCACGCCCTCGGCCTTAACTTGCTGAGGTTTCAGATTGGGTTCGGTTGGAGTTTCAGCCGCTCTACATCCAAGTAAATCTGTCTCATTCAGCAAATCAAGTGTATATTTGTGTTGGTTGACAAATGTATCTTCCTTGGATCTTGTAAATTCCATGGCAAGGAAATATTTTCGAGTTCCTATATCTTTTATCTCGAAGTGTTTGCAAGTCCCTTCTTCTATCTTTCCAACTCCTCGATATCATTTCCTGTCAAGATAATGTCATCCACGTATTCTTGAGTGTTTATAAACATGGATATGTTCATCTTGACTTTGGTTGTAGCCATTGTTAACCACATTTCCAAAACGTTCAAACCACGCTCTTGGAGATTGTTTAAGACCACAAAGAGATTTCTTCAATCTATACACTTTATCCTCACCAACTTCTCTCTAAACCTGAGGGCAAGGTCTGAACATCTTCTCTTCAAGATCTCCATTTTTTCAAATCTAATTGATGTAAGGACCAGTTATGATTAACAGCTAAGGATAGAAAGACTTGAATGGAATTATCTTAACAATTGGAGCAAATGTTTCTTGGAAGCCAATTCCAAGTATTTGAGTAAATCCCTAAAGAACAGCTAGAGGCTATCTAAGTTATGCGTCCCGGGAGCGTTAAGTTCTCTATCAAGGTGAAAGTACCCGACCATTAATAAGTTGTAGCGAGAGCAAAAACTTCGCCACAGGTCTTGCTTTACTCATTTCTACACTTCCATCAGCTTTGCATTTAATGGTAAAAACAATCATTTTTGCCTCCGGGAATCTCACCAGTTCCCAAATTCCATTTTTCCAAGAGCATTCATCTCTTACATAACTATGCTCTTACATAACTGCTAGCTTCCAATTCGGGTTATCCAATACTTCTTTAATAGTTATTGGAACAAACAAGTTGGTCATATTGGAGATAAATGCAATTGGTAGGTTCATCGGTTGAAGGCATTAAAATAGAGGGAGAATTACCTGAGTTACTCTGACCATCGTCCAAAGATTCAGATTGACTTGGTAGAATAGTTGGTCGATCTTTATTCATGAGTTTTTTCCGGTTATAATTCAGGTTCGGGAACATTGTGTTGATTCGGAAGTCTTTCTCCCCCTGCTTGTGAGTTGTAGAAGTCAGGCAATCCCACATTAGAGTTTCCTTCAATATCTATATATTGTTTTTGGTCATTGTCTAAAGGATTGGATTATGAATGAGATTTGGTAAAGAATTCAAGTTTGTTTTACAAAAATTTTCTTCATTCTCAATCTCTCTCTAAAATATAACTTTTTGGAAAAATAAGATTGATTTTCGACAAAGGATACATCCGTACTAACAAAGATTTTTTTGTTTGAGGATTGAAAATATTTTATCTTTTCTGATTTGAGGCATATTTCAATGAAAACACATTTTTCGGCTACGAGGTCTAGTTTAGATAAAAAATTACTTGGAGCATGAACATAAACAATGAGTCCAAATATTTTTAATGGCAAATCTGAGGTGATTCTACAGTTGGGAAAGGTTTTCTTGAAATAACTTAAGGGTGTAACATATTGTAACACATGAATAGGCCTTCGATTTATTAAATATGAAGCTTTAAAATTGCATCTCCCCATAAGTATTTTGGAACATGCATCAAAAACATTATTGCAGGAGCTACCTTGAGTAAATGTTTGTTTTCCTTTCAACAATACCATTTTGTTGAGGTGTGTATCGACATTTCGATTGATGCAAAATACCTTATTCTCGAAAAAAATTCCTTAGATATTCATTGGAAATATCCTTTCCCATTATCTGAATGAAATACAAGGATCTTGGAATCAAATTGTGTTTCAATAATTTTGTGAAATACTTGAATCAGATTTATCATTCATTAAGTATACCCAACAAAGACGAGTATGGTTGTCTGTTACAAACCATTTTTTTCCTGCCATGGATGTGATTCGAGAGGGACCGCATACATCACTATAAATTAAATAGAATGGTTTAGATGCATGATAAGGTCCTTTCGGCTCTTAGATAACAAACAACTCAGATTGAAAACACTAACAATCCATGGTTTTAAACAATTCAGTAACAAATGTGAAAACTAGGATGTCCTATCCAAGATGCCAAAGTATTATTTTCTCACGAGCAGAGATTGAACTAGCACTGCCAAATAACCATGAGCATTTTTATTCTCGGAAAAACCAATTTTAAAGTAGTAAAGACCAGTTGACCATCCTAGCATTGCTAATCGCCTTCCCCGAGATCGGGTCTTGAAATTCACAATGACAGTCGAAGAAAATAACACGACAATTTGAGTCATTGGAAATTTTACCCACGGATAACAAATTGCAGGCTAATTAAGAACATGAAGATCCATTGAAGTGTTAAATTGTTTGAGATTTTTATTGACCTTTTCTGGTGATAGGTGTAAAACTACCATCAGCAATCCTAACATTTTCAGTTTTAGACACGGATGAGTATTTGTGAATAGATCTGAAATGTAAGTCATGTTGTCTGATGCTCCTGAATCAATGATCCAAGCAAGAGAATTTTGCGTACAAGATAGAGCACTAGATTTGCTACTTGTTTGTGCAAGTGAACGATTGGGAGTACCGGGTAGATAATTAGATTTTAGCAACTTTAGAAGATGATCCATACGCTCCTTGGAATGAACTTGTCTCGGCTTCATTAGCATATGATGTTCCTTGGTTAGGTTTGTTGCTCCTCCAGTTTGTAGGTTTCCCATGGATCTCCAACAAATTGCTTGGGTATGGTTTGTTGCACATTTCACATTGTGTTCCATTTTCCCATTTTATCTTCGTTGATTGAAGACTTTGTTGGCGGTTGGATCAGACTTGATAAGAGCATACGTGATAAGAGCGGAATTTTCTACAGGAGCATTAACCCTTTTTTTTTCCAAGCATTACATTTTTGCCACTTTCTTCCCTTCCCCTTTGAAGCCTGCCAAAAATTTATAGATCCGATGATCTTCGACCTGTTTCTTGTTGTGTTTGCAATCCTCCAGTGACTTCCAGTTGTAATCATTAAATTGATCTAGATCAAGATCTTGCCACAACCTCTTTAGGAAATTGAAGTATTTGGTGATATCATCACCTTGATGGATTTCACCAATTTTGATTGTCAATTCGTAAATTTGAGACTGATTTCCCAAATCTGAATACATTTTATTGATGTTGTCCCAAGGTTCTGTGGTTGTTGAGTAGCATAAGTATTGGAGCTTATTTCTTCTCCTGTGGAATTGACCAACCAGGTCATTACCATAGAGTTTTCAACGACCCCAATCATATAGGATGACTCTTCCTTGTCTGGTTCTTGTTTTTTCTTCTGTAAATACCCCATTTTCCACTCCATGAATGTACATACGGATGGACTGAGACCAACCAGAAAGTTATCACCATTTAACTTGATGTTGGTGATTTGGACAGACTGATGATTGGAATTAAGGTTGGAGAATGGAGTTTATGAAGTTTCATGACCTCAAAAGACATCATCTACAGTAGTGGCTAGGGTTATTTTCAGAGTCTAGTTCCCGGTCATGATACCATGATGAAAGAATTAAAGTTGATAAAGAAAATAATTCTCCTTCATTTATGATACAAAAATCATCGTACATCTCATATCTATGAGAAGGTAAATACGAGCATAAAATAAGGTAACTTCATAACTATACTCCTACTATTATGCCTTTCCTAAATCTAGATAAATGCACAATCTTTACAATAATCTAATCCCATGAATCTATCCTACAATCTACACAATCTCGGTTTCCAACACTATGTTATTGGCTCGATTCATAACTAGCGAGATTGAAACCAATATCAATTCCTAAAGCAACATGGTTGGAGCTTCAACTGCATATTTCAAAACAATGTGTGTGAAGTCTTTCTAGAGGCTTCATGTAATTTCTGTCAGTAACCCATTTTGAGCCGGCGATTAAGAAGTAATACTGCTGAAGTGCCTGAGAAATCTATAGTCAAATAAGTGCCTTCCATGCGACGCTTTCTAGTGTAAATTTGCTTATATTATTTTCATGTTGATTTTGCACTCTCTTGAATTCCTCATTCTCTCTCATGTTATCAACATTAAGGATCCAGTTCAGAATAAAAATATGTGAAAAAATGGCACCGGGTTGGGAATGGCTAAGGTATTGCGAATCAATATAAATACTATTGCTGGTCAGGAAAACAAAGCATGCCAAGGCCACAATGTATCGGGAAACTGTTAAAAAGTCTCTTGTTAACCTACCCATAATTTGGCTTCAGAAATACTAAAAGGCAAATGCAGTGGAAATACTGCAGCCAGAAAATCTTGTCTTTACCAAAGATCTATGTAAATAATGTTTCTGTTGAGAATTGTCCAATATTGGGAGTTTAGAAGTTATGCTAGCTCTTTATAAGATACATGGGCTATTCAACTCATTGTCAATTGGTTTTGAATTAATCCCATATATTTTTAACATGGTATCAGAGCAGGATTTTCATGTAATAGGCCATTCCGCCCACATGCTCAGCGTCCCCCACGTTATCATTCCACGTGACTTATATAATGTCACACGTGAGGGGGCGTGTTGAGAGTTGTCCATATTAGGAAACTAGAAACTATGTTAGCTCTTTATAAGATACATGGATTACTCCAGTCATTGCCAATTGGTTTTTAGTTGTAGTTGGGGAACCCATGTATTATTAACAGTTTCAGTTGCAATAAAAGATAAGAACGGGATGAGATGCAAAAAAACAGATGAAATGCTATTAACCTTCAAAGTAATACACAACGGACATATACTTTCTTTATATAGTTTCAATATAAATTATTTCTTGATTGAAGCACATTATGTCATCAACCAAGTCTGATTTTACTACCTGACTAAAGATATGGTATATCAGCCACTGATCAGCTCTTATTTTCTCATTATATTGAGGCTAACTACCAGTGAAAACTTCTGTCTTTTGGGATAGGTGAGTTGACTTAAAAGACGGGAGTTAAACCCAACCCTTAGGCTATAGAGGCGACTTAATTAGTTTCTGACTTTCCTGGAGGCCAACATAAGACTAGGTAGTTTTTTCACTTAGTCAATAGACATTGAATAGTCTGTATAAATTCTTCTTAAAAGACAATTTTACTGTAGAAGACGTTGATACTAATTGTAATGCTTAATTACTTTTGCATTCTACTCCTTTTGATGAGTAACTGACTGAAAAATCTATTCATTGGGTGGAGGGGTGCTTTTTCTTTGACATCAATTTGTTAGGGTATAGAGTCTGCTCATAAACTGTATAAGTTTATAGTTTTAAAAATATAGACTAGGATGAAGAAAGGCAAACGGCTGATAAGGACCAGAGTTTGTCAAAAAGAGGAGGCATTTATATATCGTCCATGGTGATCACATAGAGCGGCTAAGAACTGTTTGGTACTGGTATATGGAGACAGGGAACTGAATTTGACTTATCTTATTCATTAGGTCTTGTCTGAATAATTTACAGAGAACACATATACCACATTTAATTTGATAAAGAAGCTCAAGTATTTAACTCGGAAGGATGGTGTCAAATTGATGCAGGACAAAAGAATCACAGATAAGAGAATAAGAGCTGCCTCACCAATAGGGAAATTAACAGTTACCCACAAACTTGTACATAAAATAATTCCAGTCATCCCTCAAGTCTCGCAATAAATCCAATTGAATTAAAGAATATGTTTCCTAGACATTGAGATGAGCAGAAGCAGATTGAAAGGAAGAAGGGATGAAAATTCTGTAAACTTGACACAAATAGTATTTCAAAGCTGACATGAGGAAACGACACCCGTGATTAGGATTATTCTTGGAAAAATTCTCTATCTATAAACATTTCTATTTTGATCCACCTACTTCTGATTTTCTTGGAGTACACAATGATCAAATAGTACTACTTCAGTTTTTTTTTTTTATCAGGACAATCCTGCTATTGATGTTTATAAGATCCAGCCAAAACAAAGCATAACAAATCCTTATACTTGCCAAAACAAAGCGTACCAAATCTTTATACTTGCACATAATAGTAGCTCTCAGCTGTAAAAACAAATGGATACAAATAAATGTCCCCATGTTTGTTGGAATATCTCGAAGACTCTGATCTTGATTATATAGTTAAGATCTTTTTAGTTTTGATTCTAGGATCTTTTAGATTTGGTATTGTAGTTGTGTAAATACCTTGTTTTTTATTGAGAAATAAATCAATTCACTTTCTCACAAGTATGTACTAGATTTTCCTTGTGTTGAGGTAGGAAAGTGCGAGAAACCACAAATTTCATGGACCAGCGGAGGAATACAATGGATCACTTACCTCAGTGAAATGAAATTCCCATGCATGATCACATAGATCATCCCGATATATCCTGGTCTGTCATCAGCAACTTAAATTAGAAAAATACAATATGAACAGATCATATGCTTTTACGTGTTTTATGTCACATAGTTCGCTAGTGCCACTTATAATATATTTGAGTGATTTCATAAAGCATTTGTGCGTTACTCACACGTCTAAAATCCATGACAGACAGCGAGTAGACTGCCAACTTTGAAAGTCCCGGAACTTTTGATAAGCGAGGTATGTGTGCCTTCCCCATCCATAACTCCTCACACTGAAAAAAGGATGGTAAATTACAATTAATATTACATAATTCATTTGATTGATAAATCATTGTTTATCCCAGAATAAATACAAAGCAGCCAATTAGATCTTCATCTAATGAAGTCTATGCATGTCATACCAGTAACTAGATGACATTACAAATCAGCAGAAGTAGCAATTTACAGGAGTAATGTATTACAGATCTTAAGAAGTTCAAGAAAGGAAAACTTTAGCATGACGATTATTGGCAAACGGATGAATAAAATTTACAAAATGAACTATACCATTATAATGTAATTCTCAAGCACCATAATTTCACATTGATTTAACTACTTGCCTCAACCACCACCATTTCCCCTGCCCCTCCCCGAACAAAAATGAAAGAGGAAAAGAGGGGAAAAAATCTATGGAGGCATATATTTAATAAGATAAATACATGCTTTTGCCATATCAGTGTTAAAATAAATTTATAAGCTAGAGATATGAAACTTCGAGAGCTGAAGCGCGTGATCAGGGAGGGAAAAGAGGACCAGCAGAGCCTTGAAGACAAATCTAAATAATGTGGACCCTAAACAGTGGCATAGTAGCTTTTAGTTCTTCAGTTCCTTGACTTTTCTTCTTTTACAAAAAACTATGAGCCTAGGAGGAGGAGATCTACAGTAAAGTTAGTGTAGAAATCTACTGCTCGATCTCATATATTTTCTCATGGGATAATGGTTAAGTTTACCAAGTGACTTTCTATTTTTGAAATGACTGTTCAAACTGGTTTACAATTTTCAAATGGTTGAACGATCTACCAACTATATTTTCAAGGGAGCATATGATCATTTACTCATGAAGCAGCCTTCCACTGATTATGAAGTCAGACAAGTTTTTGGCTTAATACATACGACTATAGTACAGCACTTGTCACGAAATTAGGTCGTGTTGCAGGAAGTCTTCTTTCAATGCTTCATTGATTGCAAGTTTCGTGTTACATTTATGTAGTTTACTACGCTCTTTGATTAACTCTTTCATGCAGATAGCCCTTGTACCATTTGGTGGAAGTAGTAAAGACCAAGCACAAAGCCTAATAGAAATTTGGAATTCAATTTAAATCAATCTCGCTACTGTGACATGTACATTTCTCGGACATTCATATTAATTAAAGCAACAAACATTAAGTACCGACTATCAGACTCATCTAAAGCCACCCCTTTATCACTAGTTATCCTTTATTTTTCTCAACAAGCTATCATTTTGCGAGAAATTAATATATATCCCCAAAATTAAATTTCTCAATCACTGAATACTATACATACCACGTATCAATTTGTATGAGAAGTTTGAAGCTTTTTGAACTTGGTTCAAGAATTTTTACAAATAAAAACTTATGCAAAGTTAACAGAGTGCATCTTGGAAAGTCTCAAATGCTATGAAACACAAAGTGATAACAAATAAGAAAGCCACATGTAGATTATTGGCACTGGTGGATCCTTATTTTATGCTGCAACAATGATATTTTGTTTTGAAGAAAATGTGGTTAAATATCACTTTCCCGGATTCTGAGAAGTGCTCAACTATGTAACATATTTCTCTAACCACTTGACTTCATTCTTTTTTTCACAAAGCGAGGACATATGGGAAGCATTTATTAGCAAGACCCGTGCACATTCTTGCTTGGAGGCTCCCCACCAGAGATGAGCAAAAGTTCAGTTACAAATAATTAGTAATCATAGACGTAGTTTGGAGGCTCCACTACTTGACTTCATTCTTTTCACATTCTTGTTTGGAGGCTCCACCTGGTTTTACATGGCCTTAGGGGATGCAATGCTAAATGTGTGAACTTTAGTTGGAACGAGCGAATAATAACTGCTGGGAGATCCGTCACTTAGTAGGTCAATGATATCTTTAAAGTCACTTGCTAAAGAAAGTGAAGTAGAGTTTTGTGGGGGCATTATTGTTGGAGTGGAGCAACAGTAAGGAAAAAAAGCAACAGGTTGGAAAGATGAAGCACGAAGGAGATAATACTAGAGGTAAAGGGGTGTTTTCAAGAAGCTCAAGGATTACCCCCGCATAGGGGACAAGATCATGCTATAATTATTAAAGAGATGCGTGGTCCAATGTATGCAAGACCTTATCGCTATGCTTATCAGCAGAAGGAACGCTAGGTGACAAAATATCTCAAAGGCAGTGAATCACCTTGACATGGTTAAAATCATTAACATCATCAATATCTGCAGTAGGCAAAAATAAAAACCGGCTCCAAGTTGTTCAAGAATAATGGCATTGGCTTCTAGATTGACTAGATTGATAAACTAAAATGATCCAATTGCTTATCCATAACTAATTATTATTCAAGATTAACAAAGCTAAAAAATCAATTCTTTTTTCGTATATGGTTTATAGTTCGTCTCAGAGCACGAATAAAAATTTTGGTAGTTTCCTCGCGGTTTGATCAAGGAAATTCTTACATCCCTATCTATCTTTGGGATATTTCGATTTTTAGGAACTCCATTCTCAGCTTGAGCCATATGCACGGTAACTCGTATGTGCAACTCTTGCATGATCTAACCCGACAAGTTTCAAAGATAGAGCTTAACTTGAGAAGAAATCTAGAAGAGGAGCAGACGCAGAATTCCGAAAGAGGAGCTGGCGCAGACCTGAATATCCGACTGTATATCTTGGGAATGGAAATTGTCAGATGGGGATATTTATGTCCTAAAGAAAGTCTTCCATGGATGGGTGGTTGTAGACCAAGCGACATTCCTATGATCCAAATCAAAAACTGGGTGATATATAATAAAGGACTCTGTTGAGAAAAAAAGATACCATCATCTTGTAAGTAAGCCCAAGCCCATCTTTCACAAAGATAATTTTGGTTCGAGTATAGAATAAATGAAGTTTCCATTTGGTGAGCATAAGAAGACGCATTCGAAGAGACTGAATCTGAAACACATATGCTTAAACAGACGATGAAGCCGAAACTAACGAAAGAAGCTCTACTCTTCTCTACTTCTTTTAAAAATTAAAGTTAACGTAATGACATATCCATTGCTTGAGATAAATTGGATGTTTGAGCTTAACATCATTAAGGCATACTTATAGAATAGACCTTTTTGATTATTTTGACACAACTAAAATATCATGTAGCCATGAAACAGCAAGCTAAATACTCTATAAAGACGAATGTCACACTTCCATAACTAGAATACACGACTAAATGTGTTGGCAATTATGGGGAGAATCTCAAAATTCACCCAATCTTCCTAGTAAGTACAAGGATTGGGACAAACGGAAAAAATAATCGAGGAGAATAATTTGGTATCAACCATTACCTAAATTTCAAATTTATAAGAATCTTGAGAAGTTTCAATTGTTTTAAATTCAGCATAAATTTTTGAAATTAGACATCATCATTAATTGATAAAAAAAAATATAGATGCATTCAAGTCCATTATCATCTGAATAATTTTTTTTTAAAAAAAAAATAATTAAGAGGCTACTTTTAGTATGACACAATCTCAAATATTAAATTCATCTCACGTAAATAATCAGATCATTGTTAATACGTAATCAATCTCAAATATTAAACTTTTCTAGCATGCCTGCATGCATAATTAGATGGTTATTACAGCATAACTTCCAAAAAACCTAAAAAGCTTGAATGCTACTATATCATAACAAGTTAATTGGAGTATACTTCTCTTGGCCACAAAGTCGTATCATGCTGATTTCATGCAAATAGTGCACAATGTGTCACTTTGTTGCACACAATAAGAGGGAGAAGTCCCACGTCACGTCCATGAATTCAAATAGTATCTTGAAAAAGCTATTTTTGTATCAAGTTAGATAAATATCTTGGTGGACATTATTTTCATCATATAACTAATCTACAACTTTGTGCTCAACATGAAGAACATGGGAATTAGTACTCTGCTGAATTATAGTAGGTTATAATTTACTTACTTCCTTGATTTTGTTATCTTAGTTATATATTCCTCGAATAGGTGGTGTTAATGCCTACGAGGTGAACAAGTATTACAACTCTCAGCATTTTTGGGTATGAGCCAGGTGGCCAAAACCACGTTTTGTCTTCTTTGTAATCTTTCTTTATGTTTCTCTATGCCCTAGGCAAAACCAGGATGTTAGGAATGATGTATCTAACAATTTTTTTGTGCGCTTGTGGACGAAAATATAGTCATCTAACGTCTAAACCATAACAAGTTTGGCACATCGGCACCCACGTGATGTAGCCTAGGGGTGTAAACGAATCGAACATGTTCACGAACTTTTCGAGCCGGCTCGAAAAGTATTTGATTCGTATTCGAAATTCTCGAATTCGAGCCGAACTCGAACATGTTCGAACTTTTTTTCGAGCCGAACTCGAGCCCAAATTACTTTGTTCGATAGTTCGCGAGCCGCTCGTGAACTTCAATATTTTATTAATATAATATAATTATATATAAAATAAATACATTTCGAATCTTTCGGTTATTTATTTTCGAGCAATAGTTCGAATTGTTCGCGAACATATTCGAATTATTCGAGCCGAACTCGAACTCGAACTTTGATTCGAGCCGAACTTGAGCCAAATTTTTAAAACTATTCAAACTTCGAATCGAACTCGAGCTTGAATATAATGTTTCGAGCCGAATCAAACCTTAAACTTTTCTGCAGATTCGGCTCGATTCGGTTCGTTTACACCCCTAATGTAGCCCCTCATGTCCGCGCATTGCCACTGTATAAGAAAATAAACTCGCGTCTCTGCTAATAACTATAGCTTTTGACCTAATGATGAGCGATTAATCTTACTAATTGATATCAGAACGAGACCATGGGTTCGAACCCCCATGCATCAATTTCTATGGGAGTGGATTGTTGGAAGTGATGTACCTAACACTTATTCTATGAGCTCGTGGACGGGTGTGTGTCATCTATCAGCTAAGACATAACAAGTTTGGCTCATTGGCACTTACATTGTGCAGTATCCCTATGGCTGCTTAACGGGCCGGGTCAATCCGGACCCGGCCCAAAACCGGACTGGTTAGCCCGGTCCGAAACTAGAACCGGGCTAACAAATTCAACTAGTAAGATACTGGTCCGGATCGATTTTCGGAATCGGAATCTTACAGGTTCCTGACTAAACAGATCCGGTTCCAGTTCATCCGTTATTTAAAAAAACTATTACTGATTTTATATAAATATAATAATTGAGTTCAACTTATAAACATAGATATCAATTAGCTTAGTTGGTTAGAATTTCTCGCTCGATCCCTGCCTGTTACAAAATTTTGCAACAAAATTTGAAAAAAAAGTAATAATCAAACCTGTTCCAACCCGGAACCGCCGGTTCCAATCGGAACCGGTGAACACGGAACCGGATTTGATCCGGTTTCTTACCGAACCGGATCGGTTTCGGTAAAATCGGACCCAGAACCGGTCCGATAAGCAGCCCTATAGAAAAATAAAGTTGTATCCGCAAACAATCGTGACTTTTCTCCTTAATCCTAACACAAATTTTCAATCTAGGCGGAGCTAAAATATGCATGAAAAAAATAATGAGACAAGATTTTACCATACTAAATTAGATTACATTTTAATTAATAATTAGATATTTTGAAAATCACGGTAAAATTTGATTGGATAAATGGTTTTATTTTTTTAAGCACCTTAAAGAGTTAACTTACTTATCTTTCTGTTAGGATATATTTTTTGCAAATTTAATTTATGTTAATGCCACGTTGTTACAAAAAAATAAAATAAAATAAAGGATTGATCCATTGTCCAAATCTTGAAGACTTGAGTTTTAATTGGAATGCTACTTCATATGATATTCATCTTTACCATAGTTATTAAAGGCGCACAGCGCACTAAAGCGCAAAGGAGTCCTGGGGCTATAACGCATAGCGCGACGCGAAGCGTGCGCTTTACTAAAGTAAAGCGCAATAGCTTATATATTTTAATACATCAGAAGTATCCATAAAATTTAATCAAACTCATTAGCAACAATTAGCAGTATGCTTTAGCAATGTTGATAGCTTAGCAATTTATATTTTGCAATATTCTCAAGTATTTGTCAAATTTTGATTGAATGGACTCATTGGCGATTGTGATGACTGATGATGTTTGTCATGTAAAAATTGAAGGAAAAGAAAATATAAAACAAGAAAGGAGAATCAATCCAAAAATAAATAATAATTTGAGACGAAAAAAGGAAAGGAAATAATGCAATGTAATTTTGAAGAAAAGAAAAATAGAGCACTTGAACACATCAACCTGTTTATCGGTCGGCGGCGACTGGAGGGTTTATGCAACAAGACTTTATGTAACAGTGACCCTAAAACTCTCTAACTTAACCCTAATATTCTCCAACTTAGGCTTATTTTTAATAAGCCCAGATTCAAATTTAGTCTTAGCAAAGGCGTACTATAACCCGCGCCTTGGCTAATTGAAAAGCGCACATAGTGCAGATAGCGCACGCTTTGCCAAAACACGAGGCGCATGGCGCTGCGAGGAGCAAGACCCGCGCCTCGCTTCGCCTTGAGCTTTAGCGCGCGCTATGTGAGCTTTTAATAACTATGATCTTTACTGTTTTAAAGGCCAATCAATGTATATTATAAACAAATAATAATGCACTTCATGATATATATTAAGTAGTAATATTTTTAGTTCTCACAAAGCAAGATTTAAGCTGCAGCCTCTATCCGATATTTGGATCTAACAATAGTAAATGCCGATTTTGTAAATTATTGATCTACAAAGTTGAACTAAGACTGACTTCTTCACACCAGGACATAGCATAGATAAAAGGATTTTACAAATTCTGGTGAAGAGTAATTATATTAGAACGGATGGATGAAATATATCTTTCTTCAATTCAAAACTCTGTTGAAGGCTCACTCACTTGGAACCTAGAGTATTTTTCTAATCAAGGATAACAGTTAAAAATAAAAAATAAAAAATACTCGATTTAGGATCGTCTATATTTGTTTTTGAGAAGATAATGTGATGTAGCTGATGGCGAGAACAGGGGTTTTTCAGAAAGATTTAGGGGTATGATGTGAAGACAGTGTAAATAAATAACCCCAATGAACTGATATTTTCACAAACTGGGGGCTTCAGTGTCGACATGTATATGCCTTGGGTTGGTCAAAACTTCTTGATCATGATATCAGCCTCCCCTTCTCTCCTTCCACGAGGCTGTAGAAAGAGAAAAGGGCAGCTAGATACGGGAGATGTTTAGCGAGAGAAATTATGAGCTTCATAACTAAAAGCAGGTTGAAGATTGATTTTCGATCCGATCAGAGAAGTACCGTTACCACATAGGTATATCAGTAGGATAGTTTAGAGCTACGTTAGGGGCATTAAAATGGATCTGTTAGGGGAAAAGATTCATCAGGCCCTATTGATACTTATGTTGGGTCAAACAAAGAGACCCAACAAGAGAGACCCATGAATTACAAGGTTTATGAGAGAGAGGCAAAGAAAGCACCTGAGTGAGAGGTGAGAAGCGGTTATTCATGTGAAAGAATAAATAGAGAGAGTGGCGTAGGAAGTGGTCAGGCCTGAATTTGTTGAGTGAGCGAGCATAGTGCTTGGGCCGGGAGGAAGTTCCTTACCGGAGTAACAGTGAGCAGAGGGATTTATTCTTCTTCTCTGAAATTTCATGTTTGATATCAGCAATATAATTACATTTCGTTCAACTTGTGTTTTCGTTCGTCGATATTCTGTGCGTGAGCTTTAGGATTGCAGGACGTAACAGGATCCCTAATGTGCTATAATCTGATCGACGATGGCTCCATATGGGATACATAATAATACAGTCTTAGGCAGAGATATAATAAACGGTCCCGTCGACATACCATCAATGTATTAAAGGTTGGATTCACACTAAACACATCTCCTGCTTATCCCCCTAACCATATATTCATGTTTGGCACATACATAAGAGGAAGACGTGAGTTGTTTTCTTCCAACTTCCAATAAAAGTCCCAAAAAGTCATCTTTCATGGGGTTGATCATATCTATTTATGGACTTTCTCAGTCCTTTTGCATAAAAAAACGAAGTAATAACACACTCCACCAACCTTGTTTAGCGCTCAAAGTTTTTAAGTATGGTCCGCTAAGATCGTCAGTCGTTATAAAACTAACACTCAACAAATTTGTGGGCTCTGGTTTGACCCTTTCGGGTATAGAGTGCTCCCATTCCGAGCAAATTGGAGAAAACACCAACAAAGAATAACTTGAGAAGTTCAATTCACCTAGGATGAAATTATGGGCCATTTCGAAACTATTGAAGAGCTAATAGATATCCCACAGGTCAATGCTGCAAACGAACTTAAATGCCTTCATGGATATATACTTCTCCGCAACATTTATACTTTGTTAGCTTTCATATTTTCAAGTCATGTTTCTACAATGGACTTGATGCTTACTTCTCCACCCATATACATCATGAAATTATCCTTCTAGTAACCAAATACAGGGAAGATGTAGAACTATCCCATGCATCATCACCACCTTTTCAGTGTCCTCCTTTCACCAAGTAGTCATTTAAATATTATGATCCAAGACTCCTAATAGGCTCAAATATAAACCCAGTTCCTACCCCTATTATTTCATAGGTTACTTTCCAGACAAATTCAATTGCACTAAACACACATTTTGACACTAATTCTAACTCTATTAATGCATTGAAACTCTTACCATTTACGAGATCAAAATGCTTCCTTCCCAGTAAAACGGGGACTAGCATTTTCCTCCTGAGAAATAAAGTGCTTAACCAATCAAATACCAGTAAATCCCTGTATTTAATGGAATATATTTCAACCATCAAAGCATCAAAGTCCAATGTTGGCACAAGCGCACAGAAGGTTTACACCAACTTGAATAAATAAACAATAGCAATAATTTTTTTCCCAGCACCTACAAGTGACTGATCATGACATCCCTCTAACATGCTAGTATAACTGTCATGAAATCCTTGGTCCACTCATTCTGACTGGACAAATGCGAGACGCAATAGTATCTGCACTACCTATTTAACCTTGTACAAACAGCGTGATTTGCTGGCTAGCACACTTAATCCTACAACGTTAGGACAAAAAATCTTTTTCCAAATCAGCAATGAACCATGGTCTACAAAATTATATCAACACAAAACCGAGTCCAAAAATATGTTGTGTTCAGTTGCCACCACAATGTAACTTTCGAGGTAATTAGATGCTTAATATCATGAGAAAAAGTCAAATTGATGTCGATGAACCATAATAAGGAACATGAATGTTAAAAATATAAATTAGAAGATAACAGTTCGTATCCAGAGACCTATAACTGGGTAATCAACAATACAAAAACATTTCAACAAATTACTTCGATAAACAAATTTCCAGAAGTCATTGAAGTTACGGAATTCGTTGTTCACACTTCATATATATTTTATTTCTTATCAGTGTAGGGAGTATGAAAGCAGCCATTCTTTTTACTCGTGTACACCAGCATATTCGTGTCTTCAAACTCTCTGAGCACATCGTAAATGATAGCCTCTTCTCAATTACTGAGGAGCTCCATCTCGTTAAATAGCATCAAAGGAGAAAACACGTTTTTTCTTATTCCTCCACAATTTATTTTTTGTGACAAGAACCATAGACATAAGTAAGAACATTCTCTGGCGGCTGGTCCCTCATAATTGGCAAGATGTCGCTCCACAAAATGGTAGAATACAATCCTCCATACAGAAAAGCAGAAGATAAGTTTGGATTCGATCACCAGTTAATATGCCATTTCCGAACATATGAAAGCAACCCTGTAACAGGTCCATACATAGGAATTTGCATTTTAGCCAATAATAAATGTAAAATAAAATTGGAGAAATCAAGTGAAGAAACGATCCTTCTCCCTGCTGCAATGCAGATTCTAAAAATTTCATTAGTCAAACATGAAATTCAAAAGACAAAACGCTTCCACACTCGTCGTTCTTGAGTTTAAGACTGTAGCACACTAATATTCATATTGTTATAGCGCAATCACACAGATAAATATTTGTATTCAGGGATATTGTATATTTGCATTTAGTTAACAAATTCTACCATGTTGAGACTTGAACTAATATGTTTCTTTATCATATACATATAGAAAGCAAATCGATAACATGCACTTCTCCTATATTTTCTACTTTTTACATGGTAACGGACGGAGCTTTGAAGATTATGAGACAGCCAGGAGAGAATACAATACAGTGTCAAACCTAATGCCGATAAGAAGCCACCAAGTGTTAGAATAGTCAGAGTTCAATTTTTCATTGTCAATAAAAAAATCAAACAAAACAAATTATAAGAACTTGAGTTGCTCTAGTGATTCAGCTTTGGCAAATGATTCATCTTGCACTATCAAACATGCCTCCTATCTAATCTAATTTCTCAAATGTCCCAACACGATTCAATTCTCGTTTTTGCCATCCAATATGTCCTGACATGCAAGATGAACCAGCGACTCTGTTAATATGGCAACCTCAAGCACAAGTCCGCAAGGAAAAAGCAATCTCTTCTTAGGGAATAGGTAGCACAAAGAAACAGATCTATCTTTTATTACCTATTTAGACTAACCTATAATGTAATATAATGTTGAGCATCACTGGCAGCCAATAATGAATTTTTTAGAGCAACTGGATGAGGTTGTTGCCGAAGTGGGAATGCATAGATGATTGTATCTTCATTGGAGTAACTGCAAGTCTACACCATAGCCAGAATTATCACCATTCAATTTTTGATTTGATTTCATGGTATTTATTCACAATGCCCATGTGTAAAACACAGTACAACTATACTTCAGCTCAGCAGGTATATTTTTCAATTTATAAAAATATCGATATTGTTTTTAGGGGAACAATAACATTGTTCCAATTTAATTATACTCCATTCTTGAAATATAAAAACAAATGGATGATCAAATTCCCTTATATTCTATATTCTGTATTGCTCACAGAGCAATATAGTAACCTCTTCCAAGGTGCCACAATGTCGTGCTCCATGCATTCATCTAACCCAACAAAAGGTCTCCCAGATTGAATGATTGGAAGTAAAAAAGATATCAATAAAGGCACAAGGAGAAAAAATTGCATGGGGAAGCCCGTATTTCCAATATTTTATAGGGACCCAGACTAAAGTAAATTCGGTTGTCGACTGCATCAATCATTATCCAGCATAACCTGCATCAGCTTACTTTCTCAATCAGAATGCATCTCTCAAACTACTATAATGAAATCCATAGCCGATCAGAAGCCCATTCAAGACCATATGTTCTGCTGCATGTCACTACTTCAATGTTTACTAACGATGTTAGTTTAGTTTTCACTTGTACTATCTGTGTTGTCTCTTAACTCTTCACTTTAAAGCTTATGTTCTTACATATACATAAATGCCAAATTTCTGTAAAATATGATCACCTTTAAGAAAATCTTGGCACTTGACCAGGTTAAGTGACAAACTACTCTCAAGTCAATTAAAGGACAATTCCCTTTTACCAGTTAACTGGGTGGATACCACAAATCCAAATCAAAACACTTAAAACATTTAAGATATCCAATGAAAAAGAACAAAAAGAAAAACTCGCAAAAGGTGAGAAATTGCAGGCATTCGACTTGAACTAATGATTCATATAGAAATGACCAGGTTTAATGACTTAAACTGCTCTCGAGTCAATTAAGTGATAATTTCTCTTCTCCATCTAAATGGATGGATACAACGAATCCAAATCAAAACACTTGAATATTTTAGATATCCAAATAGAAGTGGAAAAGAACAAAAAGAAAAGCTCGCAAAAGGCAAGAAATTGTGGGAACGTCGGCTTGAACTAATGATTTTATGTGAAGAAGAAATTCCCAACTATAGTCCTTAGGGACCGAGCATTAAAATCTCACACACACGATAGCGTGGGAGCAGAGGATTACGCAGCTCCCTTCGAATAAAAGAAGGCACCAAGGCTTTGTTGAGTTGAGTAGCGATATCACATCGTACTAGTTTGTGTATATCTCATGTTTAAGTAAATGCACTTTTTGTGGAGGCGATGATTCATATAGTGGAAGTCCATTAAGAACAAAAAAGCATTTGCTGAGTGTCATCATATTCTTATATCCAACTTAACAGTATCTCTAGCATATTATATCAACGTCTACAGAATGTAAAAACTGCAATTATTCGCAGCTAAACACGGTTCAACACAAAGTTCAAGAGGCCAATAAAGTGAGCAACGGGAAAATAGATATCACAAGGTAACAAACTGGAAGCTTAGAAATGGATCATATCCGAAATTCAGAGGATAAGGATGTGCCCAACTAGTCTTTAATGCTTCTGACCAGAACCCAGCTTCTTCTTTGCTTTCTTAGTTATTGATACATATTCCAGTTAAAACAAGCCAAGTTCTAATTTTCTTCTTAACTATAGCTAAAAATGTTAAAAAAGAATAAAAAAAACGTAAAATTGGAAAGAGTTAATCCTTGAACAAATTAAATAATAGCTGTAAGTCTGTCCAAACCAAAAGACACCTAGTAAAAGAATGATTACATTAAAGCCCTTTCTTATGACTACTAAGTGTAAGGATGCTATTTGAGGTAGGGAAACCAACACCCTATGTACTATTATTATACTCAGCAAGAATTGGAACGATACAAGTACCAAATGCAATTTTAAATATGATAAAACAGAGTCCATTAAAGACCTAAAACCCTAAATTCCGAAAATAAAAAAAAAACATCACTTTAACCAGAGGAAAGGTAGAGAAAACACGAGAGAAAGAAGTATATTTTAATTCAAGCAATGAATCTCCTGCCTAATTTATACTGATGATTCAGTAAACACAAAAGGGGGGGAATGGGAAATTCAATAAGTTTAAACACAGCAAGACAATTACCAGAGAATAAGCTACCAACTAGAAGCAAAGAGCAAATAATCAGCACGGAAAAACAGAAGGGATAGGGAAAAAAAAGAAAACGAACCTTGGCCGCCCAAATTTTATCACTGGAAGCAACTTTAAGCCAATCACGAGAAACCAAACGAGCTAGTGCCACGCTGCCTGCGTCGAGTTTGCCCAGTATCATCGTCATGATTCCTGAACCAAACACCATCAATGGGTCTAACTCCTCCTCTTCAATTCCTCCATCAGGTATGTTCTCCATTCCATACCGCAGGTGGGAGGGCGAAGGACAAAAATTCGAAGGCCCATCTTCCAAATCCCCACTCTTGACCTTTTTCTTGCCATGTTTATCAAATTCATCCGACTTCGAGTAGGACATCGTAAATTAACAAGGGGAAAAAAACGAGGTTTCACTCATAGGAGGTTAACGTGAAACACCACACCCCAAGTAGTAGAACATAAGTAGAAAGTTTCCAAGATTTAACTGATGAGGAAAAGGGTTTTATGATCGCGGGTTTACTCTTTGTGGGTATGTACGCGTTTCCTCGACCGGTAGAGAGAGAGAGAAAGAAAACTTAGAGAGATTTATGGATGATAAGGACACACAGGAGATATTTTGCGGAAAGTTCATTTAGTATTTTGGGGTTTCGTGCACCGGTGTGGCGGTGAATACGAAACTTGGTCTTAAAGAAACTTATGCGTGGCAGTTCAAGGTATCGAATCTGTATGTGTGCTACTAATCACGGAACAACATGTTTTTTTTTTAATATAGTAATATTATTGTCAGATCAATTATTATTATTATTGATAAAATTATTTTGTGTTAGATTTTGAAAATCGTTATTATAACAATATTTGTTCTAGCAATATCATAATAAGTTTTATAAATTCATGATTTTTGACTGATAAAAATGTAGTTTTCGAGTAAAATTACAGCAAATTATTTTTTTCCACAAAATATCCTAACCCAATATAATACTATTATTTTATTAAAAAAACCTAAAAATATTACAAAAATTAAAAAACATATACTTTAAAACAATAAAATGATTTTTATATGAGCCTTTAGGAAGGCTCACCTTCAACTTTAAGAAAGCCCAGGTTCGAGTCATGTAAATCTCTTTTGCCCCTCTCCTTATAAAAAAAAAATCATTTTTATTAAAATTTAATATAGAGAAACATTGTCTTGCATCTCTCGTGTCCTCTAATTAATTGGATTGAATAATATTTTTTTTCAATAATAACATTTTAAAGCTTGTGCCTATAACTAGTGTAATGTTGTAGACAACAAGCTTTGGCCTAGTGATTGTCACCTATTTCCCAATGTAAGAGATTTCGATTTCGAGTCCTCCCCCTCAAAAAAATTTATAAAAAAAACTGGTGTAAATTGTATATGTTTTTAAATGATAAAATTTAAAGTGTTACTATATTTGCCAGATCAAATATTGTTGTTATCAAAACACTTTTTCATAAAAAATCATGAAAATTACTCTGACAACAACAATATTTGCTATAATAATATGTCATAAATTTAAAAGCTTGTGCCTATATGGCTTGTATACAAATCACTTTAATGTTTGTTCGATCCGCCGCTTAATGTATATGTAAATTATTAATATTTATGTATACAAGTTGAGAGAGTGATCGAAGTGTGAACATTACGGCCAAAAAGGAACCAAAAACAACAGAAACGAAGCAAAGAAACACATCTGTTATTTGATCTATCTGAATGTCAGGAATAATTTCATCTGGTTGAAAATGAGATCTAAGTGGGACATTCTCAAGTGTACTAATTATGCCATTGATTAAACGCAGAAGTACATATATGCTCGTAAAGAAGAAACACTGAAATTTTGATTGGAGAATGTGGGTAAGTAAGTTGATATATAGGAAGACAATTTTTACGGGATGGGGACGGACGGAAAATTTTTGGGTGCATCCAAACACCAACACACAACACCAAACATCTATATGTGTGTATGTGTGTTTATTTTTGGTGCACCGGATGCACCTAGGAATTTTTCGGGATGAAACGCATTTCAATGTAGACTCGACGTGGCCACTGTGAGTCACTCCATGCCACCAGGCTAATGACTTTTAACTTTTTTTTATTTTTATTTTTGAATTGTCAGTTACGGGATAGTTTGAAAAATAATATTGGTCAAATTATTTTTAGAAGATTTTTTGCAAAATAATCTTTAAAAAAAATAAAGACCAAATAAATATAAAAAAGTAAAAAGATTATATTTTAAATAATGGGCAAACAATCCCCTCATTTAAATTACCGTACTATTTGAATTATGAACCAGATATAAAAATCATCAAACTTATTAATTATTTAAGTTCGGCCAACTATTTTTTTTTTTTTTATATCTACAACCATAATTACGTGGTGGTTGATATCGGTCACATGTTATTTTCTATTATTTCTATTTTATTTTTATTTTTTTGCTTTTTACTTATGAAGTAGAATATTTAGATTATCGAACTCTTCGATCTTACCGCGATGGATAATAGCACATGTCTATTTTGGATAAACTCGAGTTTGAGTCGCGTTTGAGGGAGAAGGACTAGAGTCAGCCGTCCGACCTTGGATCCATACTTCAAAAACTTGTAGAAAACACCATGCAGAGTCAACTTCTATCTACATCAATTGAAAAATCATTTGCATTTAGTGAGTTGCATTCTCAATTAACATATTCAAATAATATGTTAATTTCACGTAAGCACATGTTTGATAACAAATTCACACATACAATTTATATCAGTCACATTAACATATAAATGCACGTGTCTAGTCATTTTCTTTTATTGTTATGGACTAACTATTACCAAGAACGAATCGTGATCACGAATATGGTCATAGCACTTTGTACTGTATATCACATGAGTTCAATGAACTCTGGGTCTCCAACCCGTATTCTGTAATTCCGTAATTCTTATATTTTTGTAATTCTGTAACACATTGTTCAAGGTCATCAATGACAATAATAGAACTCATTAATCTTTTGTGCATACGTATTTCATAATCATGTAATTCATCACAACATCACCAATAGAGTAATAGCTCATGTATTTAAATCAATAATTCATCTTTAACGCGTATAAGGCATCCAATCATTAAATGTGTGAACAATCAAGCTTCCATTAATGAAACACAGATCATTTACCCACATAAAATTAAATATCAAGTTATAAGATTATACTCACAAGTTTCTGCTTATATATCGACGATTTGCTTACTTTGTCTTATCTGCGTCTTTGTCGATATGTTGACCTATACAACATAGTAATTACACTATCTAACATGTTATGTATGATATGTCCATACTAAAGAATCATAAACCAGAGTAAATTAACATTAACCCAAAATTTATTTCCAATTAAGCCCATGTCATGCTTAAAGTTTTAGTTGAATTTTCAGTTGTTTGACACATAATATAAGATATCAATCCACATGCATCCAATAAGTTGTTGTTCCATCTCTTTTCATTTTCCTTATCTTTTTTTTTTCTCAAATTATTTTGTTTAATGATTAACAGTATGGAACAACCCATACTCTATATTTAATTAAGTTTCCTTAATTCAAGAGTTAAGTAAACTCACAAAATCAAGTAGTAATAGGCGTGTGGTATAAGGAGGCTCGAATCTTGAAGAAGTGAATGCTTGTCTTCTCGTTAACCTCTGTTCTAGTTTCTTGATTAACAAATAATTAGCAGAGAAATGTGATAAGTATAGTTTAATGTGAGTGTCATAATTCTCTTTTTTCCCCATAAATTTTCAATTACCAATTTACCCTTAAAAACATATTCACTATTTCTCAAATCTATTCAATATTTATATTCAATATATATCAATGTACACTAAAATACTTTCATATATATCATGATGCTTATGTATGATCATGTAAAGTTATAGGTCATTGTTAGAAAATGTGAAGTAAAATTAAATGCTCGATCGATCGAGCTTGCCAGAAATTTTCGCCTCTTTTGGAACAGTAGCTCGATCGATCGAGCACTGTGCCTGTTACCAAGAATGTCGTGTCCATTCATGTTGGGATGCGTTTTTTTCTTGATGGGGTGCATCCAAATGGTGACTTTTGGACTCCTATATTTGGTTTACTATTTATAGGACATTCACCAATAGTTTTATATACAAGGTTTTCGAAAATCAACATCATATAAAGAGATTAATTGAAGAGCAATTTGTTTGTTCTTCAAGTTTCTTCTTTTGAGTGCTTTGAACCTTTGTGGTTTGAGGACTTGTGATTTGGAGTGCTCCTATCACAAGTCATAGTCGTTGTATCTTGGGAGACAAATTGACATAGCAAACCGTTAGTACCATAGCGGGGCAATATTGTATTCAGGACGGAGATTACCTCGATATAAAACTTGTTTTGAAGCCATTGTTATTTTGTTACTAAATTACTG
The DNA here is from genome assembly GCA_907163345.1 of Haberlea rhodopensis. Classification (NCBI taxonomy): domain Eukaryota; kingdom Viridiplantae; phylum Streptophyta; class Magnoliopsida; order Lamiales; family Gesneriaceae; genus Haberlea; species Haberlea rhodopensis. Next base: position 1,499,698 of record CAJQUN010000052.1, read on the forward strand.
AGATACATTTTGAGAGATAAATATATACAACAGTCATGACAACCACAATACCAGCAACAGCAGCCACCACAACCATGGATGACTCAGCTGCCTTAATAACTACAATATCAGGTTTCCACACCCCAACAGCCATGGGTTTTCCATTATGTACAGAAATGTGCTATAAATCCAATCCGTGGGCCAGATGTCATTTTCCCCCTCTCATCAACCAAATTTAGGGAGAAAACTGAGGAGAAAGAGACCGACAAGAAATGAAAAAATGGAGATGTAAGGTGATGAAAGATGAGCAGGTGGAAGATAAATAGTGGAGATGGATAAAATAATTGTGCGGATATTCGGGTCAATATAATTAAATAATTATTTTAAAATCATATCAAACATCATATAATTTATCATACTAAATTATTTATCATTACTTATCATCTACTTATCACTCTTATTATTCACCATTTATTTATCATATCATCGTACCAAGACACCTTAATAGGATAATTAGATTGCTTAAATTTAAGTTCAAACTTCATTTTTTACTCTTTTAAATTCGTAGGATTAAATTTTAGTTGACAACAATTTATTAAAAAAAGTAAGTTTCAGTCATATTTTATATTTAAGTTCAATTTTTCAAGACTTTGAATCCATTTTTTATTTTTAAATTTGGACAGTCCAATTTATTTAAAATTACTTTTAATCAAATCTGAATTGAAACTTGACAGAAACAAAATTAATGTTGGGAAGTAAACGTAACAAAAATAGCCACTATATGTATATATACTTAAAGGTAAAGAAATCCCCGATTCCAATCAGGAAACCGACAGGGTGACAGTTAGTGGCCGGGTCAATTCCAACGACCATTTTACAACTCCAAACATAATTAAATGTTGCGAGTAATTGTTCTTCATCAGTCATTATACGATAAAATATATTTAAATTAATAATATTAAGATCATAAATATATTAATTTAAAAATATTATTATTTTATGAATATTATTAAATTAATAATATTGAAGTTAAATTGAGACAGAAAAAAATATTATTTTAAAAAATTATTAATTTATCGAATATTAATTTATGAAAATTTTAACATATTTATATATAAAAAATTTACTCAGTAACTTACATTCATACACGTGATGAAAGTTGATTGGTCGGATCCTCACTTTGAATCACGTGAACATTTTAACAATGACAATGGCTGTGTGGCAGCTTGTTTTAATACCCTATAGGACACTACTATATGGGGTAGATCTATCATACACTGATGATATCCTTATGAGAAATATCCTTAATATATGATGGATTTACCCCATAAGATGGTGCCCTATGGGTAAGCAAGCCCTCCCAATTTACTAATAGGAGGAAAAAAGTGAATAGCTGTAAATAAAGCAATATTAGACTAAGAGAAAAAGCAAGAATTCAGGAGCAGAGACTATATTTGTTGCCTCGGATTTTGGTAGGGTAGACGTGTATTTCTTCTAAGCACAACAATATACAAAAAGTAAATGAGACCAGATTTTTTACATGGAAAACCCCAAAATATGGGGAAAAACCACGGGACCAAGTCCGGTATAAATTTCACTATAAACATGTGTGTGATTTACAGTGTCTTCTTTACAAGAAATGAGCTAAGAAATGAAAATGGTGAAGGGCGAAGACCTCGGCCGCTGCTTGTTCTTGAGGAGGAAGGAGACATGCTCTCTTTTCCCCCCAAGAAAGAGGTGTTGGCCTTCCCCATGCCCTCTCAACCATCCTGACTGCTCTCCCACGAAAAATCTGTCCCTTGCTTTATATGAGAATTATCTGGTATTTATATGAGAATGGAGGAGACAACCTGTAACTACCTACCCAAGGTCTATGTGACATTGTCTGATGCTGAAGGTAGGGTCAGAGTCCCAGTGATGGGGACCACAGACAACTATTGCACTCTTTGTACGATTTCTGCAGCTTTTAAGATATTATTCGTGTACGGAGATATGTTCTGTGCCTCTGATTTATGAGATCACTCCTCAGGTGTAGATATTCCTGGAGGCCGAGCTGGGGGTGGCCAAGGTGGAGGTCATCCTCTAGGCCGACCTGGGGTGGCCAAGGTGGAGGTCATCCTCGAGGCCGACATTGGGTGGCCGAGGTGGAGGTCATCCACGCGGCTGAGCTGGGGTGGCCGAGCTAGAGATCTTCCTGAGGCCGAGCTGGGGTGGCCGAGTTGGAGATCTTCCTGAGGCCGATCAGGGGGTGGCCAAGGTGGAGATCTTGCCCAAGTCAGGTCTTACAGAGTTCATATTTTTACCAGGGTAACAATATTCAAAACTGTAAAATGAACTAGAAAAACAGACTGAACGTAGCAGTAATTTTGTCTCACTCGTTTTTTATGTCAAAATTTAAATCTCTCATTAGAACATTAATTAATTAATTTATATGTGCACTAAAAAACTAATATATTATGTAGTGGGTTGGGCTAGCCTGATTCTGCCACAAATGAGCTGGCTCGCTTAACAAATGGTCTCAGTCTGCCAACCCGTTGGGCTAGCCTAATATTTTGTTATTTTGGGAAAATATTGAGAGAATGTTTTGATAAATTGCATTGGAAAATTTGATGTATATTTAGTATTATTTATTGTAAGGATTTTTTGTACTGTAAAAACCATGTATTGTCAGAATTTGAAAATCTATAAATAGATGTATTGAATTTAAATATAATATAATAATAATAGAGATTTTCCCCCAAGTTGATAACAAATGAAATAAAAATATTAGTTAAGTTTGTTTTGTTGTAATTTCTTTATGGGTATGTATCTTCTGAGCTATTTGTAGGTAAAGAAGAAATGGCTTTGAATGTCGATACCACAGTTCAATTCTTTTTCCTTAAAACCAAGATATAACGACTATAACTTGTGATAAAAACATTTCAAATCACAAATCTTTTATACCACAAAGGTTTAAAGGCACTCAACTTTGAAACAAAGAAGATAGTATGAAAATGCATAGATTTTGTTGAATAAAAATTGTTAATGAATTGAAATTAAGCATGTGAATGAGGAAAAATCCAAGAATGGATCAAAGTGCAACATACTGGGAGGCGCAATCAATCGCGCTAGGCAGCGCAACACCAATATTTTGGTGGTGATAGTGCAATCGATCGTGCCGTAAAGTTTTCTTGCACAGGTTGCGGCTCTTCACGTATGGATGTATTCTTTCGTGATGCAATGCCTCTAAACGGTGTCCTTTGATGACACACATTGGATAATTATAAAAACATCTCATATGATGAATAATCACCAGATTTTCGAAAATCATACAACATGTATTGAGAGAAAGCAAGATCAAAGTGTATATACATTCACATTAATATCTTGTTCTTGAAGAAGAGAGTTTGTGACATTTGTAGTCGTAAAACTTATGATTTGTAGTGTAACTATCACAAGTAGAAATCATTGTATCTTGGGAGAAGATTGACATATTTTGTACGCGCCGTGAGCGGGGCAAGATCTTCTTAATGACAAAGTGTTTATCACTTGTCTCGACTTGAAGTTGTGCCTGTCATAATTTCCAACGCCCATTGTTTTGAAGCAACGGAGAACACATACAATGTAACAACATATTTTCCTCTTGATCTTTGGTTTATGATCTATAAAATGTAACTGAAAAAGGTTGTTCTATTTATAATAAGTCAATAGATATCATCATAAGACATCACTTGGAAACAATATTTCATGAAAAATTGCATCTGAACCTGAAAGGGTGCATACCCTCTCCGAAATCGGAACACGGATGCTGGCGCGCTGCACAGTGCTTCGCTTTCTGCCTTGGAAATTCCCAGGCAGAACCACAACTTCCCCTACATTGTCCAAATTTTGTCTCGGGTGTGTTTTGATGTCCAAATTTATTCATTTTTCTTCGTTCGATTATTTCTTGCTTAATTTTACTTCATTAAACCTATTTTTCCAACATTATATTTGTATGAAATACTTTTACACCAATTAATAATATTGAAATAGTACTCACAAAGTTTACGGTATATCACTCTAAACAAAATTGTTTATGTTTAGTAATAATTGAAGAACGGGAACATATGTTGACCCTAATTGATTCGGACTGAGGAAGAAAAAGCCGCATATTCAAAGAATACTTTTTGAACCAAATCATTTAAATAATTTTATATTTTGCAATAAATTTGTCTCACGACGTGAGCTACTACATTCATTATCAATTGGTTTTGAGTTGGAACTCCATGTATTCTTAACATATATCAGATAACAAGATTTTAGTTTTTAATAAGAATTTTATTTTAAAATTAATTGGACGTTGAACTAGGAATTTTTTTTTTGATTTTCATGCAATTAAAAATTAGGAATTTAGTTTGAAAATTGGTCAATAGGTGAGAATAAAGATAAATTAAATATTTCAGGGATGAGAATAGAGATAAATATATATATCAATAAAAAAAAATACTTTGAACGAATGGAAAATGACATTAGTACTTGATAAGTCTTAATCTTCCATGTCTATTCGATTACTGAAGTTCAAAATTCAACACAAAGATCATACAAAGCCAGCGGTTGAAGTTTGATCAGTCGTGTATGGTATTGAACATGAAGCCTCGAAATAATTGACTCATTTATTGTCATTTTAATTTTTCAACGTAAATTTCATGTGGTTGTGAAGCTATTCTTGGTAGGCCAACTAATTTGCATGATGAATGTCGAGGTTGTTAATGTTCATTGGTACCAAGGTTTATTTAAACAGTAAAATTTTAAAGTAGCACGATTATATCGCAAGTGCACGGTGTCAAGTTTTAGTAGAGTAGATAAAAAGTATGAGTGTCGAAACTACAAGGACTAGAAAATAGGTACCACTTTCAATAAGATTAACTATATTTAGCCTACGATTATTGAGTGATTACTAAACTAAATTAACTAGAACACAGTAATTAACCAAAGCAACAATGGATAATGAGGAAATATGATAAAAATAATATCAAGACGTCGGTTCACCCATGTAATCCCCCACAATTTTCCTATTAATTAGGATTCAAAATCATACGTTCTAAGGTGACGAGTTTTCCTATTGCATTTGTTATACTATGGTCAAGCTATAACAAATCTAATATTAATGTTATAATAAACCACTCCCGTGTCTTTATTTAATGATTAACACCGAAAAACGATTTATGAAAACTATTAGCCTTCAATTTTGGTAAATCTATTACTATCACACTTGTGCTAGATTTTACTTGGTTCGTCTCAACCTAAAACCCACGTCCTAATTTACTATGTTGTATCGTAATATCGTATGGTCAAGTCAATTACGATTACCAACTTCATGCAAAAGGTAGCTAATATTTTGAAAGCATTAAAAACGTAAAATATGCGCAAAGGGTTAACTTATATATTAAGGAGTTATTAACTTATATATTTATTTATATACACATAAGAGATACATGCTTATTATTCTTTAGCACATAAAAGAATTGGATAGAAAATATTTGAAAGCATTAAAAACGTAAAAATTGGACAGAAAATATGAGCAAAACGTAAACTATTAGCCTTCAAATATTTTAACTTTTGTGAAAATATGTGATTAATAGACGTTGCCTACTGTAATTGTAGTAGTCGAATGATACTATTTCATAATTATAATGTCCAAGTGTTAATTAATTTTAGAATTAATCAAGTCACTATCTTTAATCATACAAGTAGTTGTGATACTAGCTGAATTCTTATGGTCTTTTAGTATCATGAAGACTACCATGTAGGATTCTCTAATAGAGCTATATCATAAATAACATACATATACTGAAATGAATGTTAGAAATGTGATATTGAACTTGGTTGTGCATTTGAAATTTATAGGTCATAATCTCGAACAAGCTACAAATAAGGCGAACTAAAAGAGTTCTTCAAGATAGATGTATTGTTTGTAAGTATATCCTTATAAATTGTCATTTAACTTTATATGAGTATGTGATTTGTGTTATATGAGTACCTTGAATTGGTGAATGGATTGAGATGAATGCAATATGACGTGCAAGAACTAAATTGAGTTCTTAAATGTACATGTTGGGACATGATGTTATACGATCTATATGATGATATATATCGTATTATTGTGATGTTATACATATGATTATGCCATGTGTATTTATAAGAGATTAAAGAACTCTGTTATGACCACTAATGACCTTGAACCATGTGTTATTGCATTCTGAGTACAGTCAGAATTACAGAATCAAATAATACAGATCCCGAGTTCATTGAACTCATGGGGATTATACAGTACAGAGTGTCATGGCCATAATCGTGATCATGAATTGTTCTTGGTATTAGTTGGTTCATAACAATACAGACATACATGTGCATCATTTCATACGAATCATGTGAATTGATGTACAGATTATGATGAATCATGTGATTATATCATGTGCTTATGTGGGTATGAATTAAATGTTTATGTGATGTTAAATATTACGTTATTTGCATATGCTCATTGAGTTTGCAACTCACCTAAAGCAAATGCTGTTTTTCAGTTGTTGTAAATAAAAGTTGACTCTACAAGGTGTTGCTACATATTTTGATTATGGATCCAAGGTTGGCCGGCTGACTCTAGTCATTCTCCCTCAGCTCATCATTTGCATATACTGTATATGTTTTTGGTTTGGATTGTGAGAGGTACAACCTTAGTAATTTTTGTAGCATACATATCATTATATGCCTTGTAAATTATATGATGCTACATGTCTATGGTTGGATGATATGAATTTGCAAGTTCCGCTGCCATTCAATATTATGCTATATGCCTCATGTGTATGTGTTATGTATAAGGGTGTCACACGGAATACTCAGAGACTATTTATTTAACTTACAACATTGTGTTCTGTAAATTATTAATTATGTAGGTGTTGATATTGTGATTATATTATTTGTATGCTCACCCTGTGTGGTGGCTGTTTCTGTTGGAACAGGTAAAGCAGGTACGACATTGGCTCGGGAAATGAGTTCGAGCCGTAGAACAAGGATGCTCATGGGAGCAAGATACCAATATTGGTATGGAGTAATGTGTCTTAAACAAATAGATACACTTTTATTGTCAATGCTCGTCTGTGAGCCCGTGATATGTATATATGGATTGTATTAAGTATTTTAATGCTTCTCTTTTCATTTGAGTGATGCAAGCAATTTAGTAGGGAGTAAATTGTATTAATGAATTGAGAATATGTTAGTGCATTGTTAAGTGTATACATATGCTAGTTGAGTTATGTTGGCAATCGGATGTTGAGAGAATTTATGCTGAAAATTTTATAGACGTCATACCATTACCATTGAAGCATATAATGTGAATTCCCTAATGATATGAATGCATGTACTGATAGATGATAAATGCACTAATGACGAGTTTAGGATTTGGGGCCTTACAGTCGCAGGTGCATTACATAACCCAAATGGCATTCTCCTAAATACAAATATGCCATAAGGACAAGTGAATGTTGTCTTCTCTTGGTCCTCATGTACAATAGCTATTTGATTATACCCAGAATAGCCATCTAGAAAACAGTATAAATCATATCCTGCAAGACGCTCTATCATTTGATCAATGAATGGGAGGGGAAAATGGTCTTTACGCGCGGCTTCATTTAACTTCCTATAATCAATGCATACCCGCCAACTCGTAACTGTTTTAGTAGGGATTAATTCATCGTTTTCATTTGTAACTACAATCATACATCCTTTCTTGTGCACACATTGCACATGACTGACCCATGCTCTATCAGAAATGAGATATATAATACTTGCATCCAAAAGCTTTATGACCTCAGCTTTTACCACTTCTTGCATCTTTGGATTTAATCGGCGTTGTGGTTGCACCAAGGGCTCGTAAGTATCCTCCATCAAGATTTTATGCATACACGTCGATGGGCTTATCCATTTTATGTCAGCCACTTTCCATCCAAATGCTTGCTTATGCTCCCTCAAAATTCTAAGTAGCATTTCCTCGTCTATACCTGTCAAAGATAAAAAAAAAAAAAAAAAAAACAATTACATGTAATGAATCATTGATAAACATACTTGAGATGAGGAGGGAGAGTTTTGAGTTCAAGAGTTGGTGGTTCTTCAATAGAAGGCTTTTGTGGCTTGATATCACTATTTACCAACTCTCCTAAATTGCTCTTTGCACGCCTATTGTGAGGGAGATTTGCATTTAAATGAGCGATAGTCTCTTTCAACTCAACATTCTCGTCAAGCTCTTCCAATTCATCTACCAAGCATGCTTCCAATTCATCCTTCCAACACATCAATTATATCAACACTAAAACACATGTGCTCATCATGTGGGTGTTTTATAGCTTTAAAAACATTGAAAGTGACTTGATCCTCACCTATACGAAGGATCGACTTCCCTTGTTGGACGTCAATCAGTGCATTTCCAGTAGTGAGGAATGGTCATCCCAAGATCAATGGTGTGTCTGAATCTTTCTCCATGTCAACCGCAAGGAAATCCACCGAAAAAATAAACTTATCAACCTTGACTAGCACATCCTCGATGATTCCTTGTGGGTATGTATTGGATCTGCCCCCCAACTACAATGAAACCGAGGTCGGCTCTCCAAGTCCCAACTTCTTGAAAATTGACAAAGGCATAAGATTAATACTTGCACCCAAATCACGTAAATATTCTGTAAATGAAATAGACCCAATAGTGCAAGGTATCGAAAAACTCGCTGGGCCTTTTAACTTAGGAGGTAATTTGTTTTGGACAACTGCAGAGCACTTCTCAGTTAATTTTATCATCTCATGCTCACCCAATTTCTCTTATTCGACAGAATATCCTTAAAAAACTTAGCATAACTAGGCATTTGAAGTAACATAAGCAAATAGAATATTTATTTGTAATTTCTTAAAGATCTCTAAGAACTTAGCAAAACTAGCATCTACATTAGCCATTTTTAATGCAATAGGAAATGGGAGAGAGATTTGTACCTGCTTGGATGGTGTGATAGGTGAAGTGATAGTAGTAGACATACCCTTGTTGCGTGTTTGGCTATCATCCTCGCCGTCCAACTCACATTCGTGCTCACCACTCTTATTGTAAGTCTGTGATCCAATCTCTTTTCCATTCCTCAATGATATGGCCTTGGCTTGCTCCTTGGGGTTCTTTTAGGTATTGCTAGGTAGGCTCCCTTGTGCTCTTCCAGCTAATAAAGTTGCCAACTGCCCAATTGAGTTTCCAAGTTCTTAATTGAAGCATCCTGATTTTGCATCCTATTCTCCGTTGATGTAATGAACTTGGTTAGCAACTCCTCCATGCCTGGTTTCGATGGATAACCCGGTGGAGGTTGTAGATTCAAGACATTCTTTTGGTTATACCAAGAGAAGTTTGGATGATTCTTCCACGGTTGGTTATAGTTGTTGGAAGGAGTTACCCTGTGGTGGCATATTTCCTACATAGTTAGCATTTTTGGTAGATTGAACAAAATGATTACCTGCCTGGCATTCCGTGCTCGGATGTTTGCCCCCACATAAGTCACAGATGATCACTTAATCTTGTATCAATGTCATGCTCAAACTATCAAGCTTCATTTCAATGCCTCAAACTGAGCTGATATTGCTGTAACATCGTCAACTTGATGAAGCCCAATTGGTCTCTTTGGCACACTCCTCTCAGACTGCCACTGGTAACTGTTAGAAGCCATCTCATCCAAAAGTGTATAGGCCTCCTCAGGTGTCTTTCTCATAATGTTACCCCCCTCCTGCTGCATCAACCATGGATCTATTAGCAGAAAATAAACAATTGTAAAATGTTTGTAGATGCCAAATAGGAAGGCCGTGATATGAGCATCTCCACAGTAAATCCTTGAAGCGCTCTCAAGCTTCATACAGTGGCTGAGGATCATTTTGCACTAACATGGTGATATTGTTGCGCATCTTAGCTGTCTTGGATGGAGAAAAGTATTTTGATAAGAAACCTTGAGACATCCCATCCCAAGTAGTAATTGATCCTGAAGGCAATGAATTCAACCAGCTCTCAGCTTTATCATTTAAAGAAAAATGAAATAGTTGTAACCAGATGGCGTTGTCAGTAATGCCATTGTGATTGAAAGTATCGCAGATCTCCAAGATGTTGGATATATGAGCATTAGGATCATCAGTAGGCGATCCTCCAAATTGCACCGAGTGTTGAATCATTTGAATTATAGCAAGCTTGATCTCAAAGTTATTAGCCTGAATCCTGGGTCTAGCTATGCTCGACAGGTTGCCTTGGAAAGAGGGTTGTGCGTAGTCCTTCAGTGATCGTGTAATTGACACCTCCTCATTCCTTTCTTCGTTTCGTTCAACTCCCTCTTGATTGTTTTCTGGCATTGCTCGAGCTTCTTGCAATCTCCTATGATAAGTTCTTTCAATTTCGGGGTCAAAAGGCTTGAGTGTTGGGCGTTCACTCCTTAGAATGTACTAGGGAGTAAAAACCTACAAAAAGCAAGAAACAAAGAGAAAAAGTGCAGTAGTAGTAAAAAGAGATAAAAACAAAATAGCAAAAAAAAAATGGCTAAATTACAGTAACTAATCTAGTATGATATTACTTAAACTAGTCCCCGGCAACGACGCCAAAAACTTGATCGCGATTTTTTAAACAACAAAATTCCAGGGTACCGCGATTATGCCGCAAGTGCACGGTGTCAAGTTCTAATATAGTAGATAAAAAGCATGAGTGTCAAACCCATGAGGACTAGAAAGTAAGTACCACTTTCAATTAGATTAACTATATTTGGTCTAGGATTATTGAGTGATTATTAAACTAAATTAACTAAAACACAATAATTAACCAAAGCAGCGCTGGATAATGAAGAAATATGATAAAAGTAATTATCAAGACGACGGTTCACCCATGTGATCCCCCACAATTTTCCTATTAATTAAGATTCAAAATCCTACATTCTAAGGTGACGAGTTTTCCTATTGCATTTGTTAGACTATGGTCAAGCTATAACAAGTCTAATATTAATGTCACAATAAAACACTCCCGTGTCCTTACGATTTGTGAAAACTTCCAGCCTTCGATTTTGGTAAATCTATTGCTATCACACGTGTGCTAGATTTTACTTGGTCAGTCTCAACCTAAAACCTACGGCCTAATTTACTATGCCGTATCGTAATATAGCATGGTCAAATCAATTACGATTACCAAATTCGTGCAAAATGTATCTTTTGAAAGCATTAGAAACATAAATTATGCTCAAAGATTATAAAAATTGAATCAAAAACTAATATTCAAATAATGAGTTCAACATGGGATCCCCTAGTCTTGATAAACAAGTCTAGCAAACAATCATCGTCAAATAATAATGCATAAATATGTTTTGTAACAATTTAACATCAAAATCAGATAATAAACAGTAAATAAGTCTAGAAATACTTATAAACTAGGTCGTCACTCCATGTGTTGCTCCGTCGTTCCGTCTCTTGCGTTGCTCTTGCTCTTCAATGGCTTGTGGTGTTTTTGTATGGTTTAGGGATGGAAGAGGTTGCTTCTAGGTCAGAATTAGAGTGTCAAAAGTTCTGATTTTCATGTGGTAGATATCTTATATAGTGGAGGAGTTGTACGGAAGTGTCCTTGTTGGATCAAACACAAAATTAATTAATTTTTATTTTCTGAAAACATTGCTGGGCGATCGAGCAAAGCTGCCGATCGATCGATAGATTGTCAATCTCGTCTCTAAATTTTTCTGCCTTCGTCAATCGATCGAGCTGGTCCTGTCGATCGATCGAACAATGTTCAATTTTGTTGGTCAAAAAGCCTGCCATGCCCGATCGATCGAGCAATGCCTCACGATAGTCGATGCTTTGAATTTCTTCTTTTGTGCTTTGTTGACTCGGTTTGGTCATTTTTCATAATTTTAGCTCATTTCCTCCACTTTTATGCACTTTCACATAGATTTCTGAAATCATCACATATATACCAAAAAGCGTAAAATCGTCCAGGAATCAACACAAAAATCAATACAAAATCATAGCAAAATAAGTGTAAAAACGACAATTATCAATATACACATGTTGTCCTTTGATTCCGGATCACTGAAGTGAGCTGCAAGCCATGTATCCCAAACTATAGATCCCGAAATGAGATATCCTGAGAACAAAAATATTAAATGGCCGTCGAGATGGTACTCGGTGTGTCCACTTCGACGATCAAGTCAGTGCACATAAAACAAGTGAAACGAGAATAAAAAAGGATTGATGAGTTCTTCACAATATATTTTATAATTATATATAAAAAAACATTTTGTGTAAGGTATTCTTTGGAACATATCGAATGTCCTTCTTCTCATGCCCGATGCTTGTACTTACAATGGTATTTTTCGGAGTAATAACCACTGATTCTCGAACCATGACCTGCCAACGATCTGTGCACAATCATTCGCAACTGTCATTTGACATTAACATGATAGTCAATCTTGTGCATTGTGTGATATATGGTAAATTATTTTATCATTTTATATTCTATATAAATGAAATATATTGACCACCTATTATTCAAGGTGGAATTAAACATTCTCTACATGATATCAGTATCCTAACAAAGACTAACACCCGATTTCGATCCATATGGCCTCCAGAGATTCTGTCATCTCTTCTTGCAGTGTTGTGAAAAATCCCTTACCGCAAGCGCACGGTAGTCAAGTTTTAGTATAAAAAGATGTCGAACCCACAGAGATTGATTAAATAGTTAAATCTAAGTACTGAATTAAAATAATCTTTGCTTTATTTAGAGAATCGAATAGTTGAGTGTTATGCGAATAATAAAAATTAATTAACTAACGATGATCAAATACTGAGTTGAAAAGAAATCAGTTGGAGACGAATCTAGGAGTACGATTTCACTTGTTCATCAACTACACTTATCATTCCTTGATTTTCATGTTATGGATTTCCTAGTTTACTAGCCGAGAATTCTTATTTGTTTCTACTCCCTCTCCCGAGTGTTAAGCAGAAGTAATTATCTAACATCAATCTTGATATCCCTATCTAAGATTAATTATCAAACAATTGTAAAAGCGCAGTAATTCCTTTGACGACTTCTATGGAGTTATAGGCCTTCCGAACAATATAACTACCACGATACGAATTCCTTCTTTCCTATTCACAACCCCCTCTCCCGAGTGATAGATCACGAATATAAAATCATTCAATCCATGGCCAGTAGATTAAAAGCATTAAGAATAGGAAAACATAAATAAACCATACGGAAATCCAAATAAACTTCAATCAATTCATAATAAGCGTAGTTTCAAAACAAGCTACATCGTCTCCTAGAAAATAAAATTAGCTCATACTAGAAGTATTCAAACACATAGACATGTTTAAATAACCCATAAAAATTGCTAAAAGTTTAGAGATACAAAACGAATTGGACGCTATTCTTCAATCTCCGATGAGCGCCGCCGTCTCGTGATGAATTCTCTACTTTTTGCTCCGAGCCGTCGTCGTTATTTTTCTCCATTCTTCAACCCTAGCCTCCTTCTCTCCAAAAGTGTGTCTAAGTCTGAATGAATCCCCAAAATCCTCATTCTAAAACCTTTAAAAGTCCCGTGCATCAAATAAGGAAAACAGTCCAAAATTTCCAAAATTCATCAGGCGTAATGACGCCTCCGAAGTGGCGTAGTTACGCCTGTCGATGTGTCAAAAAATCTGGCTTCCCGCGTGACAGGCGTAATGACGCCTCCAAAGTGGCGTAGTTACGCCTATAAAAATTCTCAAAAGCAGTGGGCTAGGCGTAGCTACGCCTGAATGAGGCGTAGTTACGCCTCAAAGTAATTCTCCAAAAGCTCAAATGCCGTGGGCTAGGCGTAGTTACGCCTCAAAGTAGGCGTCTTTACGCCTGTTGACATGATTGAAAGTGTAGATTTTTGGCTTCAATTCATCCGTTATTTCCGCCATTTGCACCCTTTTAGTCCACAAAACATGTATTTACCTGGATTCCTGTAAAACAACACAGAACAAAACCAAAAGCGTAATTTTGATCGAAAACTAACACTAAACCATGCAAAATAAGAAGAAATATAAGTGTATAAAATACACTTATCAAACCCCCTAAACTTAAACTTTTGCTAGTCCCGAGCAAAACAACAACAAAAACAAAACAAAAACAAATCAAAACTAAACTGACACGAAAAAAAAAACGCACAAAACAAAGTTGTAAAACATTCCAATTGTGTAGGCCTCAGAATTATTCAAACATGCATATCACTTTCTCGAGAATTCTCACGTGTGTGTGTGCTACCATTTCCATTTAATCATTAAGTCAAAGCACTATTTACTCACACAAATCTATAGGTCTTTGCAAGGTATAGGTTCAAATTGCATTGTTCAAAAAAATAGAGTGTAGATTTGATGAATGCTAACAATGCAACAAGACTACGTAATGAGATGCTCATATGTGAATGTCAAAACCATGTTTATTACAAGTGTTTCTCGAGTGTCATAGGTTCACTATTCATAACCTTCTCCACTAGTATATTAGACAAATGTGGCTTGGTCAATAGGTCTTAATAAGCTTGTAACGTTAGGCTTTGGCTCATGGCTTCAAAAAAAAGATAGGAATTTCAAAACAAGAGAGTAAGTCATATTAACTAAGTTCCGCACTCTCATCTCAAATTCGATTCCTTCTATTGATGATTCATCAATTTTTTTTTTCTTTTCAATTCACCATCCTTTCTCATCCGCCTCATCATTCACCTCATTATTTTCTCATTCTTTCCATCACTTATTTCTTCACCTCTTCAACAATCTTTTGTGCATTCATTCCCTTTTTTTTTTCATTGTTATCCCCCTTCTAATTTTCAATTAGGAACATGGGGGATATTTGAAATTTTAAAGTGCAATATGGGTCTTACTCACTTGAGGGTAGGAAATAGTGTATAAGCTTTCAACAAGGTGGTCGATGTGGGATTTGGAAATGATGCCGAATGGAGGTTATTATGTGCCTAAGCACATGCCATTCGATTTTCACTAAGCTCAAAAGGGTAGCTAGGGATAAAATGATGTATTTCGGTGGCTTCAAAGGCACAAAACGAATCAAAAATTGCCTAAATCATTCCTAAGCCACATATGTCTGTATTTCGCCTCAAAGATTACTATAGTAAGTTCTATACTACTCTTAAATTACAAATAACTTACATGATTTGACCAATGTGCTCAGTTGCATCTGAAAACCATGGTAATGTCAATAAAAATTTGAATGAGATTCTAAAAGGTAATGCAACCAATTCAATCCCATTCTTTTATATTTAAGCTCAAAAGGGCTACTATGGCAATTTTCTATGAAAGAATCAAGGCCCAAATATCAAGAATTGCCTATATCATTTTTGTGTTCGTTCAAATCATCATTGATTAATCAAATGGTCATGGTCTCTAGTGCAAGAATATGTGAGAACTCAAGAGCAACATGAAAACATGAAAATTTTAAAATTTTAAAATTTTCCACAAGTCAACTCATTTTTTTCATCATTGGCCTCAACTGACTCGTAATACAACTTATGACACTCAAAACTCAACAGTCTCTAAATCACGACAAAACCAAACAAAATAAGGAAAACAAACAAACAAAAGCAACAGAAATCCAAGTAGTTTGAATAGTTCAAAGTACCCCCCTAAACTTAGAAATGTGCATTGTCCTCAATGCATACACATGAAGAAATAAATAGAACGATGCACATACCTAAGCGATGACCGTCAGTGGTCATCGTCATCCATATCGTCGGGGGGCGCTTGTGGAAAAGATGCTGGCTGGAAAGTCGGCGGCTGTGGAAACGCTCGATGAGGAAACTCCTGAGCGAGGGCCGATGTGAAATCCACGACAAAGTTCATGTAGGTGTCTTGGCGCTGCTGGAACGCCTCTTGGCGCTGCATGTAAGCCTCATGACTTTGGTAGAAATCAGCCCATTGGTTAGCTTGAGCCGCTACACTTTGCTCCAAATCCGTGAGTCGGTGAACAAGAGTGGGAAGGTCCGGGAGTGGTTCAGATTCATCCGGTTGTGGCCCACTGGAAGCCTCGGCTTGGCTAGAAGATGGGGGGCGTCGCCTTTGAGAATATCTAGTCAACATTATCGACTTTTGAATTTTCAATCGCTCTTCTTCAGGGCCCCATCGCACCCCCGCATAGTGGCATAGATCAGTAATAAGCATGGGGTGTGGGAAGCCCAAAGTCGTTGCCCCCTGCAAGCAAACTCGATCGAAAACTGGAGAAGAAGCCCTAAATCAATAGACATCCCAGTCACAATAGCGTATAGCAATAAAGCTCTGTCCTTGGTGACATCTGTGGCGTGCAGAGCCAGCTTAAGGCGTACCTTGATGAAGGCAAACCATAACTTCTCGGTGGCTTTCAGTGCCGAGGCTTAAAAATTGACGAATTTGTCTTGATTCATCCTCCAGCGGGCATTGGGGCCACACAACCTCAAAATGACTTCATTATAGTCGATGGTTCCGTTAACAAAGGTAGTGTAATCATCCCCATCCACATCGTGTATCTCAAAAAGTGTGTTGATCGTGTGGCGGTCAAATGCTACCATATGTCCCCTAACCAAGACCTTAAACTCTTCATGGCGCACAGAGAGGTTGGCATAAAATTCCCGGACGACCGGTTGCACGGCATCATTAGGCTCTTTTATAAATTCACCCCACCCACGAGCTATTGCATTTTGGATGATGGGGTGTCGGGGCTCCGCTAAATCAAACACACGCTTGCTTATCCAAGGCCGAGCTAATTCTGTCTTATAATTGGCCTCAGCATCCATGTTCCAGAATTTGTGGGCGTCAAACGACCCCGATGAAGCGGCGGGTTCTTTCCCTTTGGATGTGCTCCCCTTTGGTTTCTTGTTGGGTGCCATAGATAATTCCAATAAACCAACACAACAATAACCCAATTTGGCTAATTCACCCCCTCAACACAACTCCAATACGACAATGCACAAAAATGTTCACCCCGATTCAACTTCTCAACATTCACCTCAACTCCAATCTATATATCACACAATATTTCCACCTTTGCTTGCACAATCTCAATAATCATGAAGGATTAAGACTTACCAACCCCTAGATGAAGAAATTTCGATTAGGTTGGCTAAGCAAGACCACTTTGTTGCAACCCCCTAAACTTGCTTCCTTGCACCAATAGACTCCAATAACCTGCAATTAATCGATAAAAATATGAACTTTAGAGGTGGGATAGCTTAATTAAGAGAGATTGAAGAGAAAAAATTGGAATTGAAAAATTGAGGGGAAGAGGCGTGAGTTAGGGTTGAAGGAGAGGAAAACTTTTGAAGAAGGATGCGCAGATTCAGAGTTAAAATACGCGAGGCGTAATTACGCCGCTTGAGAGGCGTAATTACGCCTCTCCTACGGCTTTGAAATTTTTTTAAAAAAAATGGTAGGCGTAACTACGCCAAAAACAGGCGTAGTTACGCCTACGCTACGGCATTTCAAGAATTTCTGAAAATTTGACAGGCGTAATTACGCCACAAAAAGGCGTAGTTACGCCTGTCCTACGGCATCTCAAAATTGCAAAATATTTTTCAGTACGCCATTTTTTTTTATTTTTTTTTTATATTTTAAATTAAATAAAAATAAAATAAGGATACAGGATTCGGGTTGCCTCCCGAAAAGCGCTTAGTTTATAGTCCTCAGCCCGACTGTCTTCCATCCCTTCACTTAGGCTCGCTCAGATGAACCTCGTCCACGTCTCTTACTTCTTCCCCAAAATAATGCTTCAAACGCTGCCCATTTGCTTGAAATGTGTGACCGTCATCGCATTTCAGTTCAATTGCTCCATATGGGGTCACTTTCTCAATAGTGAACGGCCCAGACCATCGTGACTTCAACTTTCCTGGAAATAGTCGGAGACGAGAGTTATATAGAAGCACTTTCTGACCAGGAATAAACTCTCTTCTCACGATTTGCTTGTCATGCCAATTCTTCGTTCGCTCCTTGTAAATCTTAGCATTTTCGTACGCTTCATTACGAAACTCATCCATCTCAGTGAGCTGTAGCAACCGTTGCTCACCAGCAGCCTTCAAATCAAAGTTCAGCTTCTTTATGGCCCAGAAAGCCCGATGTTCCAACTCTACCGGTAAGTGGCATGCTTTCCCAAAGACTAGACGATATGGGGACATCCCTATGGGAGTTTTGAATGCAGTTCGGTATGCCCATAATGCATCATCCAATTTCAGAGCCCAATCCTTTCGGTTAATACTGACAGTCTTTTCAAGAATTAGCTTAATTTCTCGGTTAGAAATTTCGGCTTGGCCATTAGTCTGTGGATGATAAGCCAATGCAATCTTATGCCTCACAGTGTATTTCGTCATCAAAGCACTGAAGATCTTGTTACAGAAGTGGGTCCCTTCATCACTTACAATGGATCTCGGAGTACCAAACCGTGTAAATATGTTCTTTTGCACAAACTTGACCACGACATGAGCGTCATTAGTCGATGTGGCAATCGCTTCAACCCACTTAGAAACATAGTCCACTGCTAGCAAAATATATGACTGCCCACAATATGGTGGAAAGGGGCCCATGCAATCAATACCCCATACATCGAAGATTTCTAATTCCAAGATATTTGTCAACGGCATCTCATGGCGTTTAGAAATATTACCAATGCGCTCACAAGATCACACATCTTCACCAAAGTATAACTGTCTCGATGTAGCTCTGGCCAATAGAAACCCGATTGAAGCACTTTTGCAGCTGTCCTTGCTGCTCCAAAATGTCCTCCATAAGGTCTGGAGTGACACTTTTCAAGAATCTCTCTTGATTCCTCCTCAGTTACGCATCTCCTGACAATTTGGTCTGCACATCGTCTGAATACATACGGTTCATCCCAATAATAATTCTTCACATCATGAAAGAACTTCTTCCTTTGCTGATAAGTGAGGTCTGGAGGCAATATGCCACACGACAAATAATTAGCAAAATCAGCAAACCACGGGGTTTTAGTACATACCTCAAAGAGATGTTCATCAGGAAAGTTCTCTTGTATGACTCCATGATCCATTTGATCCTCCAACTCCAAACGAGATAAGTGATCTGCTACTTGATTTTCACTGCCCTTTTTATCCAAGATCTCGAAATCAAACTCTTGTAACAACAAGATCCATCGAATCAACCGGGGTTTCGCATCCTTCTTGGCAAAAAGATAACGAATCGCTGCATGATCTGTGTAAACTATGACCTTTGTCCCGATCAGATATGCTCTAAACTTGTCGAATGCAAACACCACAGCTAGCATCTCTTTCTCGGTGGTCGTGTAATTCTGTTGGGCTCCATCAAGAGTTCTACTTGCATAGTAAATCGCCCTAAAAATCTTGTCTCTCTTTTGCCTCAATACTGCTCCCACAGCATAGTCGCTGGCATCACACATTAAAACAAATGGCTTCTTCATCCGGCACTATGATGATTGGTGCAGATATAAGTGCTTTCTTTAGCCTGTTAAATGCCTGCAAACACAAATCATCAAAGACAAAAGGTGAGTCTTTTTCTAACAAATTACACAAGGGCTTAGCTATTTTAGAAAATCTTTAATAAAACGCGATAAAACCCGGCATGTCCAAGGAAGCTCCTAATAGCCTTCTCATTGTTCGGAGGTGGAAGCTTCTCAATTGCAACCACTTTTGCTCTATCCACTTCAAGTCCTTGAGATGACACCTTATGGCCAAGGGCAATACCCTCTTGCACCATAAAGTGACATTTCTCCCAATTTAACACGAGGTTCTTTTCTTGGCAGCGCTGTAACACAAGAGATATGTTATGCAAGCAATGGTCAAAACAGGAACCAAATACCGAAAAGTCGTCCATGAAGACTTCAAGGATCTCCTCCACCATATCTGAAAATATCGCCATCATGCACCGTTGAAAGGTAGCAGGTGCGTTGCATAAACCAAAAGGCATTCTTCTAAACGCAAAGGTGCCATATGGACAGGTAAATGTTGTCTTCTCTTGATCCTCGGGGTCTATGGCAATTTGATTGTACCCTGAATAGCCATCTAAGAAACAATAATAACAATATCCGGCTAACCTGTCGAGCATCTGATCAATAAATGGAAGAGGGAAGTGGTCCTTCCTTGTGGCCTTGTTGAGTTTCCTATAGTCAATGCAAACTCGCCACCCCGTCACAGTTCGAGTTGAGATCAACTCATTATTGTCATTTCTTACCACTGTCATCCCTCCTTTCTTTGGCACCACATGTACTGGGGAAACCCATGCACTGTCTGAAATAGCATAAATAATCCCAGCATTTAACAATTTAAGCACTTCTGCTTTTACTACCTCCTTCATTGCTGGATTTAACCGCCTTTGATGATCAATGGAGGGAACGAAGGAATCCTCCATAAGTATTTTATGCATGCACAAAGACGGGCTTATCCCCTTGATATCAGAAATCGACCAACCCAAAGCAGATTTATATGTCCTCAATACACATAATAATTTATCATTCTCTAAAGAACAAAGAGATGAAGATATAATTACCGGGTATGTCGAATTCTCACCCAAGAAGGCATAAGTAAGGTGGGCCGGTAGTTCTTTCAGTTTCGAGCTCGCCTTCTTATCTTCTTTGACTGATGTATCTCGTACATCTTCCTCTTTTCCAGCAGTGTTGTTCTCCTTAGGCAAGCTCTTAAGTGCTTCCACTTGCTCAGCAAGATCAGGTTCAGTTGCATCCACTTTCATAATAGAGTTGACCATGCAATTCTCCAATGGATCCTCCGGTATTGCTCCTACTTCAAAGTTATGCACACATGAGTCAATAACATCCAAAAACTTGCAAGTACTTACCTCGTCAGGTCCCTTGAGAGCCTTGTAAATATTGAACATGACTTCTTCTCCTCCAACTCTCAAGGATAATTCTCCTCTTTGGACATCGATAAGTGCCCTGCCTGTTGCTAAGAATGGTCTCCCCAAAATTAATGGAACATCTCCATCTTCCTCCATGTCTAGAACCACAAAATCTGCAGGGAAAATAAATTTGTCCACCTTCACAAGCACATCTTCAATTATCCCTCTAGGATATGTGAGAGACCTATCCACCAATTTCAATGTGATTGTAGTAGGCTTTACTTCACCAAGCCCTAAACTCCTGAAAACAGATAAAGGCATTAAATTAATACTTGCACCTAAATCACATAACACCCTATTAAATGTAGAACTACCAATAATACAAGGAATAGTAAAACTCCCTGGATCTTTCAATTTTTGTGGTAGCTTCTTTTGGAGGATTGCACTACATTCTTCTGTGAGATTCACGGTTTCAAATTCCTCAAGCTTCCTCTTTCGTGCCATTATATCCTTCATAAACTTTGTATAATTAGGCATTTGTTGCAACGCCTCGGCAAAATGAATATTTATGTGGATTTTCTTGAAAATCTCCAAGAATTTGGCAAACTGGTCATCTATAGCCTTTTTCCGGAAACGTTGAGGATATGGAAGTGTAGGCTTGTACATATGAATCTTTTCCAGTAGTGTGGCTTGCTTCTCCTTTTCAACTTCCTTAGGGGTTTCAACCTGAATTTGAGTCTCCTCAACAGATGGCTCATCAACATGTGCTGGTTCTACATCCCCAAGTTCCTTACCACTTCTCAATGACACGGCATTGCACTGCTCCCTTGGGTTCACTAAGGTGTTGCTAGGAAATGATCCTCTTTGTTGGTTGTTCATGGCATTAACAAGCTGCCCAATTTGCACCTCAAGAGACTTCATTGTAGCACCAATGTTGTTCATGTGACCCTCAATCGTATCAAGCCTCGACTCATTCTTATCAAGCCTCAATGTCGAACTTTGAACAAAATTACTCACCAAATCTTCAAGTGAAGGTTTACCTTCATTCTTTTGTGGAGCATATCCAGGTGGTGGATTCAGAGCACTATTGTTGTTGGCATATGAGAGCCTATCATTGTTGCGGAACCCTTGTTGATACGGATTGCTTCGGTAGTTGTTATTGTTGTTGGGATACCGATTGTTTATGAAGTGAACTTGCTCTTGGTCTGCTTCCCTTGACAACTCCATTCCAGCTGCAGCGGCGGCCGATTCAATAGTAGGTTGTGCTCCTTGCTTGGTCAGAGCTGCTACCTGCGTGGTTAGTGCAGACAGTTGTGCAGTAAGAGTATTAAAATGATCAACCTCATACATACCTATGGGTTTCCTTGCCATGGCTCGCTCACTGGGCCACTGGAAGCTGTTGGCCGACATCTCCTCAAGTAATTCAAAGGCAGCATCTGCAGTCTTAGAAAATAGTGTTCCTCCTGCTGCAGCATCCAAAATGATCCTAGTTGGTCCATTCAACCCATTGTAAAATAACTGAATCTGCACCCAGCTTTCATAGTTATGTTGTGGGCACCTCCTCAATAAATCCCTGAATCGCTCCCATGCCTCGTATAGTTGTTCAGAATCAATTTGTCTGAACGTACTGATTTCAGTTCTCAGTTGAGCTGACTTAGCTGGTGGGAAAAACTTCGAGAGAAATTTCGATGATATTTCCGCCCATGTGCTAATACCAGTATATGGAAGAGATTGTTGCCAACTCCTTGCATGGTCCCTAAGAGAGAAAGGGAACAATCGCAGTCTCACAGTATCTTCTGGAACACCATTCATCTTCACAGTATCAGCTATCTCCAAAAATATCCTCAAATGCAAGTTGGGGTCTTCAACAGGGGACCCACCAAACTGATTCTGTTGCACCATACTTATCAATGCCGGCTTAAGTTCAAAGTTGTTGGCATTGATAGTCTGACGAGCTATCCAAGAGTAATTGTTGTTGACCAATGGTTTGAAATAATCTCTGATCGCCCTTTGAGGTTCAACAAGTTGTGGAGGTGGTTCGTTGTTGTCTCTATTTGCAGCCATTTCTATCAATTCCTCCCTTCTCGTTTTTCTCAGTCTTCTTGCAGTTCTCTCGATCTCAGGATCAAACAGCAACGATTCAGGAGCAGTGTACTTTCGCATGCACTGCAAAAATTCAGAAAGACAAAATTCACTCCAAAATAAAAGGAATAAAAGCTCTAAATTAAAACAAAGATTAATTGGTACAGTATCAGATTGTACTAAATAAATCAATCCCCGGCAACGGCCCCAAAAACTTGTTGTGAAAAATCCCTTACCGCAAGCGCACGGTAGTCAAGTTTTAGTATAAAAAGATGTCGAACCCACATAGATTGATTAAATAGTTAAATCTAAGTACTGAATTAAAATAATCTTTGCTTTATTTAGAGAATCGAATAGTTGAGTGTTATGCGAATAATAAAAATTAATTAACTAACGATGATGTAAGGACCCCAAGCCCTTATCCCTTTGATTTGTGTATTAACCATTATATGTGGTACATGCTTTCAATAAAACTCAATCGGGAAACTCAGATGATACTTTACCATTGAATGACAACTACAAAATTTCTTTAATATACAGCATTATAAGATCATCTTTACCAACAAATAGACTCATAGATTTCGCCCATTACCATCCCCAATACGCCACCTTTTCACATTGTGGACTTTTATAAAAATTTGGGCAGAGTCTCCCCATAAATTGAGCTATCCCGAAATAAAAGAATAACACATAACACAATTCCCGGCCAGGGAAAGCACAATACTCAACATAAATACTGAACACTAAGTAAATTCCCAGCCAGGGAAGACACCACACAATAAGACAACAAAAGTGGGTTTCAATACCCACATAATACACTAATGACTCTCATATCATTTAACAATTCTACCACAAATTGCATGCAACATAGGATGAATGAGAGAAAGGCTCATGCTTATACATACAACCCATATACAAGTATAATCGTGCTCACATGCGAGCATCATGAATATGTATATAACCCTCGGGTGTATATAAGTATCCTATACGATACCGTGCTCCATCAAGCCCTGGTACCACGATCCTGGGAGTACATCAAATCAACATCTCGAGCTCAGCTCCACAGCCATCGATGTACCTGTTCACCTGCCCCAACAGAGACAGCCCCCAACGGGGTGAGCATACCAATACACAAAATCTCAAAATCATAATAATGAAATTCATAATTTACAACAAAAGTAAACACTAATGAATTTAAATGATACTCCCTGGATGGCAACGTCCTCATCCGGGATTCCGTGTACTGTCCCTGTTCTCACAATCATCAAACTCATCAAATCTCAAAAATCAGTAAATCAACACTTTGATTTACTCATCGCATGCCTGATTCTCAAATATCAATAATTAATGATTCCAAGTTCATTATACATACAAATATAGATATCTCAATATCTAATACTGATTTCTCAATTTCGCTATCAATCACAGATAGCTCAAATGGCTCGCATTTATTTTACCAATTCTCCATTATACTCAGACATCTCAAATGTCTTACAATGATTACATGATTCCACAGTCATTCTCAAGCATCTCAATGCCCTACAATGGTCATATAAGTCCAGTACCCCATATATCATGTAAGGTTATACTACTCTAGTATTACGCACGCTTGTGGCGGCGATGTCAAGATTATGTCGCTTCATAGCTTCTCAACACATATATATAACCTCATGCACAATTATTCAATGAAATCAAAATACATTATGCATTTCACAAATGCTCTAATATATAGTAATGCTCGTACGTCGCACGTACCTTAAATCTCCGAAGTCCGAGCCAAACCTTGCTCGAGTTCCATGCCCCGAGGAACGATGTGCTAACACGATAAATAATTCACAATTATTTACGAACATGCAACCCATGCTCAAGCACACCCAAAACCCTCAAAATATTGTCAACACACGACAATAAATCATTTAAAAGACCCGGGGCAGGGCACATGCAGGGAGGGAAAACGAATGCGACATATCGAAAAATTGCTCAAGAACACCTTCAATAATTTGAACCCTATCATCACAATTCGAACCCAACCAAGCACCATAATACATCGAAAACAAGTAATAATCGATTAACAACAAGAATCATCGCCCCCCTGCCAAAACCCCCAAAATCCGAACTCAAAGCCTTAAATTCGAACCCAAATCTTTAAATTCGAACACAAATCCTTAAATTCGAACACAATACCACCAAATTTAGCGGGGAATTACATGAGAGGGACGAAAAAGGGGTAAGGAAGGTTACCCATACGAAGATCGGAAGGAAATCGGACGAAAATTGAAGAACCCTAGAAAATTGGGGATCGGCGCTTTCCTGTAAAATCCGAACTCAAATCGCGACCAAACTTCAAATTGTTGGTATGGGGAGGTGCGTCTGGAAGAGACGAAGCCGTCGGCGGGTTGGACGCGCCGAACGGCGGCCGGACGGCGGCGGGCGCACCGCTTTTGTGCGCGGGGGCTGGGGGCGACGGGATACGGGCGGGCGCGGGAGAGAGAGAAGGTAAGGTGCTGAAATGGACCTTTTAATTAAAATCTCGGGTTCAACTGGTATATATAGCAAAAATACCCCAAAATACTAATAGCCCCACAAATACATCATGATTCATTAAAAATCATCTGTTTTCAAAAACTTTCTCTCTAACTCCAAAACCCCCTACCGGTGCCCACACAAGCACCCCAGATTCCGAGACACTTCAACAACCCAACTCTTAGATTTTATACCGTAATGAGAATACAATGTCAACCTCGGGATCCAACAATCCCAACTACCCAAATAAATGAGCCCAGAAGGCCCAACACCGCGATTAAACTCCAAATTGCCACGTAAAACAACTTTAGGGGTTATTAATACTACGGGATTAACATTTATAATCCCTGGTCATCACAATATCCCCCACTAAAAGAATTTCGTCCTCGAAATTAGCACCGGTGTAACACGTAACACCCAGGCTACACAACAACATGAAGCCATAACCTCGATTCTTGACCATATCAGAATCGTCTTAATGACGCGAGGATACTTACCTCACATCAAACTCTGAAACAGGGCGACATACCAAAACCAACATATCACCCAAGAGGCAAAACGTACCTCGATGCGGTTCATCCCAAAAGTCAGTCCCTCATGACTGCAAAACAACCAATACTTACGACCGTAGATCGGACAGTCATCCTTAGTTCTAATACAACTAGAACGGACACATCCTGAATGACACCTCAACCGTGAGAACGTTGACCTCGTGTCAACTCTGGAGTGGAATAGACTTCCAAATCTATCATAACGTCAAAGAGCGTCAGCACAACTCAAGGCTAATAATCCAAAAGCAGTTAGTCAACTGAAACTGCGAGGATTCGAATCGCTCCCGATTCCATCGTAGATATCATTTAATGACATCTCTATCATGACTCACGATGTCTAACATACATCGTTACGAGGGAAACACTAGTATACCACGGTGTATACATACCAAACCTGGTTTCCACTTCAAAACCTTTTCCATCGAAGGAGCAGTCGCATCATTGCAACTCAATTTGGCCAACTCACGGCCACAGATTCACACAAAAGACATCTTACAAGATGTCCACCTCCGGATGTTCCAAGAATCACATCCTAATCATAAATAAACAATTGAGACTCCACAGAGTTTAAAATTCTGAAAGGACATGCAATAAACTCAATGCATCCTCAACGCTTGTGTCGACAGCGACACCCAACCAATCCGAATTCCTGCCATCCCTTGATAATCCTAGGATTTAACAATCCAAACTTGGGAAGGCTATCGCATAACTCGGAGGAAAACACCAACAAGGAAATACCTTAACCCGCACAAGATAATCCCTCCTCAAGGGAAGTCAACTAACTTCACGATTATTCCTCATAATCATCGTGCCATGGAGATTCCCAATCTAAAGGTGTTCCATATCTCTCATCAGAGATTTAACCATCCAAAAATAGCATAACTATATGCTTGACAAAAGGAAATCAACAACTGGCATCCGTATACTCACTGGTATACCTGCCTAAGCACTGACATCACATGCATACTCAATGCACTTGGCTCGGGTATCTACAACATACTCCTAAGCCCCATACACAACCGTCAATTCTGAGTCATTCCCTACCCCGTGGAGAATGAAAATCGACGATTAACAATACATAGTGTGATTCCCAAAATCAACACCACATGGACCAACTTACCGAATCTTTCAAAGATTCTCAAATAGGTATAATACTACCTCCTTCCCCACAAGGGAAGTGCCATCGAACTCGAGATCCACAAGTCTCGAACCACTGTTCGGAAAAATTGGATACAATAACACCCATTGCATCCCAAATACACGGGTTCCCTCAGATCGAGTCAATAACGACCTGATGACTCTCTTGTTGGTACTCCAACACCATGAGCTGTCCCAGACAAGTCTTACCAAGATTAAACATAAACGTATACACGTTTCAGTGAGGCATGCACAACCTCAACCTCAAATGACGTGGTGACTACTAGAGTCCACCACAATCCACATCGTATCACCTTACGATTTGCCAAACTTGGTTCCAACGAGCAGTATAACGGCTCTAGCAAGCCCCTCATGGTACTGCACACACGCGGCAGACAAACTAGTCTCTGCCTCTTTAGGTTTACCTCAAACCTACCAACAAGACGGACGTTTCCGCACGACACACCATACCGTGGGAAGAAAAAAAATCAATAGAGTAGTGGGTCTGTACCCAACGTTCCTCTAATGCCGATACACCCTGGACACTCCAGTGTCCCTATGTACTTAACATAACCCGATCCTACTCCCTTAGGACCCATTCTACACCCTCAATGGTGGTGTGACCATGTCTACCACATGTCACATCGACAGAAAGCGAGAAATTTCCTCCATGATTACTCCTGTCGTCAAGTTACATGGCCAAAAAGCCATTCCAACGAGCATACCTCAAGGGTATCACCACTCGTAATATGATCACCCCAAACATAAGCTGCGGTACAATCACATGTACAGCGCATCCATCCATTCCTCGAGCAACCCGCTCGGTATAAGGGTCACGTCAATCGGCGACGCACACACCACCTTGTGCTCGGTACTGGCACCCAAGGCATACCACTGAATACGTATACTCAACGCATTGTTCATCGTAACGATGATGCATGTCTAATAAGACATTTCCTACACCATCGTCATCGTCATCCCGTGACGACACATGCCAACTCATGGCATCTAAGGCATTGTCAACTAGTGACGATACATGTCAACAATGACATCTAAACAACCCAGTCAACTCGTGACGGTCCATGTACATCAACGTATGTCATCCACCATCATGCTAGTAAAATAGGCATAATAAAACATGTATATTAACGCATGCCAGCTACAATAATGCTAATAGAATAGCAATATCTCATACCTCATCGCTAGCAATATAGCGGCATACCTGTCTCCGTCGCTCAATAATAGTGCGTAATCAGCACCCATCGCTCGAAGGTGGCAAAATCCTGTGCTGAATACATAGCGGCACAATCCCTCGCTATTGAATCGACAGCATGATACCTCGTCATATAATAAGTGGCATGAAACCTCGCTATACACCTGAGCATGAATCATCGTCCACATAATAGCGGAAAGAGGCATCGCTATCAACATATCCGGCGGCACGAATCATCGACAATCCTCATAGAAGAACGAGTCATCGTAATCATCATATACATATGCTCAACGGCGTGAACCATCATCCACCGACACAGCGGAATGTCTCATCGCTATACATGTGTCTGGCGGCATGAATCATCGCCCATCATCATAGAGGAAAGAATCATCATCATCGACACAGCGGAATACATCGTCGCTATCATCCGTGTCCTCATAAAGAAATGAATATAAATCAACACGACGGAACACATCACCGCTATCATCCGTGTCCTCATAAAGAAATGAATATAAATCGACACAGCGGAACACACCACCGCTATCATCCGTGTCCGGCGGTATAAACCATCGCCAATAATCACAAGGAGATGAATCATCATCCTAACAAGCGGCATCTCATCCTCGCTTCTTCATACAAGCGGTATCTCATCCTCGCTTCGTATGGCATACCCCGCCTCCATGTGCAAGCGAGCCTCCCCCCTCCCGCTCCACATTTTTAGCGGTATAAGCATAAGCTTCTTCATACAAGCGGTATCTCATCCTCGCTTCGTATGGAATACCCCGCCTCCATGTGCAAGCGAGCCTCCCCCCTCCCGCTCCACATTTTTAGCGGTCAAGCGTAAGTATAAAAATTCTCACTGTGATAAGCAAGACTCCTGGAATGTATAATCATCATTCCTTTTTATACCCCATATTTCCTGTAACCTGCAACCATCATGGTTAGCAACAATAGCCATATACGCTATGCATCAAACATCCAATGCATATATGCAACCACTTGCAAGTCAATACGTATACCAAGACATGTTACCTCGGAAATATCCTTTTACCTGATTCTCTTACAAAATCAGATTCCTTGGCACGTAACACACGGAGTGCCAAACATCACTATTAATGCCATCCTATCGTGTTCCACACGATTCCTGCAACCACAATGGTTAGCAATACCACTTTTCATATCATAAAAGCACATAAACAATTAGTTATGTCGTACAACATTAATGCCATCATGCATAAATATGTGCTATCCATAACTTCATAGGCCCTTAACAGCCCCAATGAGAAACCACTGCTCTGATACCACTAATGTAAGGACCCCAAGCCCTTATCCCTTTGATTTGTGTATTAACCCTTATATGTGGTACATGCTTTCAATAAAACTCAATCGGGAAACTCAGATGATATTTTACCATTGAATGGCAACTACAAAATTTCTTTAATATACAGCATTATAAGATCATCTTTACCAACAAATAGACTCATAGATTTTGCCCATTACCATCCCCAATACGCCACCTTTTCACATTGTGGACTTTTATAAAAATTTGGGCAGAGTCTCCCCATAAATTGAGTTATCCCGAAATAAAAGCATAACACATAACACAATTCCCGGCCAGGGAAAACACAGTACTCAACAGAAATACTGAACACTAAGTAAATTCCCAGCCAGGGAAGACACCACACAATAAGACAACAAAAGTGGGTTTCAATACCCACATAATACACTAATGACTCTCATATCATTTAGCAATTCTACCACAAATTGCATGCAACATAGGATGAATGAGAGAAAGGCTCATGCCTATACAAACAACCCATATACAAGTATAATCGTGCTCACATGCGAGCATCATGAATATGTATATAACCCTCGGGTGTATATAAGTATCCTATACGATACCGTGCTCCATCAAGCCCTGGTACCACGATCCTGGGAGTACATCAAATCAACAGCTCGAGCTCAGCTCCATAGCCATCGATGTACCTGTTCACCTGCCCCAACAGAGACAGCCCCCAACGGGGTGAGCATACCAATACACAAAATCTCAAAATCATAATAATGAAATTCATAATTTACAACAAAAGTAAACACTAATGAATTTAAATGATACTCCCTGGATGGCAACGTCCTCATCCGGGATTCCGTGTACTGTCCATGTTCTCACAATCATCAAACTCATCAAATCTCAAAAATCAGTAAATCAACACTTTGATTTACTCATCGCATGCCTGATTCTCAAAGATCAATAATTAATGATTCCAAGTTCATTATACATACAAATATAGATATCTCAATATCTAATACTGATTTCTCAATTTCGCTATCAATCACAGATAGCTCAAATGCCTCGCATTTATTTTACCAATTCTCCATTATACTCAGACATCTCAAATGTCTTACAATGATTACATGATTCCACAGTCATTCTCAGGCATCTCAATGCCCTACAATGGTCATATAAATCCAGTACCCATATATCATGTAAGGTTATACTACTCTAGTATTACGCACGCTTGTGGCGGCGATGTCAAGATTAGGTCGCTTCATAGCTTCTCAACACATATATATAACCTCATGCACAATTATTCAATGAAATCAAAATACATTATGCATTTCACAAATGCTCTAATATATAGTAATGCTCGTACGTCGCACGTACCTTAAATCTCCGAAGTCCGAGCCAAACCTTGCTCGAGTTCCATGCCCCGAGGAACGATGTGCTAACACGATAAATAATTCACAATTATTTACGAACATGCAACCCATGCTCAAGCACACCCAAAACCCTCAAAATATTGTCAACACACGACAATAAATCATTTAAAAGACCCGGGGCAGGGCACATGCAGGGAGGGAAAACGAATGCGACATATCGAAAAATTGCTCAAGAGCACCTTCAATAATTCGAACCCTATCATCACAATTCGAACCCAACCAAGCACCATAATACATCGAAAACAAGTAATAATCGATTAACAACAAGATTCATCGCCCCCCTGCCAAAACCCCCAAAATCCGAACTCAAAGCCCTAAATTCGAACCCAAATCTTTAAATTCGAACACAAATCCTTAAATTCAAACACAATACCACCAAATTTAGCGGGGAATTACATGAGAGGGACGAAAAAGGGGTAAGGAAGGTTACCCATACGAAGATCGGAAGGAAATCGGACGAAAATTGAAGAACCCTAGAAAATTGGGGATCGGCGCTTTCCTGTAAAATCCAAACACAAATCGCGACCAAACTTCAAATTGTTGGTATGGGGAGGTGCGCCTGGAAGAGACGAAGCCGGCGGCGGGTTGGACGCGCCGAACGACGGCCGGACGGCGGCGGGCGCACAGCTTTTGTGCGCGGGGGCTGGGGGCGACGGGATACGGGCGAGCGCGGGAGAGAGAGAAGGTAAGGTGCTGAAATGGACCTTTTTAATTAAAATCTCGGGTTCAACTGGTATATATAGCAAAAATACCCCGAAATACTAATAGCCCCACAAATACATCATGTTTCATTAAAAATCATCTGTTTTCAAAAACTCTCTCTCTAACTCCAAAACCCCCTATCGGTGCCACACAAGCACCCCAGATTCCGAGACACTTCAACAACCCAACTCTTAGATTTTACACCGTAATGAGAATACAATCTCAACCTCGGGATCCAACAATCCCAACTACCCAAATAAATGAGCCCAGAAGGCCCAACACCGCGATTAAACTCCAAATTGCCACGTAAAACAACTTTAGGGGTTATTAACACTACGGGATTAACATTTATAATCCCTGGTCATCACAGATGATCAAATACTGAGTTGAAAAGAAATCAGTTGGAGACGAATCTAGGAGTACGATTTTACTTGTTCATCCACTACACTTATCATTCCTTGATTTCCATGTTATGGATTTCCTAGTTTACTAGCCGAGAATTCTTATTTGTTTCTACTCCCTCTCCCGAGTGTTAAGCAGAAGTAATTATCTAACATCAATCTTGATATCCCTATCTAAGATTAATTATCAAACAATTGTAAAAGCGCAGTAATTCCTTTGACGACTTCTATGGAGTTATAGGCCTTCCGAACAATATAACTACCACGATACGAATTCCTTCTTTCCTATTCACAACCCCCTCTCCCGAGTGATAGATCACGAATATAAAATCATTCAATCCATGGCCAGTAGATTAAAAGCATTAAGAACAGGAAAACATAAATAAACCATACGGAAATCCAAATAAACTTCAATCAATTCATAATAAGCGTAGTTTCAAAACAAGCTACATCGTCTCCTAGAAAATAAAATTAGCTCATGCTAGAAGTATTCAAACACATAGACATGTTTAAATAACCCATAAAAATTGCTAAAAGTTTAGAGATACAAAACGAATTGGACGCTATTCTTCGATCTCCGATGAACGCCGCCGTCTCATGATGAATTCTCTACTTTTTGCTCCGAGCCGTCGTCGTTATTTTTCTCCGTTCTTCAACCCTAGCCTCCTTCTCTCCAAAAGTGTGTCTAAGTCTGAATGAATCCCCAAAATCCTCCTTCTAAAACCTTTAAAAGTCCCGTGCATCAAATAAGGAAAGCAGTCCAAAATTTCCAAAATTCATCAGGCGTAATGACGCCTCCGAAGTGGCGTAGTTACGCCTGTCGATGTGTCAAAAAATCTGGCTCCCCGCATGACAGGCGTAATGACGCCTCCAAAGTGGCGTAGTTACGCCTATAAAAATTCTCAAAAGCAGTGGGCTAGGCGTAGCTACGCCTGAATGAGGCGTAGTTACGCCTCAAAGTAATTCTCCAAAAGCTCAAATGCCGTGGGCTAGGCGTAGTTACGCCTCAAAGTAGGCGTCTTTACGCCTGTTGACATGATTGAAAGTGTAGATTTTTGGCTTCAATTCATCCGTTCTTTCCGCCATTTGCACCCTTTTAGTCCACAAAACATGTATTTACCTTGATTCCTGCAAAACAACACAGAACAAAACCAAAAGCGTAATTCTGATCGAAAACTAACACTAAACCATGCAAAATAAGAAGAAATATAAGTGTATAAAATACACTTATCAGGCAGCTCTTCCACCGTCGTTGCCTCTCAACCTTTGGACTCATCCCCTTCTCCACACTCATTCACATGCTTACCATCAAACTTACATATTCAAACTATCTCATGTGGAAAGTCAACTTCTGCCTCTTCTTACATGCCAGTCTCTCATCAGCTTTCTTGATGGTTCGAAGCCATCTCCACCGACCCATCTTCCTGGCATCGTTCAGTATTCCGTCCCCAACCTAGAGTTCACTTTCTGGTATCTCCAGGATCAACGACTCCTTAGTCTTCTGTTCTCGTCTCTGTCCGAAGAGGCTATGGCTATCGTCCTTGGTTGTTCCACTTCTTGTACGGTTTGGCTTGCACTCGAGTCTTCCTTCAGTCACAACTCCAAAACACGTAAACTTCGTATTAAGGACGGACTGCATATTAGTAAGAAAGACACGCGTTCTATTGCCATTTACTCATGCCAATTCAAGTCCTTATGTGATCAATTGGCAGCTATTGGGCGTCCGATTGATGATACCGACAAATTCCATTGGTTCCTTCGTGGACTGGGTCTGTCATTCAATAGTTTATCCACTGCCCAAATGGCTCTCATGCCTCTTCCTTCGTTCCAGGATCTTGTTCCAAAAGCTGAAAGTTATGATATATTTCAGCAATCTCTCGACGGTCATTCTTCGCCACAGGTTGCCTTTATTACTTCCTCTGGATCCTCGGGCACCGCACTTCCTTCTAAAAATCGTGGTCGATCTGGCCGCGGGCGTGGCTGACAAAATTACGTCCCTCGGTGCCAAATGTGCCACACCAAAGGTCACACGGCTGATAGGTGCTTGCAACGCTACTCTTCCCTGTCACCTCCAGTTTCCACAACTGCTAATCTTGTTGTGGCTTTCAACAAGTCGTGATCTATATCTTCTAACAATTTCTATGATTGGTATAATGACATTGGCGCATCCGCTCACACGACTCCTTCTCCATCACCTAAGTCATATGGTGATAAAGATCATGTTATTGTTGGTAGTGATGCTTCTCTTCCTATATCTCATGTTGGCTCGACTTAATGTTCTGGTTGTTCCGCATATTACAAAGAACTTGATCAGTCGTTTTACACAAGACTAACCCATTGATGTAATTTTCTCTGATGACCGATTTATTATGCAGAATCAACAGACAAGACGACGTGAAGACATTCTTTATGTCTTGTAGTAGGGTCACTCCGCACTCTACAACTATCCAAAATAAAAGTCTTCGAGGCTCATTCGAATTGTGGCATGCTCACCTGAGACATGTTTCTCATACTATTTCTTTATTAAATAAGCAAAAGGCATTTATCTGTTACATCTCTACTTCTTATTCTTACTTTAAGTTCCCCATGTCAGTTAAATAAAAGTCATCGTCTACCATTTACTGTTAATACTCGACGCTCAGAACATATTTTGGATTTAATCATTGTGATATTTGGGGCCCTACACCTCTACCTCTTTGAGTGGTTTTATCTATTATGTTTTATTTGTGGATGATCATTCACGATTTTCGTGGTTATATCCCATGCGACTTTAATCACATTTTTCGATATATTTGTGCAATTTCAATCATTTGTGGAGAATCAGTTGTCGTGAAAAGTAAAAAATTTCAGAATGATGGTGGTACCGAATTTATAGCAGACGTTTTCAGCTCTTCTTCGTACTCATAGCATTCGTCATCAATCATCTCACCTTTATACTCCTGCTCAAAATGTCCGCGTGGAGAGGAAACATCGTCATATCATGAAAAATGGTATCACTATGCTCTCTCAATCTTGCTTGCCGCTACCGTATTGGGTTGCTACTTTAAGTGCTGCAGTCTATACTATCAACTGTCTTCCTACGCCAGTAGTATACAATTTATCTCTTTTCTAGATTTGATATGGTGTTGCATTTATCCCTGCATCCAGGATTATGCTGCTAAAAAACTTGCACCGCGAAGTCACCCTCGTCTTCCTTGACTACAGTTTGATTTATAAAGATTTTTGTTGTTCGGACCCCGACAATTCTCGCATCTATGTTATGCGGCATGCGCAATTTGATGAATTATTCTTTCCTCTTGTTTGGGCTTCGACTTCTCAGTCACAACTTGATTTAGAGTTCAGTGGATTTCTTGAGCCTACCATCGCTGTCCCACCGGCCTCCACTGCTCTACACAGTCTGCCTCTATCTGCACCAATCTCCAATGTGTCACCTTGATGAGTCTGTATGTTGCTTAACTCCTCTGCTATTTCGATTCCATTTGCTACACCACTGCCTCCATCTTCTTCTCCGCGGCCCTCCGCTCCCTGCCCACCGCCCACCAATCGTCGTCTATGGACTCTCATCCTACTCACCCTATGATCACTAGTGCAAAGGCTGGAATATTCAAACCTCATCATCCTGTTTTTCTTGCAGACTCTTCTGCAGTTCATGCCTTGTTGAGCCTTAAACGCATGGTTGCGTTTAATGCGTTAAATTATCCCTGGTCAATCTTTGAGTTTTGATGATCAACAAAATTTGTGTTTGTTATACTAATGCATCTACTTAGTGTGCAGATTAAGTGATGAAAAGTGGTTTGGAATGAAGAAAATCTAGTGTGCATATTCTGGCCTGGATCGCCCCAGGCGATGGGTGCCAGGCGAGGCATCGCCACGCACATCGACAGAGGCGATGGCTAAGCGAGCATGCGAGGAAGATCGCTCCAGGCGATGATGACCATCGCCTGAGGCGATGGCAACCATTTGACACTTCGCCCCGCACATCGACTGACGCGATGCCGAGGACTGCGCGCAGGGGGAGATCGCCTGGCATGATGGCATGATCGCCCGAGGCGATGCGTTGAATGCCTGAGGCGATCTGGACTTCGCCCGAGGCGATGCAAGATTTTAGGCTGCTGAGGCTACGGCATTGGATTTTAATTTGGATCGCCTGAGGCGATGCGTGATTTATGCTGACCGTTGGGGCGCGGCGATGGAGATCGCCTGAGGCGATGGCTGAGGCGATCGAGGAGTGATTTCAGCCTTTTGTGTAGCAACGGCTAGTAGGAGCCTAGGGGGCCTCCTACACTATAAATATTGATGCTTTGGAGCATTTTGTAGCTACGGAACAAGCCTACAAACTTATACAAAGTCTTGATAATTATTATTTCAAATTGTATTGCAATCTCCATACATTGTTGTTGTATTGGATTTTGTAATTCTCTTCTTTGTTAGAGTCTTGTTTTCTTCGTGTGAGTGCACCGTGAAGGTGTTTTTGATTTGATCTATTGTAAAGGTCCTCCAACACCAAAGCAAGTTGGAAAATTGTAAAGTCGCCAACAAGTGAAGTTGGTGCATGTGGCTATCCTTGGAGCCCTTAAGGCCAAGAAGACTCGTGAAGAGTGTTGGTAGCTCGGGAAGAGCTTTGTGTACTCGGGAAGAAGATTGTGCTCGGGAAGAGCTTGTGTACTCGGGAAGAGTATTGTGCTCGGGAAGAGCTTGTGTACTCGGGAAGAGTAGTGTGCTCGGGAAGAGCTTTGTAAACTCGGGAAGAGTTGTTGTGTGGCTAACTTGGAGCCCTCAAGGCCAAGACCAATTGTTCTAGTGGAACCTCGGTTGAAGGTTATCTAACCGGGAAGAGGAGACGTAGACGATTCATCGCCGAACTTCTATAACAAATCCTTGTCTCTTTTATTGCTTTAATTCCTTTACGCATTTATTTATTTTGTTCTTTTTATTTATCGATTGACTTAAGGCTTCCGCAAGCGCAAAACTCTTTTATTTTTTCAAACTCATTTTAAAACGCTAAAGTAGCCAATGAATCTCATTCACCCCCCCCCTCTTCGATTCCAACATGCCTTGCTCACAACATCTGTACCCCGAGGATTCAAATATGTAGCCGAACACTCAGAATGACTTGCTGCTATGGATGATGTAGTCCATGCGCTACGTTCCAATGACACATGGGAACTTGTCCCTCGTATTTCCAACATGAATGTTGTTGGAGCTAAATGGGTGTTCCGTACTAAATTTAACTCCCATGGTACCGTTGAACACCTTAAAGCTCGTCTCGTGCCTAAATGTTTTACACAAGTTCCCGACCTTGACTATCATTGGACTTTTTCTCATGTGGTCAAGGCTTCTACTATGCGTGTTCTTCTATCTCTTGCGGTTATGCTTAATGGCCCCTTCATTAGCTTGATGTTAAGAATGTGTTTCTCAATGGTCTTCTTACCGAAACTGTTTATATGGAGCAGCATCCTGGCTATATTGATGCTCACGTATCAAATCATGTTTGCCGGTTGAAAAGGCCATCTATGGCCTGAAACAGGCGCCTCGTGACTGGTTTCAACGTTTCAGTACTTCCTTATACAACTTGTGTTCACTTGCAGTCGTGCCGACGCTTCCTTATTCATCTTCAGTCGTGGTACATCTTTACTCTATCTTCTTGTTTATATCGATGATATCATTTTAACCAGCAATGACAGCTCCATTACTCAACAATTCATCTCTCAAATTCTCACCACATTTGCCATTAAAGACCTTGGGAAATTAGGGTACTTTCTTGATTTAGAAGTGGTTTATACCTCTGATGGTCTGCTCTTGAGTCAAGCCAAATATACCCAGGATATCCTACTTTGTGCCCAACTTCACGATAACAAGTATGTCTCGTCCTCGATGGTCGTGGGTCAACATCTTGGTATCGCTGGCTTTGTTTTTAATGACCCCATATTGTATTGTTATCTTGTTGGTGCTCTTCAATACTTCACCATTTCTCGTACGGACATCTTCTTTTCCATCATTCATGTCAGTCAATTTTTGTAGTCTCCCACTATTTTGCACTTTCAAGCAGTTAAACGCATCTTACGCTAGCACCAACCATTTCGGCATGTCCTTTACTCAGATGTTGACTCCTAGCTTATTGGCATATTCAGATGCTAATGGGGCTACTTGCCCCGACACTCACCAATCCACTTCGGGTTACTGCATTTTTCTTGGTTCCAACTTGGTGTCTTGGAGCTTTAAGAAGCAACCAATGATATCCCGTTCAAGCTGTGAATAGAAATATTGAGCCCTTGCTCATGCGACTGCCGATATGATGTGGTTGACTCACCTTTTGCGTGACCTATGGGTTCCTATGCCATCATGCCCTATCCTTCTACGTGACAACAAAAGTGTCGCTTTCATCAGTCGAAATCCAATCTCTCACAAGCATGCAAAACACATTGAGCTTGACTACCATTTTACTCGAGAGCTTGTCATGGTTGGTCGACTCATCACTCAATATGTTCCTTCACATCTCAACATTGCAGATATATCCACAAAGAGTTTATCTCGTCCATTATTCACTTTCTTTCGATCCAAGTTATGCGTTGGACCAAACCCAACGCTTCGCTTGAGGGGAATGTCAATGATATCGCAGAATCTTTCCATATCACCAAATATTAACTTGTATTTAGTATTGATCTAGATAGGATTTAGTCAATCTCGTATATTGTGTGATATCTTGTAAATTATTTATCAAAAATGAAATACATTGACCACCTAAGATTCAAGGTGGAATTAAACATTCTCAAGAGAGGTGGCCTGAGCTGAGATGGGGCTACACTACCTCAGCGATGCTAGCTTAGCGATGACTGTTTGTGTAGCCCTTAAACATCTAGCCCTTAAAGTAAAAAAATACATAAAACTAGAAAATAGGCGGTGACTCGCTAAGTTTGATGTTGGGAAGTTGGAGAACTCAAGGCTAAATGTTTCCAACGTATATTGGGGCCCAGAAGGCAGTCGAGGGAAATCGTGTAACAGAAAACGAAAATTCTATGTTATTGATTTAAATAATGATTTTTTTGTGGATGAAAAGATTTTGAAATATTAATAGGAATGAAACGTCTCATTCGTTAAATTTGCACTTGGAGCTCAAGTTGCCCATTCTTGTTTATGAAATTGTAGAGTTTTCTCATGTGACAATATGGTATTGTACGCAGTCTGAACCATGATTTAAAATTATCTAGGATTGTTCATGCACTAAGTAGGATTTACGAGCTAATATAATTTTGAGGGTTTGGCTAAAGAGAAAATTAGCCCATCATAGTATGTAGAGTGGCTCCGCCGTTGGTATTATATATTTGTCTAAAATTAGTGGCAAGAACTAGGGTAGCCATGACATGCAAATTATTAGATTTTAATAAAGAATATTCATGTCAGTTTTTACATTCTTGGAAGTTAATCCAAGATAAGTTTAGTTGTCTTAATTCTTGTTTAAACGGTATTATAATCCCGTGTTTCATAAGTAATATTGATCATGGTAAAAACAAAAATATATATTTTTTCTCGTGATACTACAAAACGAGAAAAAAATTAAACATAGGGGCGAATTTAGAAAATTTATTAGGGGTGAAAAGCTAATTACATAAAAATTCTTGCTTGATTTCAAGAAATAAAGTGCAACGTCCTCAACCACGAGTCCATGTGATCGTGTTTGGCAAAGATGCTAGTGATAAATATATAATAACATAATATTTTGCGGGGGCGACGACTGTCCCTCTCAGGTACACGTATGAACATACTCATGGAATGATATTTTTACTTGACAGAGGTAAGTTGGTTGATTATCTTACACGAAAAACATTTAGTATGTGAAATTTAATACATGAATAAAGTTTTAGCTTGTTGATTTTAAAAGTTGTTGAGATTTTTGATGTCTGATACAGAGAATATATATACATCACTTTGCTCTCAAAACAATATATGAATTCCCGTTTCACTCCTTGAAGGGTTCGATAATATTAAATGTGGAATATAAACGATACTAACTCGTATATCATATTGAAAACCGAGTTGATAGTACATCGTTGTTTTGGACAATTTTTCTTTACCCTTTGCGTCGAATACAATAACTAGGACTTGTATTACGCTTACACTATCCAAAAACCACTTTGAATATGTAGATGTATTGGAAAGCCAAAATCACTTTTCCAAATTTTGCTCAATTCTACTAGAAAATTGCTTTAATATTTGTGCATTTGACAAGGGGTGGAGCCAAGTCTGGACTGGTCGGATTAGGTAAGGCTACTATGATTTAAAGGGTTGGGCTAAAAAATTAAATTTCTTAAAAATTAATGCTAAAAATTTTTCCTTTTGAAAAATTCCATGTGGCTGGAGCCCACCCTAGCCCATTGGGTGGCTCCGCCCCTGCATGTGATGTTATGGAATTGTGCTTGGTTGGTTATCATGATAGGTTAATAAGAAGAAACAATTCCCTCGTTTTTTCCATTTTAAATCCATGTATTCGGGTCGGGTTAGCCCACACGGACAACCCACCCGTTTCCAACACTCCTTAATGCAATCTTGTTAACCATGTATGTGGTAGAAAGTTTCTTTGATGCTCGGTACTGTCATTGAGGGTAGTATGGTTGGGGAGCCCCGAAGACTACCCTTTATTTCAGGACACCCAAAACATAACCGTGGTAGACAAAGCGAACCCTCTACAGATTTTACATGTACTACGTTATCAAATGCAGTGAATTGTCAGCATCACATTGAATAGAGAGTATGGATGCTGGGGAATAATGAATAGATATGGTCCACTATATTTAATGGGTCCCTGTATGGACCAATTTTCTGGTGATAGAGCCTTTCAGTTTCCTGTAATAAACACAGTCCTGGACCAAATTAAGAGAACGAAAGAAAGGGACACACAGTGTCGTCTGAAGATCGATATGCTTAGTTCGCCAATGACTGCAATCCCGAAGTTCGAGTCAAGCTAGATGCATTTGTTCAAGGCTCCGGATAGTAACTTTAGGTCTTGCATATATATATATATTCACACTGTATACTATAGATTAATTAATATTATAAGATTTTAAACTCAATTTGAACTATCAAGCTACAGCTCGAGCTGGAGGCTATACGGGAGAAAATCTGCATGCGCTAAGTGTGGCCATGTTGCATGCATCCTACACATATTTTATATACGTAGTATACGTGGGATGTATACATCGAGACCCACACACGATGCATGAGTATAACTTCTATATAATACCCCAACTTTTTTGTCCGAAAATGTCAAATTTCGGGAACTTCTAATATTTAATTTCTTTCCTTCATACATTAACCAACTCAATTGATATGTCAATACCCACTGACAAGTAATTCTAAACTCAATGGCTAACATCTTTGATGGCACGAAACCCCAATCGAATGATTTTTTTGCTTCGTTTGTTTCTTCCACATTTTGTTGATATCTTGTGCAACTTTAATGGCATCTACCGCCGCACCAGATAGACCTTTTCTAGCGAAGCCAACAGCGTAAAGCCCCCGTTTTCCTTTCCATCCATTTGGAAATCCGTCTCCTGAGAATAATTCATTTTCCTGCATAATACACCAAGAAAAGTAGGTGAAAAATGATACCATGTGGATGATTTTTTGTAGCTTAGAAAAAAAATAGTAAATAGTAAACATTTTAAAAAGGATGACTAAATCAAATCAAGATGTTTTCATGACTACTACTTGATTTTGCTGACGATAACAGCACATAGTTTTTTTTTCAAAATAAACATACTAATTTAGTTTATGAAAAATATTATTGTCGGAGCAATTATTATTGCTATCATAGTATTTTTCGTCATAAATTCTCAGTAGCCACTGACATAATCTTGAAAAAAATCAATCATTCTTTGAGTGGCAGGGTAAAATCTCTACAACATTTCAGATTTCCTGTTGCCAATAATTTAAAAGATTATGTTTGATTAGCATATATATATATATAATATATATATATATATATATATATATAACCTGACTTGTAATAAGATTCAGAATATAGAATCTTTCTCTACTGTCGCTTTGAATCCAACTAGATTTTACATACGTATGGTATGGTATACGTAGAGATACTTACATAAGCATATATATACATCAAAATACTTGTGAAAAAAACTCATAAATTTGGATCTTCCGGCCTTAGCCGAAGTGGTAAATCTAATGTCTTCTATTAGACGACTCAAGTTCAAGTCGACGCCCGTAGCAAACACTCATAAACTTGAATTTTCTAAAACAACAGTAATTCTCACCTTTAACCATGATGGAACATTGCTAGAATATCCGGTCGCCAAAATAACCGAATTGATTTCGAGAAATTCCCCATTAATAAGCTCGACTCCTCCATGCAAAAACTTGTTGATTCCAGGGAACTATTTTGACATCACCAGATTTGATTCTTGAAAGTGTGCCTGTATCCAAAACTGGTGTCTTGCCTTCACTGTTCTTGAGCTGTAAAGGACCCAAACATGGTCTGTTTAGGCCATATTTTTGTGTGTTTCCAAGAATCAGTGTTGCTGCTGTCAGCAGTATTTTATCTACAATCCAAAGTGGCATCCATTTTGATAATGAAACTGCCAACTCAAATGTTGATTTCCCCAAGATTTCCCTTGGCAACACATGAACCTATATTCAATCAAGAAATAAACAAATATGAATAAACTACCAATCTAAATGATTGTCAACCAACATTCTATCTAATATATGAGATTGTAATTCAAATCAACTGGTAATGAGTGGAATAATTCATGTATATTATAAAGAGTTAGACAACTCTCAACACGCCCCTCACGCATGACATTATATAAGTCAAACATGTGTATTGAAAATGCGGGTGACGATGAGCATGTATGTGAAATAGTCACTTCGGACTCATAAACAATTGGAAATGAGTGGAATAACTCATATATATCTTATAAAGATCTAATATAGCTTGTAAATTCCTAACGTGGGACAACTCTCAATAATATCCACTAATACATTAAATA
Source organism: Haberlea rhodopensis (assembly GCA_907163345.1). Classification (NCBI taxonomy): domain Eukaryota; kingdom Viridiplantae; phylum Streptophyta; class Magnoliopsida; order Lamiales; family Gesneriaceae; genus Haberlea; species Haberlea rhodopensis. The sequence goes on from CAJQUN010000052.1 coordinate 1,542,839, forward strand.
TGGTAATTATATATGCACCTTAGCAAGCTAAAATCTCCCATATTTTTAAAATGATAGCTGAAATGACTCATTTGATGGTTATTTTGTTGAATATATGTTTTTGACGCTTCTATGCATGTAATTTCTTCGAAACTAAAGTTTTTAATTAAATTAAAAAATATATTATGTAATTCGGAAGAGTTTCTACTAAATAATGGGTACCAATAAAGTTTTTTCACAGGGAAAAAAATACTCACAGGACTGCGAACCACCATGAATGGAATCGCATTATGATGGCAAAGATCAAGGCAAATTTCCATTCCAGAATTTCCACAACCCACAACTAAAACACGCTTTCCCCTGTAAACTTCCCCCGTTTTATAATCGCAAGCATGATTTACATTCCCTTCAAACTCTTCAAATCCTTGGAACTCCGGTAGAACTTTCTCCGCATTCTCTCCCGAAGCCACCACAAGCCACCTGCATATGTAATCTACCCTTGATTCATTCCTTTTAACCGTCTTCACACGCCACATTCCACACGTTTCATCGTAAGTTGCGGACTGGACCGATTCGTTGAATCTTGGATCAATCTCGAAATGTTTGGCGTATGATTCGAGGTATCCGATGAACTGATGTTTCGTGGGGTATTGTGGCAAGTTTTTAGGAAAAGGGATGAAGGGAAGCTCGCAGAATTGCTTTGGAAGATGGAGTTTCAGACGATCATACGTCCGGTTTTGCCATAGCGAGGCAATGCAGTTATCTTTTTCAAGAATCACAAAGGGAACTTCTTGTTTTCTGAGGCAAGCACAAACAGCTAAACCTGAGGGACCTGCACCAACGACGACCGGGCCGCTTACGAGTATGCAGCGGCCCGAAAAATAGTCGTCTCGATCGAATTTTCGAGCCATATTTGGTGGCACAGAACAATGGTCACAATGGTTCATCAAGATTGTTGTTCTTGATATGATCCAAACTTACAAAAATAATTTAGTATCAAAAAAGATAATTGATTTTGACTGAGGGAGATATATTATGAATGTGGAATGTTTGAATTGGGAAGGGGGCAGAAGAAGGATTAAAGCAGTGAAAATTTAGTTTGAAGGAATGTGTGGAGGGGGATTACAGGGATGGAGAGGTTTAAATAAGGAATGTGGCCTTAAAGCCAGCTTTGTAATTAGGATTTGAAAGGGTGTTGTTTTTGTCGTTTTTAAAATTATTGATTTCTCAATTATTCACTTCCTTTATGTCTCAAATTATCGGAATTTTGAAGCTCCTAGACCTAGTTCAGTTGGTAAGAGTTCACCTCTAATTTGTAGATACTCGAGTTCGAGTCTTGTAGTATGTGAAAAAATATTTAGCCCATCTTCCTCTAAAAAAAAAGTTATCGGAATTTTGACCCGTTAAGTTTACCACCTTTCAATTTGCTAAAATTACAATTTCAACTAATACAAATAATATATTAATCCAGTTTTATCGGGGGCAACAATTGCCAATGTTGAAAAATGATCGAAATATAACGACTGGGATGCATCGTGATTTAAAATGTTTGAGTCGCATCAATTACATAATTCATATTTTTTTTTATAAAATGAAAACTATTCAATTTTATAAATAACTTCAGAATCACGATCACGTGTTAATTCTAATGAATTGTAAAGTTGTGCAGTTATTGAATGAATACAGATGGGGAGCAATGATTCTTTATATTGGAAGAGCGATCAAAATGTGAGTCTTTGCATTGCTACCACCAATTTTAATTAGCACAAGTATTAGTGATCAGGTATACATACCAACCGCTAAGAAATTCAATAATTTATACATAGATAGTTATGTGTGGTTGAGGGAAAACTTTGAAAAAATATCACAAGGATATTTTAAAATAATCATATTAAAGATCTTATAAGGGATATTTATATAAAATAATTTTAATTAATATTTTAAGCATTAGATGCCTAAATAACTGTATTTGTTTGACAAATATGCGAGTATCAATGAATCAGGTTCTACGATGTTTTATTGATAAACTATCGATTGTTACAAATACTAAGGTCATTTTTATCTCATTTACAAATTGTCAGATTGACAATTGCAAATTCAATATGACAATTACAAGTAGAACTGCACGGATAAATGCAATCTTAAAATATGATTAAAATATAATAAAGTATTGAGTGAATATCATTAATTGAAATTGAAGTGAGTTATATGGATATATATGATTTGAAATTGTTGGACGGTTGGACCAAATTTTGAAATTAGTTTGTAATTACAGGGATAAAAACAGTCTAATAATGCAAAATATATGAACAGTCACAATTAATTATTTTGTTATTACACAATCAACTTAACAATAAATGATTTTATAATTCCTTAAGTAAGCTTAATATATATAATAATAAAGGATTTGCGAAGACATTTTTAGTAAGAAATCTTTATATACCAAAATAATCTTTCTAACCCCATACTTAATTAGAATATATTAATACATAAATCTTATCTAAGATCACGAGCATTTATTCGTTCACTATTTTGGACCCTAAATCGGTCAAATCCTATTGAAAGTTTTGACTTATTTTACTCATCTAAGTAAAATCTAAAATGACAAGAAATGGCCATTTGACCAACTAAAATGGCGTCGACTCTTAGCATTAGGTTGCCTAGGTACGTTCAATCCGGTATGTAATATTTTTTTTTTTTTTTGAGTCGAGGAGATGCTAAATTAATTTTTTTGTCAAGCGTGACTCGAGCTCGAGTCTGTCTAAAGTGAGTATGAGTTCTTATCCATCCCATCAAAGTCGGAGAGCTAAATCTGGTATTTAAATTGAATTCTAACTTCAAATAAAGTTTTTTTAAAAAAAAAAATTATGACATTCATCTATACAACAGTTAATATACAAGAAGGTCATTTCATTAAAAAAAAATAAGGGTAATTCCATCTCCAAATTTTCTTGTATCATTTATTATATACATCAAATAAAAAATCTTCATAACGTAAAATCTTAAATTTGGGATTCAATATGTATATATATAAGGGCGAACATTTATAGAAGGAAATAGAGCTGGGTGCAATAATGCCCCTGTTAGGATAGCGATCGAAACAAAGCGTGCTTGAACTGTTGGATAATTTAAAACATTTGAGTTGCACCTTGACCATCAGATGTACCTTTTTGTTAAAGTGACAAATGTTTGATCATACACTTGATATCAGAGTCAATGTCATATATTCGATTATAATGAGTTGCAAGTTAGTGCAATTAGTGAAACATGATTGTTGGGTGCAACATTTGTCGTTACTGGGAATACGATCGAAATGTGGCGCTTGAAATGCTTTATGATTTAAAAGAATTGAGTTGCATAATTACCATTATCTATAATTTTTGATAAAACGACAAACGTTTGATCCTATAAATAATTTTACGCACACCATGCATGAATCCATTGATGGCTCATTGCATGCACTTGTTCATTATTACCAAATACGGACGCATGTATCTATAGCTAGCGTTCTTGAAATAATTGCACAGAGAGATTATATTGAGTTCGATTACAAAATCGAGTGGAAGACACTCGACATAACATGCTCTATAACTGATTAACCATTTGTAAATCATTTTAAAGATATGCAAGTGAATATGTAAAAGTAGTTTGGTTGAAGTATTTTATCAAACACTTAGTGAGCTACACTTGGTGTTCTAACAAACACATAAAATGATTCACAATGCTAACCAAAACAGTAAGATAAATAAATGCAATAAAGTAAATAACACAAGTATTTGTTTCTTGAAGTTCGAAGCACAAACAATTCTACGTCTCCCCTTCTTCCATTGCAGGAAGGATACACAAGAAGACTTTGGTTTACACTGTTCAGTATACAACCCTACTTAGGCTAATACCACATAGATAGTCCTAAACTCCTAGCCCACACAGAATCACAAAAGCTTATGTTCTTTAACGTCTCACATGAAAAGACATCACCCAATTATGATAAATTACCAACTGTTACAACGTTATTCTCTATTCTATTTTAGCTCATAAATACAATGAATAGAGTGAATACAAATTTCATAATGAATCTGATATAGCAAGATAAGTGTTGCTAAAAGGTTTGGGGAGTGCTCTTCTTTTAGCAGATTTTGTTTTTGAAGTTCTCCATTTGAATCACAAGTGGGTTTGCTTTGAAATTCTTGGATTGATCTTCAATCAACTGTTATTGAGCTTCCAAATCATGTATATATAGCTCCAAATAATGATATATGCGTTAGATATAAGAATATAGCCGTTGGGAGAGTTTTGGTAAGTTTCCCGATCTTGCAACAATCATATTCTTGTTTCTGGACTGTTTTTGGAAGTCTGCTGTTTGTTCCAGTAGGGTAGTCTACTGGTCGAGTCCGCTAGTCGACGTCTACCGGTAGTGTCTACTTGTCAAGTGCTTCAGCAAGGTAGTCTACTTGTCAAGTGCTTCAGCAAGATAGTCTACTTGCAACTTGCTGGTCGAGTCCGCTGCTCTAAGTTCGTTGGTCGATGTCTACTGGTTGAGTCTACTGCTCAAGATAAACTGGTAACCTGTTGGTTGATGCTTCGAGGTCTGCTGGTCGAAGGTCTACAGCTCAAGGTTGAACTCTGCTGCCAACTTTGCTGTCCAAAGTCTGCTGTTCTGTTCTCTTGGTTCTGGGCAAAGTGATCAACATGAAAATTGTAGCCATTTATCTTAGCTTTCAATGGAATCAAGAATCGATTGATTTCGAGTTTGTATGAGAGAGTTATGCTCAAAATACGAGGCGATACTCCTGCTGTAAGTCTACTGATTTCGTGTGCACAATACAAGATTTGCAGAAGTTTTTTGCCATCTTAACGTCCGATTTAGTCTTTGACTTCTGAAGATGATTTTTAGATCATTGACTTATATTTCCAACCCATACTTAATCATTCCATTTCGATAAGCAAGCTGAGAGTTATGGCCAATAGACCACAGCTGCTATGATTTGTCCACTGCTGTTTCAGCTTTGCACCAACAGGCTCTTGAAGACAAATTTTTGTCATGTAAACCTTCGAATCAGGTCTGCTGGCATAAAATACAGCTTGTAGTAAATTGAGTTTGCTATCCAACCTCTTTGGGAGCACGTCGTTTCGATAACTGAGCTATGAGATATGACTGATTTAGTCAGCAGCGCTCGGGGTCTAATGGATGTTGAATTCTTAATTCAGCATCATAGCTTCAAGTTATTTCTCAACAATTCATCAATCTCTAAAATATCATCTATGGACTGCACACTTGATGAAATATATTAACATCACAATAACAAGTTTTGTTAACATCAAAATCAAGATTATTCGGGTTCCCAAAACCAACAATACTATTAATAAAGCAAGAGCACTCTAGACATGTCGTACCAATTTTGATATTCCAAAAATACACTCACACTACAAAACACCTATATATTTGTATTCCAAAAATATCACTCACAACACAAAATAAAACACGTCAATCTAAAATAAAAACACAAGCTTCATTAATAATTTTAAAATACTCGAGTTCGGGATGTGCTTCTGAGCTCAATTAATTTAATTTAAGCATACTTTAAAAATATATAATTACAAGATATAATGCTGATTATTAAATAATATAATTTAAGGTCGAACTTAGATAAATAAATATATTCTAACTTATTTGAATTCAGTTCATAATATATATATATATATATATAGTTTTTTGAGAAATTATCAAGAAACTTTGTTGAATATAGAAAACGTTCAACAAAACTCATATTTATCAAGTTCTTTACATTTAGTATATGATCTTTTAATAAAGAAGAATACTCTTATATAAGCAAGAATGCACTTACGAATTATACCCTTTTTTAAATAAATAAATAAAAATAATAATAATAACAACAACAATAATAATTAGGATACCATTTTCTTGTCATGTTTGGTCAAAATCTTTCAATTCATGCCCATTCGAGACTCATTCATCACCAACGTTGATATCACCATAAGAAGCATGCATGTAGTTCCTCATCTCAAGTCATTGTTTTTTTTTTTTTTTTTTTGTGATAAGAAAATAGCTTATTTCAGAGAGCACAAGAAATGCTCCAACCCTAAAAAAAACAATTAAACGAAACTACAACGACCCGATATGACACATTGAATGCCAAAAAACACAAGATACAAACGTCAAACAAGTGAGTAGACAGCACATCATTGAGTAAAACAAAACAAGTTAGTCCACTAAATGCAACAACCAAAAAACTAAAGCAGAAGGTCAACACCAAATTGAATCCACCCTGCATGAGGAGAATCGATATGAGACAACCTCCCAGTCTGAACAATATCGTGAGAATGCGTCTCCAGTACCATCTCTTGAAGGATAACACTAGATTGAATACCGGTCGGACAAACTTCGAAGAACACACACCGGAGTCATCATCCAATCCACTAAGGAGTACAAACAATTCAACAAGCGTAGATATCCAAGACCAGTATCTGACTTTAATCTCCTCAATAACTTTATCCTTATTTGGATCCATATCTCTGAAAATTACCCCACTCCTTGCATACCATAAGCTCCACATAACACAGTGCCAAAGTCCACACCACAATTTACCACAACTCCTATAATGGTTCAAATCTTGATGTTGGATCAAATGTTGGGTAATAATGTTATGATATATCAATTTTTTTAAACCAATCACATTGAGTTGGTCCATAAATGTGACTCACAACGGGTTATTTTCCAATTATGTGAAGCTGATGTGTATATGAATTATTGGGAACTCGTTCCCAAGAAGAATAATAAAAGCAAAGTATCGCAATCTATGAGTGGGCACGAGACGACGGTGCCAAGTGAGGCGTCCACGTGAAGTAGGCAATAGGGGACTGCAAATTGCACCTGCGACCGTAGGCTGCTTCTCACAATTCACAGTTTTTGAACCATACTTACTCACGCATGCATTTTCATTAACTATGTGTGTGTGTGTGTGTTTTTTTTTTAAATTTAGTGACATAATAATGAATAGCATATGATTGAAACTGAGACCACCTTCTAAAGCATGCATTACCCTTGTATTCGTACCCTACATTAAAAATTGCATGGGCTAAAAAAATTGAATATAGTATCTGGAGTCCAAAGGGATCAACGAGGATATTTTGACCAAAAGAAGTTATTGGAGAAAACTGACGAATGTACGCGACCCACCTGTCTTGATTTCTTTTATGGTTCATATATCTTACCACAGTCCATTGAGATTAAAAACTTAGTTGCTGTAACAATGGAATTCGTGGATATGAACACATTAATTTATACTAGCTACCTACCACCTACTTATAATTTCACATTGACATTGCTATTGTTGTTTATAATTTGGTCCCCCCTACAAAGCCCCAATTCTTTGACAGCCAAGTGCCAACCATTGTTCGTACATAATTTTGTAGCTGCCTATGTATAAAATTATAGAATACTCTCAAGATTCGTTAGTTTATTAACAAGAGAGATGTGGAAGCTTTTGGTTGCTTAATTTCTTACCAAACCATTTAGGAAATTAAATTGTAAAATGAAAGGTGGAATCGTCCAAAATTGTGAGATATTATAAATAAAAACTCGTCTTATTCAAAAAAAAATATAATAATCATTTTCATAATTATTAATTTTTAAAAATTTAATAGGGAAAAAATAGAAATAATTAGTAAAGCAAGGTACATGTACATGAGGTTAGCTGGTTAATTAGTCGAGTCTCTACTATTTATGCAATCACAATCAATATCTATATACTATATATAAAGCGTGTGGATCTCGGTGGTCCAACAATTTCAGACCAACGTCTAATTACACTCACACTCCTGTCAATCTAAAATATTATCATCACAAATGTCATGTATGTGTCCACTGGTTTACTTTATCCCCTTCTCAATCTTACAAATTATTATCACACATATCATAAAATTACCATATACCCTAAAAAGTTATTAAAATCCAAAAATAAATAAAAATAAAATACTGTATAATCATTTCATAATTTAAATTTTAAAAAAAAACTAAAACAAAATAATAAAGAACGTTACAATTATCGCATCATTTTTTAAAAGAAAATACTGCGTGCAAAATGGACTAGTATATATAATGGGAGTATTAGGGTTTTGGAAAGTAGCACTTGTTATAAATTAGGATTTGCTCTCTGCATTTGATACTGATAAGTCGAAGTAGAATTTATCATATTTCCATGCATAAGAGCAAAATTGTTTATGAGATTCTTTATATATTTTATACTAATAAAAATGATTGGTATGGAGCCCCATTTTGATTAGCTTTGGGTCCCATATAAGATTGCCTTACAATTACTTTAAAAATATCTAATTTCCCACCATTTTGATTATCTAATAAATTTTGATCTACCTAATAATTTGTTTATTTAATCAGCAAATCTTTTTCATGACTTTAATTTATAGGCAGACATAAGAAGAATGCTTATATGCACCAAGGTGCACGGTACATTAATGCACAGTGCACACAAGAATGTCACGCATACGAAAAATGTTTATATGCACCAAGATGCACGGTACATCAAGACATTACAAGAATGTCCCCCAATACGAAAAATACTCATCGCATCTAAAATGGTTGGACCAATAAGAACGTGAGAGTCATAAAATTCTTGAATTATATATATACTTTTTAAAAATGAGTTTTACAATTTAAAAAATAAACATTTGATGTAATATATATAGCTTTGGACAGTACAAATCAACCCAATCTATCATCAAAATTACTCTACCCCGTTTATCCAAAAGTTCCAAATGTTTGATGATTTATATTATATTATATACAATAAATGCCCCATGAATCAGAATCAGAATCAGAGATTTAGCTAGATAATATATTATTTATATTATATTGCCCAAAAAAAATAAATAAAAAATCTCCATTGACACCATTGGGTGGGCCCATTATTTTCTTGGAACCTAAGTATATGATATACCAGTTTCAGTCTATATTATTAATTATATATTTATCAGCTCCAACTTGTCTGAGAAAATTTTTGTATGTATCGGATTTTGTTGCACATCAATACACATAAATATATATGTCTATCATGTATGTATATATTTGTAAATGTGTTGGCTGTATGGCAGAACCCGATCTATAAGCATGTAAAGAAATTAGAAAATATTAATTATTATTAATTAATAAGATGGTATAAAAATTGAGCATGAACATGTATGATTAATTAGTTTGGTAGATGGGTTTTGAACGAATGACGATCTAAATTAACTTTGATTTGTGACATTGTAGGGAAACGCACCACCTTATTCCATTTAAAAGACCCTTTGTTTTAGCTACCAATATCCCACCAGGCTTCAATATATTTGCCAAAAAATTATGCGATGTTAATACGGTGAAAATTACGACTAACTCCACTGTAAAACAATTTTAATACGACTATTATCCTATGATTTGAACAATAATATTTTGGACATAAGTTATCTATTCAACTATCATCCTAAATTAAAATCTGCTGATGTCATTTTGAATTAATCTTATTTTGCAAATATCATTTCGAAGTAATTGATTTTTAGAAATATTTAAAAAGATATAACGATATTAGATGTTTTTTACATGGTAAGGGAGGTATACATAATTTTTTTTTAAAATTGGGCTACAAAGAACAATTTCGCTAGAGGAGTGTATATATAATTGACCGTAACATAAATTCAAAACATATTAAACTACGGATTCTACTCCGCTCTATTTAATAACATTGTGAGAGTACATTTTTAGTTTCCCCCTCTTTTTTTCTTTGATTTATTATTTATGTTTGCCTATGGTTGATGCTAAATTAAATGTTCCCAAAAGACTCTTAATGGGAAGCTCTAATCCCACTTTGAATAAAAGGGTATGTGCAGCGAACCATTTCTTCTAGTCCAATGTATATGTAGAGATTTCATTTTTCCCCTTGGTTTTCAAGAAACTCCCATTAGATTCATGCTCCAAAACCCTTTGTTTACGGTTTGTAAGCAAAAATGTACCCCTTCGCCTAAAGAATCACCATAATGAGCAATCGAGGAAGCCAAATCAATGAATTAAATCAACATTCTGGAATGATAACCAGGCTCAATCAACTGGTAAGAGAAACATCGAAATGCAAATGTACCTGGTGATCCAGGTTCACAATCCTTAAATGCGAAATAGGCCAAAGCAAACAATGCACCTCTGCTCTGGCATGAAAAAGGCCATAACTTTTCTTGTCAACCATGAAAAGTAAGAAAAACATAACATTATGCAAGCTTTCAGTTACCTATACAGATGTAGCTATAAGTAAAAGCTAATCTAGAGACAATCGTGAGATTAATAGTCATACAAAGAACGTCGATTCAAGGAAAAAAATAGACATGATAATTGGTAAACTGAGCAATTCACACAGCCAAATTCCAGCATTGATAAACATTTTTTGGTTTATGCAAGTCAAGAACAGCTGCTCACGAAGAATCTCTCATTGAGTAATTGCTAACATAAACGCCGAGATGACTTGATCCTAATGCCAGGGAAAAAGACTATTTGAATAAAAGCAACCACCCATCTACCTACACGATTAAACCTAGGAACTTATTCTAACTATGTAAAATACATTTGGGGGCTGGGGCGGCTATGCGATACTCAAGAGGAGCATAACTCGGTAAAAAAAATTGAGGCGGTGGATATACATTATATTAACTGGAGATGAAACGTTTGCTAAATCAAAGTATGCCTGAGAATTTAAAGGCTCAGAAGTCGGAAGCCATAGCCTTTCTTATTGCAAAAAATCGAAGGCTGGATTTTCAAGAAGTTCCACAGCAGGTTTTACACCTCTGAAATTTGAATCTTGGAGAGACTTGCTAATATCATCAACTGAGAATGGGATGCTGCAAAATAAAGAAGTTAATTAAATCAGGGATTTTTTTTTTTTTTTTTACGTTTATAAAACAGAGCTTTCTCTTGTTACATTGAATTGTCATCCAACAAGAAGGAGTTGCTATCAGCTTCATTAGACTCCTCTGTATTTTGTATCTTCATACTTGATATTACCTGGTGAGAATCATCGCAATGTGGGGAATGCAGTTGTTGAAGTAATTAGAGCAACCAATATTTAAATCATGGTCTACCACTATTAGATAAATGAAAAACGATGAAAGTACATAAGAATAAAGATGAAGGAAACTTACGTCTGGCGATAGTACAATAAGAATAAAGATGAAGGAAACTTACGTCTGGAGATACACTACTGGTGTTATAGTTCTCATCCCAATAAAGCGTACAGATTCTATGAAGCTGTTGGATGCTTAGTATCTGCAAAAAGATGATAAAAAATATATAAACTTCTCAACTAAATTTTGTTCATATATTCCTTACAGCTATATAAAGAGAAATGGTCTAAACATAGACACATATTGCTGTCCAATCTCATGCGAGTGGAGATTTCTCATTGAGAAAAATATAGAAGGGAAGCATGATGAAGGAAAAAGAAAACAGAAACGAAACACAGATTGGTGTATAGATCCCAAATAAAACAATGAAAGAAAAAGGAACCCAAACATCAAGACAGACTTACAGGGCATAGGTCAGTTGTGAGATCGTCATAAGTTATTCTAGACTTCTGGTGTATGACCTGAGCACCAATTTAGATGTTCAGCCCAGCTATTCTTAAAAAATGTGTCGGTATGTGAGGATATTGCAACAATGTTAAGTCATTCAATGAGGAGTTAAAGTTAGCGGGCAAAGGACAAGAGGTCGTACCAGAAATCCCACAGCCTGTCGTACATGTTTTAATTCATCCCATGATGAGCCTGCATACTGTAACATGACACCTAATTATGCAATCTAAAGATGGCATCATAACTGTTTTAAGTATTGAAAGAAACTCTAGCAATGTAACTGCTATCCTTGTATATAAACCATATGAAATATACCATTGGATCACATGGTCTCATGTGGTATATGTTAATCCATGAGAATCCCATGTAGACTCCATTTGATCCAAAAGTATAAATGGTCCCAGTATATACTATCAGGGGTGTAATATAAGGAGATTATACAATGCAACTTGAACTACTCGGCAATTAAAGCAAGGCCTAACTATACTAGTCACACAGTCAAAGCCTACCTCTTCTTGTGCATGTCCGCACCAAAGTTCTAGCTCAGCTAAGCCTGCTTTTACATATTCCCCATTTCTAAATGAGCAGCACTCTCTGCGTAGGAGAAGGCTGCAGAAACAAGTGAAGAAAATTACAAGAGTAATTTTGTGGCATATAACAACAAAAACTATCAACAAAGCAATAAGAACTACCTATTAAAAAGCTGCACATTTATATAGGAAAAAATTTGGGAGAAGATTTTCTGGACAAGTACCGGAGGAACCTGAAACAACAAATTCCATAAGATGAAGTGCAGACATCTCACAACAATTTATGGTTATGTCTACTTACAAAGTTCTCTTTCAGTGTACTTAGAAGACTATTTAGGCTATCAATGATGCTTTGCCAATGACTTGTTCGAGAATTGCTGTTGAATGATCGATTAGAAGATTTAAAAGAGTTTCCTCTTGATGTTCTGGATGCCTGAATGTGTTAGATTGAGATTTGGAAAACTGATCATCAGCACACGGAAAGAGAAATTTGTACCAAAAAATATTACTTGTCAGCAGATCGATATCATAAATAAAAGAAGGAAATGAGTAAATAATCCTAGAGGAATATTCTTGATAGATTTCAGAACGCGACTTTCACTTCCTAATTCAAACAGCATTTCAAACTGATTTCTATTTTCTCAAAGACAAGAAGCAAGTTCGTCCTAGAGATGAAAATGTTTCTATTCTCCTGTGGATAAGAGATATCTTTATATATATGGAGGGAGGTTTCATAAAAAATAAACATATAAGTAAAAGCTCCCGTTCAGAAATGTTCTTGTCCGATTTCACACATTAACTGTGTCTTACGCAATCAGCATTTTAAAATAAAGTTTTTATTTTGCAAAACTTCGAAAAATATAACACGAGAGGGGAAGGCAGACAATGGTAACTAAGACAAAGCATCTCGCCCATGTTCCATAAGCAAGGTCATATGAAACATAAAAGGTAAATACAAACGAGAGATGACCCACGGAAGGTAATCCCAGAAAGTAAATAATTCCTAGCAAAATTCTTTCCAAAAGGAAGAAGATGCTTCAACCTGGATGCACAAATAAACCAGAGAAGACAATTCTTTCTTTGTATTGTCTCGAATGATTCCATAGATCTTTTCAACATAAGCAGTCAACTGCTGCTTGAATAGCAAAGCTGGATACTTGGCCTCAACTTGGAAGACCCCATCAAGTCCACCTATTGAAAGGTTGGAAGAATAAGAGGATGACCGAAAGCCCTGAAATGTTACCAAAAATTATTTCTGTTAGCCTTTTGGTGCGTAACCAAATTTTGATAAGAAAATATTTAAAAGCAGATATCTTTCTTCCACATTTTTTCTGGAAAGGGCATTCAATGATAATGATGAAGATCTTTATACCTGGGCCATCCTTCCGAAAAATGATGTAGACTGGGGTGATTTTCTTGGAGTCGAACTTGTCGCTTTAAGTGTTTGCTGCAGTAAAAACAGTAGCGTAGATGTGTTGGAAAGCCAGTAAGCCATATGATCGTTGTTTGCCTGGTCCTGAAACAAGATATAAAACAACCAATATTCACTAGGTTAGCAGTATAACGAGATGATGTTGAGCTACATCAATCCAGAATAACAAGGCATTTGAATCAATGGGTGACAGCAGGACACTACTGAGACATTTTAGTATTTGACTTTGTCGATGTTCTTTTTGGTTCACAACAACGTAAATATAAATCAGCAGCTTCAGAAACACAAGCCCCTATTTTGTTTATGATCATTTTCAGAGCATCCATCACTCCAAAAAAAAAAAGGGTTAAGAATGTACTTCAGAAAACATATATTTACTATTTTAACAAGTGGAAAGTGAAATAAACAAATGTCATGAATCACAGAGGAACTAGACCGTTCAATTCAACTCAGACTCGGTGTTTGGCTCAAAACCCCAATTGATGTTTGGACAAAGATGTTCCAACTTCAACCCTATGAAAAAATTTCAATCAAGACATTATTTCACATTTCGTACACACTTGTTGTGCGTGATTTGGGTTCTGCATACTGTTTCATGCGGATTTGCAATTTCTGGGTGCTTGCTGCGATTTTTTCGTTGGGCTTTGTGCGGGGTTGTTTTGAGCAGATCTAGGGTTTCCGATATTGGAACTTTGCGATCTGGCTCTCACGATTTGTTCTTTCTTCTTATCGGTTGTCAGCTTAATATGAGTTGGAGAGTGTAGTCCACTCATACGTTTGCGTCGAGTTCTGCCAGTTCTTTCTAGTTCTTGGATCATCACGTCTTGTGAGTTTCTGATTTGTGTGTGGTAATCGGTACTTCTGGCAGCGGAGTTTGCGGCGTCCTTGCACGGTTGTAGTGCGTTTGAGCCTTGTACGGTGGTTGTGTGTTTTAGCCTTTCACGGTTATTGTGCGTTTAAGCCTTGCACGAGTGTTATGCGTTTAAGCCTTGCACGAGTGTTATGCGTTTATACTTTTGTCGCGGTGCGAGAACTATTTTGCACAAGTGTTTGCGACGGATTTGCCTGATTGGGGTATTGATTCTTTTGAGACAGATTATTTGGATTGACAAATTGATGTTTTTTGATCGGCCAGCATCAATTTGAGGGGGGACATCTGACAGAAACACAAGTTTTGGCTAGGATTTGTCATGCAATATATCTATATATGTTAATGTTGGATGAAACCAAGTTCTGTCAATAAACCCCGGAGCCAAACAATCTCTGAGAAAGTAGATGACATAGCGCGATATTCTGATTCGATGGAGGATTTAGACACACGGTCTTGTTTCTTACTTTTCCAAGAAATCAGAGTGTTACCAAAAAACATGCACCAACTAGTGATCGAACGCCTAGTATCAGAACAACCTGCCCAATCAGCATCACTATAAGCCTGCAATTAAATAGGAGAATTTAGTGGGAAGTGTAACCCACGAGTAGAAGTACCATGCAAGTAACGAATAATCTGACGGACAGCCGGCAAGTGAAGATGACGAGGGGCCTGCATAAACTGACTAACTTGTTGGACAGCAAAAGCAATATTGGGACGAGTAATTGTAAGATAGTTGAGACTGCCAACAAGTTGCCGGTACAGGGATGGATCGGAAAGAAAATCACCCTCGTCACGTTGATATTTCAATTTCACTTCTAAAGGAGTCTCGCTCGGTCGACCCTCCTGAAGACTCGCCAAAGCAATCAACTCTTAAGCATACTTATGTTGGTACAAGAAAGTACTAGTTGGTGTAGATTGTACCTCAAGACCCAAGAAATATTGTAAAGGACCTAGGTCCTTCATATGAAAATAACTCTGAAGTCGACTTTGTAGCTGAGAAATTAGTCCAGAATCGGTCCTGTGATAACAATATCATCCACATATACCAATAGAAGAACCATACCATTTTCAGTCTTACACTGAAATAAAGAATAATCATACTGACTTTGGGTAAAGGAAAAACCAAGTAGTGTAGACCAAAATTTTGCAAACCAAGCACGTGGAGCCTGTTTCAAACCATAAAGAGATTGTTTTAGCTTACAGACATCTGAAGAGGGTGTAGAAAACATCCCAGGTGGAGTCATATAAATATCTTCCGCAAGATCCCCATGCAGAAATGCATTCTTGACATCCATTTGTCGCAAGGACCAACCCTGAGAGGCAGCAATGGCGAGAATAAGACGAGCAGTAGTCATCTTTGCCACAGGAGCAAAGGTCTCTTCATAATCCACCCCATACTCCTGGCGATTCCCAAGAGCAACTAATCGCGCTTTGTAATGGTCAAGTGATCCATCAGACTTCAGCTTAATAGAATACACCTACTTGCAACCAATCGGCTAAATCCCAGCATCCCAGGTATGGTTTTCAAGAAGAGCTTAAAGCTCCTCTTGCATAGCTTTCTCCCAACACGGCTCTGTGACTGCCTGAGAATAAGTTTTATGAATTGCAATAGTAGATGAAGTAGCATAGTAACCATACCTATCAGGAGGATGAATTGTATGGGGGGATATGCGGAGAACCGGATGAGCCGGTCCCGGATCAGGTTTGGGAAGGGATGGTGAGGATGGGGGCCGTCGTCATTGATAAACAACACCTGCTTTTAAACGAGCAACAAGAGTAGATATATCATCAAAGCAATGAAGTATGACTTGAGCAAAATGAGTCACATGATGTAGGAAGTAGTACTCATGTTCGAAAAAGTGCACATGTCGAGAAACATGTAGTCTTTTAGAAACATCATAACACAGAAATCCATTATGAGCAGAGCCATAACCCATGAAAGCACACCGCACGGACTGTGCTGAAAGCTTATGGCATTCATGCTGAGGCAGATGAACAAAACAAACACAACAAAATGTGTGAGAGTGCACTATAGTCGGGGAATTTGTTATAAAGACGGAAGTAAGGAGATTCAGAATTCAGTTGTTGGGAGGGTAATCGATTGATAAGATAAACAGCGGTAGGCAATGCTTTCACCCAAAAACGTGCTGGAACAGAGGATTCCAAGAGTAACGACCGCACAATATCCAACGAATGTCGGTTTTTACGTTCCGCCACCCCATTCCGTAGGTGTGTAAGGATGACCGTTGAGACACTATACCATTTGCTTGGAGAAACGTCTGAAAGTCATGTGACATGTATTCTCCCCCATTATCAGAGCGTAGAGCTTTGATATGCTTCGAGAATTGTGTCTCAATATGTGCTACAAAGTTCTGAAAAACAGTAAATACTTCTACTTTGGATCGGAGAAAATATATCCAGGTAAATCGACTGTAATCATCAATAAATGTGACAAAGTACTTATATTGAGCATGTGAAATAACAGGTGAAACTCCTCAAACATTACTATGAATAATCTCAAAACATGTATCAGCACGAGCACCATGAGCGAAAAAGAAGAGTTTTACTCTTTCCAAGTCTACAAGCATTGCAATCAAAAACCAAATTCTGACATTGTTCTTTCATCTTTGATACCCAAAAAACCATGCTTTATTAAATGAGATAAAATTAAATGATTCGGATTACTAATCGTTTATGGCAAATCTCAGGCTAATTAAGAACATCACATGCCAATGATAAAGTACGAGGAACAAAAAAATGTAAAGGAAACAATCCTCCCACTTATCCTGCACAATACAACCATTATGAGAAAAATGCACATTATAATTATTATCGACCAATTGTCCAACAAAAATCAAACTAGTAGACAAATCCGGAGAGACAAACACGTCACCGAAAGAAGGAACAATATCACCAACATCTGTAATAGGTAGAGTACTGCCATTTGCAATTTGAATAATTAGAGAACCAGTATACTTCCAGAGATTACATAATGTATCAGAAGACCCAGTCATATGATTGGAAGCACCAGAATCAACAAACCAATGTGAAACAACTTTACCTTGTCCCTGAAGTCCAAACGCAGAAAATGCAGAGAAAATCATTTGTTGCACCAACTCAGGAGTAAGAACACTATGAGGAGTATTGGCCGAGGTGGTCTGGCTCGAAGCAGAAGTAGAAGTACTAGCATGAAGGGCGTGCACACGTCGGTTCTCGGGGCGTGTAGGACATTCCTTGATGTTGTGATCATTCTTTTTGCAATAATTACAAAACTTCTTAGGACAGTTACGAGCAATATGTCAAGGGTCCTTGCAGTTATAACAATGTCGTGAATCCTTTCCACGATGTCGCCCTTTGAGCAGCATAGGCGACATTAACAAGCCCTGAGATCTCTCCGGAAGCGCCACTAACAGCTTGTGTAGCCATTCTTTGTTCTTCACGCATGAGTTCACCAAAACAGACATGCAAAGAAGGGACTGGATTTCGATTTAATAAACCAGCTCGAACAGGTTCGAATTCAGGACGTGGTTTCATGAGAAACTGATCACGTTTGCTTTCCTCATGAATGCGGGTAATGCCTCGGGGGGTACCTTGCTATAAATAAAACCAATGTATTCACTCCAAAGAGTAAGAAATCCAGAGTAAAATTGTTCGATAGTGTGGTTAGCGTGACTATAATTAGAGATGTCAAGTTCCAACTGAAACTTCCGTGCAGTGTTGTCCTGATGATTAATGCGCCTGAGATAGTCCCACATCTCTTTATATGTACTGAAAGAACGTAAATTATTCACCATATGGGCCTCAATAGAACCCAAAAGCCACGAGATAATTCTAGCATCCTTCGTCTCCCATTGGCTTAATTCCTTTGCATCGGTAGGAACGGAAGAGGACCTGTCAATGTGTCCCCAAAGTTCCTTGCCTTTTAAAAACATCCGAAATTGGAATTCCCAAGCAGCATAATTTTTGCCGGTAAATTTAATAACAAAAGCCTCAGTAAACATTGTAAACACAAATACACAAGTAATGGGCACAACACAAATTTTAATTATGGCCCCAACAAGAAGCCCACTTAAATAACAACTATAGCCCGCAAATTAAAAGAGAGCCCAACCAGCTGCAAAATCAATGGAAGCCTTTTAACTAAGAGAACCAAACAGCAGCAAATCACGTAAAAAAATGCAGGGAAGGGATCGAACTCAACATCAATGGCGGTCGACGAAAACGGGCAGATACCGTCTACCCAAACCGATCGAGAAACCAAAATCGATCCAGGGATCCAGTTTCTACCCAAAAAGAGGTGCAAGCGTGCACGCTCAACGCACCAAATCGGAACAAAATTGGCGCCGAAAAACTCTTCACCGAAGAAGATGAAACACGAACAGCAGCGAAAAATGGCCCCAAAAAGATCCTGAAAGTCAACCGCACGGTAGGCCGCCGAGGATTGACGACAGCAGCGGGACAAGGAAACGTAAACAAGAAAATCGCAGAAAAAAATTCAAAGATCCAGTGGCACATCGAAACATGGTTCTGATACCACGACAAAAACACAAGTTTTGGCTAGGATTTGTCATGCAATATATTCTATATATGTTTCCATTGACAATATCAAGGATATTAGAATATATAATAATATATGATTTGATATGATAATATTTGATTTGTAATATAGATGGTAATTAGCAGATTTTGCAGAATTTTAGGGAATCATAGGCTGATTCTTAGACATATAATCTTCTATATAATGGACTAAGTGCTCTATTGAAAGGGATTGAATTGTGAGATTAAGATTAAGATTTATTGACGCTATTTCACCTTTCTCATAAACTCATTACATTTCCATCTCTTCCAATATATCACATCAACTTCAAAATAATATCCAAACAACATTTCAAAATAATCCTCATAATTATTCTCAATTTTTTTAGTTGAAAAGAGTTAAAAACCAACTAAATGCCCTACATGTCTTTCTTCATCAAATTCTCAAATTAGCTGTGCATGGTGGTGATTGCTGTAAGAATCAGCATACCTAATCAATAATATGTTTGATGGCATACCTCTATTGCAGAACCTACATACTGAATGAGACGATCAAATAGGCTAGTTCTTTCAGCTTCAAGGGATTTCCAGTGGATAAGACATTTGTAAATTGTAAAGGCAGCAACTGGTTTTCCTTCACTGAATCCAAGATTTTCAGCAATGCACCTGAAGAGAGCATCTATATTTTCCTGGGAAAACATTTCACGAATTATCAATCAACTAGTGCAAATTTCCCTACCTGAACCAGATATTCCAATCCTTGACAAGGGAGGCCCAAAATACATAAGACTACCAAACATTAAACTTTTTAAAACAGTTTGCTCACAAAAGAAACTGGTGTCACTCGAATCCAAGAGCTACATCCTGGGAAACCAACTACAGACGTGAAATTTACCTATAACTACTACTTGCAACAAAACAGTCTTAATACAAGTTCAAGCAGGTCTAAGACCAACATACACCTTATGCATATACATAAATGCATATTTCGAGGTTTAAAACTTAAAAGTGAATGATCGATCCATTAAGACCTATGAAACTTCTCTTTTTGAAGCACATATGAAAAAGCTTCACCTAGAATATCACGCAAATCCCTCAAATTTTGTCATACCAGGAGGTTATGCTTCTTTGCATGCCCATTCATTTCAAGTTGAGTATATCCCAAATTCCCAGTACTTACTCTTACTAAAGCAGGTGAAAGGAGAAAACAGGAACAAAAGCTAGATAGCTAACACATTAACATACATGTTGCCTTTCGATGTTGGATCTCCTCATCTTATCGTCAGATTCACTCCCAAATTTCTTGGTGGGTGTTGCACTTTGGGGTTCCTGTATTAACCTCTAGACAAGATAAAGAAGAGAGTAGATGTAACATTATGTCTAATCAAGCAAAACGTGCAAACAAGTGTTATTTTTACAGTCCACTTACATGTATACCGTTCTCCACAGGCTGCAAAAAGAAAGAATCAAGGTGAGGAACAACCTACAGTAAATTCAGAAGCACGAGTGAGATATTCAACGACCTCCTAACCTGAATTGTTTGAACTGGATGTCTGGAAAGTTTCCCAGTTGGAGAATTTATCAAAGCTTGCTGTCGGAGAATATGGTCCTCAATTTCTATATCTGAAAGTTTCTCTTCGAGCCTATATAATTTTTAAGCAAAGGGTATCATGAGTCTGGATCAATAAAAGTGAAGGAAACGAATCTGGGGTCTGGGAGATTTAGAAGCTAAATACAAGACTATGGAAATAAATGCAAAAAAAATGAGAAGCCACTAAAGTAACAACCTTTGCATTGCAGTCTTTAACTGAATAATCTTTGACTCTGCCTCCAAATTTTGCCTTAATCGCTCCTCGCTGATCTTGCTAGTTTCCTCAAATATTTTCTCTGTTTCATCTATCTTATTTTCCAGTGAACTAACTAAAGACTGCATAAACAATTTTTAGTACGCAATTATCCATTAGAAGTTGCATACAAGATACCACCAAGGAATAATAAACTTGATCTCATGGATTCACCTTCAGCTTCTCATTTTCAGTCGTTAGCTTATTAACCAGTTCATGATCAAACACGGGCACCTCTTGTAGAACAGGAACAGGCTCAGCCACCATCTTTGCCACTTCAAGTTCCTTGATATAAAATTCTTTAGTTTCCATAAACTGCAACTTCATTTCCTCTAAAGCAGATTGTAATTTTGTAGTTTCCTGATTTTTGGTTTCCTCAATGTCAGCCTAAGAGAACAAATTCAAAAGTTAGGGTTATGAGATGTCGTCTTGCTCCTTCATGGTCTCATAGAGAAAAAGAAGCACAACCCAAACCAAACTTTCACAAGAAGAATGTAGGAAATTTCAAATTTAAATTAAAACAAAACATTACTCTCATTCGTCTCTCCAACTGCAATCTCCAAGTTAATTCTTCAACTTGCTTTTCTAGCTTGCTTTTGGCTTCACGAAGTGCACCAGTTTCCCTTGCAGCCTGACACAGACCAAGAAAACCTATTGGATTTAACACCATCATTTTCAAAGCTAACGAAACAAATTGACAAAGTGAGTGCTATGAACAAATTTGGGCACTTACAAATTCATAACTGAAACTATTTAGGAAATAAAAAAACTAAAATCATATTATCGCACAACAGACAATAAATGTTGGCTTCAAGCTGAGCGCTAAAATAACAAACTATGATTAACTAACAGTGCAGATACCTTATTGTTACAGAAAGTAAAAATGCCAAAACTACTTAATGACCCTTTTTATCTACTTCAATCGAACTTTTGAATGCTTCATAAAAGGATGTAAACAAATCAAATAGATCTTTGAAAATTTCCAAAAGTCTCACCAATTTAAGCTTGCGCAATTCTATTCGAGCAATTCTTGCTCTCCAGGCACATTGAGTAGCAATTACTGCGACCTTCAACCTTGTGTATTGGCAGCGACCCAAGTATCCTCGCCAATGACTCTGGAATAAATGCCATCACAGAGGGACCACTGATTAATTTACAGCGGTTTAAGACCATATAATGAACAAAAAATTTCTGGTACGCAAAAGAGAATGAACTAGACCGATAAATAAACAGAATTCTAAACTCTAAATTGTAGTATATAGTTTAGAGCAAGTCACTAAACAAGGCAATATCTAAGAAAACCTCAAATAGTCTGCATAGCACAAGATAAATTCAGTATAGAATAAATTAGAAGATTTGTGTTACAAGTAAACTACATATTTTCAAAATCAAATACGCTACGATACATTTCCAATGCAAACCGAAAGGATAAGTTGGCTCCGGCATTGATCAAAATGCGGTAAACTTTTTCCCGTTCAAAAAAGATCTCATAGTTCTGCTCATCTCATCATGTATCTGACGTAACTCGCAATCACAATTCATGGTTTTAACAGGCAAATCAAACACAGCATCATATTAAACAAAGTTTGCTATCATTCTTTCGCATTAAAAGTGTGCAGGAGTGATTCTGTATAATCCAATACACAATGTGAAGTAACGTAAATTAAATCAGATGAGTTATTGGCAGACGACATCTGAGAATAATCAAAGATGCAATTAAACTGTTGGAAATATCATTTCAGTTTGAAGATATTTTATTATTCCAATTTAATTACACTTTAATTGTGATTTTCGTAATTACATTAAATTTTGAATCGACATGTTTACCTATAATTTTAATATTCTGAAACTTTATAAAAACTATGTAGTCATAGTTTTATATCAAGAACAAATCAATACGAACTCCTCCCAAATTCCCTGTTTTTTACATCAACTTCCATCAAGTTAGAGGCAGTTGTAAAAAGCTCTCAACTCTAATTTTCAATTTGTCGTTAATGGAATGAAAACGTCACAACCATTATATCTAAATCAATAGATCGAGTATAAGAAAAGCTAGAGTAACGTCAGTAAAACAAGAAATCATGGTTATACAGATCCTTATAACTGAGTGGAAAGAAGTGATCCACGTGTCAATTGCATCTTGTTTGTGCAAGAATGTTACCTGGATGGTTATAGCAGCATTAGTTTGCTTTCTAAGTCGAAGCTCATCACGAGCAACCATCGCCCGCATTCCCGCTTGAATTAGAATAGCAGAGAAGCACAACAATTCATAAGCTTTTCTTGCCATAAACATGCGTGCAGCTTTCTGCATTGTCAAAGCTGCAGTTTCTCTCCGCCTAAGCTCAAAAAGTAAGCGTGCGACTAGTCCTGATAGCTCAAAGAAAATAATACACTGACCTGAGGAACTAGTATGATGCTTTGGAATAACTCTAGAACACTAACTTAGATAAAATTACAAAAATCATCAGACACCAACAAATACCTCTACACAGAGTTTGAATTTGTACTGCTGCATTACACAATGAGATGAAGTTCTTACGGGCCAAATATGAAAGGAATTTTCTCTGTATAATGCACGCCGATCTTCCAAGGACCTGACTCCGGCGAGAATCTAGTTCTGCCATCTGACCAGCTCGAAGAAACACTTTTGTTTTTCCAATCTTTGAAATGAGATGTGATGAGCAAATTTTTTGGTTGTCTTTCCGATATATAATGGCAAAAAATAAGTACAAGATTCTAAACAAAATGTCCCTACGGGGCAGTAGAAAAGAGTCTGAAATCTATTTTAATATTCTGCAAGCATAAGCCACATAGTTGGTACAAGTAGTCACCATGCAACGAGATTTATGAACAAATTGCTTCCTAAATGAGCATGTTAAGGAAACTGTTATTTACTCTGAGCATGTGCAAAGACCAGCTCTACATAAAGTACCTGATAACCTTGAAGGCCGACCTTCTCCAGAAGAATTCGACACGCTGTGGCCTCATCATAACTATCAAAAGCACAAGGAGCATTTGAAATTCAGCATGAAAGTCAACATCATGCAATCCAAGAACCTTATTGTAAACATTAAAAACTAAGCCCATGTTTGGTTTCATATCCGGAGCTTTTAAGAATCTGTTTTCTGAAAAAATTTCTGTGGAATGAAATGTATATTTAGTTCTGTCTTTGACTGAGATATGTTTCATTCGTTTTACAACAAATGTCATGCCAGGCATATAGGGATAACTTGGGTTATTTAACTTCTTAATAAGTTCGTCAGGTATTTTGAAATTGACAGAGATAGCTGACTGGGTTAGGATAAAATTTAAAAATCGAATAGTTTTGAAGAGTTATGAAATATTAAATTAGAAATAATGACTGTATAGAAAATGTAAAATATAATGGCAATGTACTTTGAGAAATGAATTGAAATGGGGTGAAACTGTGTTGTTTTTATTTCCAGAAAGCAAAGACAATGTTCTCAAAGGAAAGAAAACATAGCCCAGGAGACTTGAGAAATCGAGAAAGTATGTCAAATTGCATCTTAACGGCAAAAAAGGTGAGGGATAACTCAACGATGCAGCCTAGACTGATTTAAGCAAAAAAAAGCGCAAGGGAAACAGCTGGTTTAGGCTTATAGACACTATTTAATATTTAGGTACCAAAAAGGCAAAAACTAAGGACTAAACACAAACCATGGATGACAGCTTTAGGTAAGCTCTTAAAAATCTGACCATCCTGACTATAAAATCTCAGAAACCCAATCCCAAATGGAGAAAATTAGAGAGAGCTCAGAGATGAGAGCAAAAATGATCCATCTCTCAGAGAGTGTCCAGCAACTTACATTGAAGGATGTAAGCAAGAATTAAAAATAATTCTACTGCCATTAAAATATGAACTAAATATGCTATAACAGGAAGCATTATAAAAACGCAAGAGCCAGTAAAGAGTTTGAGATGCATTCATACAATTTGATCTGAGAATATTCACCGCATCTTACAGGATTGTAAACAGCTTGAAGAGCGAAACTCTTATAATGGTGCACAGTGCACTGAATGTAAATGTATTCCACCCACAATATGAATAAGACATTTATATAAAACAGTACCAATGGTTGGTAAAAGTACCTTCCTTTTGATACACAAGGCTCAAGGATTTTAAAACGGTTTAAAAATTCATCAAAAGCTTTTTGAGTGGGATATCCAGAACAACTGATCCTGATTGCCTCCATTACTCCCTGAAAACAATTTATCAATTTCAGAATTCTAGCAAACAGAGAAATCGAGCAGAGGAAAATATGATAATTATGGTGGCGACAATGCCTGTGCTGCCTGTCATTGACTAATTGTTATGCTGCTTGAAAGCACCAGTACTAGATATACTAAACTACTAAACTCACCCCACAGCGAAGTTGCTGCAGCACGTTAGAATTTTCAAATATAGAAGGCTTCAGAAGATTATTAGGCTTCACACAGCGAATGTAATGTGGCTCTGTTGCACTAAGCGTCTCAAGCAAAGCTTGCAGTTGTTGCTGTATAATATATGTGAGTGTTGAAAATGGACATAAGTAAAAAAAAAGTTATTCCCATGCCGAACGACTTAGAATAAAATGAACCTTAAATCGAGAACCAATCGAAGAGAACTTTGATGATTTGGAAGATTCCTCGGGTAATGGTGGGAATAGGCCAGAAACAAAGGAACAATTTGACGAGCCAAGGAGCAACTGATGCTCTGCAACAACATAGTCTTTGTTCTTATCCAAAAACAATTCTGTCTGATAAGTGACCTGAAATCAGAGTACACGCCATGAACCTTGCATCTAAGCAGCAACTGGTTTTTCGTGCAAAATACTCTTAACTCACAGATAGGTACATACATCACCAGCATAATGACAAATGGTGAAATCTGTTCGCGACAACTTAGGCTTGATAACGCGCTTATGATCTTTAAATGTCTGGTACAATTTTTCGGCGAAAGTCACATGTGTAGATTTCGGAAACATACTAAAAGAAATGAGAACAGTGAGAATTTTATGCACGGTAAAATTTTCATTACTTCTGATTCCACTAATATTATAAGATAGAGTATATGCATATAATAAAAAAAAAAGAGTATACACATACCAAGCCTCATCAATAAGAGCAATAATGCCACCAGGTTTCTGAGAGAGTACAGAATGAATTAGAAATTTATTCATAAAGGAGTACATTTATGATCAACCACGGAGCACCATTCGCAGATAGTAAAACTCACAGACTAACAGAAGTTTACAATTCCAAATGGGGATGAACATAACAATGCAAATGTGGCATCAGAGAACCATAATTACGAATACATCAAATCATTCATCTCTAGATAGTTGCACTGATATACACAATGCAATTTAAAACTTAAAAGATGAATTACAAACACCAAACTTCTTATAAAACATCTGGTAATCTTTAACAATAACTACAAATACATCAAATCATTCATCTCTAGATATTTGCATTGATAAGTGAAGGACTACAAAGGTCACAAAGATATACACAATGCAATTTAAAACTTAAGATGAATTCAAATACCAAACTTCTAATAAAACATATAAACAACAACACAGAGATGAATACTCCACAACTACTTTCTCTTCATTGATTTCTATGTATCAAGCAAAAACATAGAATAGGATTGATAGATCCTAAAATCCTGTAGAACCTTATCATATCATATAGTCAAACATCTAGACGATAAAAAATGAAGAGTGTTCAGGAAAAAGAAACAGTGTTAAAAAAGTACGGATTTAAATTAATAAAAAACATTAACTTTTTTAATGCTTTAGAAAAAACATGAGAAAACATATCACATTCAATGGAATTAAGCTAAAAACTCCATGATATTTCTGATTTGTAAACATTTTCGAGAACGAGACATGTGTCTATTTATTGATTAAGTACGATATATGAACATTTTTTTCAATGCTGGCACAACTGATCACAACCACCATTACAATCGTTACCGTCGTAATCATCATCATTCAAGCCTTAGTCTCAATATAGTTGGTCAGTTAAATGAAATGTTTGAAATTAAAACATCCATAACTTCCAAATCACTAAACTCATGCGTAAATTGTTACGGACCAAAGTTTGCTAACCCAAACCAATATAGGAATGGGCCAGCAGAGTGAGCATAATTTTTTTTTTTTGATCGGAAAAAAGCATAATATATAAAAGAGTACCAGAGGTACTACGAAAGTTTATAAAAAGCGAGCAGGCTCGCACAGACCCAAAAAGAAACAGAAATTAAAAAAGATCAAGAAGCTAATAAGCAAATCCTAGGCTCAGAAACCCAGTCCGACAGTACATAAGCGAAACTAAGACCGCTTCTATGTCTAATCCAATATAACCGCCAACCATATAGTCAACCAACCCATTCTCCCTCTTCTTCGCTCCCAAAGCCCTTTGTGCTGCAGTAAGTGAGAAGCCGGATTGTCCGGAAGAACAAGATTGACTCTCAACCACCTGTAACATTTCATCCATAACGCGTAGGAATCCGAGCACCTGAACAAAAGATGATATGTAGTCTCCTCCAGTTGATGACAAAGAACGCACAGATCTGGGATCGGGCCTTGGATAACATTACGTTTCCGTAAGTTTACCTTGGTCGGAATTCTGTCTTTAAATACCCGCCAAGCAAACGCTCCAACTTTTTTCGGAGCCAAAGTCTTCCAGATATCCTCATAAATCAAAACAGATTCATCATCAAGAACTTCATCCTCTGCAAAAATACCGTAAGCCGATCGAACAGAGTAGCAATTGTTATCTTCAAGGCGCCACTCCCATGTGTCTTCCTTGTCTTGGTCCAAAGTTGACCTGTCAATAAAATTGATTAACAAAGCAAAAACATCTAACTCCCAGTCGAATAGCTCCCGCCTCCAATCCCAGCGCCAAATCCAAATACCTTCCACCCACCCCCCCCATATTCCCTAATAAGATGTCTCTATCCCGCGCTATAGATGCAAGTCTTGGAAACTTTTCTTCCAGGCTTACCTCCCCCACCCAGATATCCGAACAGAATTTCGTCCCTAGACCATTCCCTACCCTACGAAACACCCCCCCCCCCCAAAAACCACCCCGAATGATCCAAGAAAGTATTCTTTAAAAGATCTCTCCACCACACCGACTGCATCCCCCTCAACCCCCCTCTCCCTGACACAATCTCTCGCCAGTTAAGATTACCATATTTAGAGGACAAAACCTGCAACCACAAAGCATTCCCCCCCCTTAATAATGTCCCACCCCCATTTGCCTAATAACGCTTTATTAAAAAAATCCAGGTTTCGAACCCCCAAACCCCCCATTTTCTTAGATTTGCAAACCACCTCCCATTTGACCCATGCCACTTTCCGACAAGTTTCCCCACCCCCCACAAGAAGGTTGATTGAATTGAACGAAATTTGGAAAAGATAGCTTTTGGGGCGCGAAACAGGGTGAAGTAATAGACCGGTAACGAAGACAGCATGGCATTCAGTAGAACCATCCGGCCCCCAAAGGGTAGGCATTTATCATCCCAGGCCGCCAGTCCTTTTCGAATTTTCTCCAAGATCGGATCCCAAGACGCACATCTCCTCGGATTTAATCCCATCGGGATACCCAGATACTTAAAAGGCACGTTCCCCACTTTACAATTCAGCACACCCGCCATCGCATCTAATTGAACCGGATCTACATTAATGCCGATTAAACTGCTCTTAATGAAATTAATCTTCAAACCCGATATCAATTCAAATATGCGAAGCACCCCTTTGAATGTTCTGACATTTTCCATTGTGGCCTCTCCAAACAGAACCGTGTCGTCAGCGTACTGAAGATGGGAAATCGGTATGTTGTTCCTACCCACTTTGCACTCCGCCCAGGCATTAGTCTCCACCGCCTTGTGTACCAATTTGGACAGCGCCTCGGCCACTAAGATAAACAGAAAAGGGGATAAAGGATCCCCTTGCCTCAGTCCCCGCTTCATTTCTAATTCCAAAGTTGGGCTCCCATTAATAAGAATAGACGATTTCGCACTGGTGACACATTCCATAATCCAGGACCTCCATTTGTCAGAGAAATTCATTAACCGCATGACCTCGTCAAGGAAACCCCAACGTACTGAGTCGTAGGCTTTCTCAAAGTCCACCTTGAAGAGTATACCTGTCCCTTTGGTCCGCTTCCACTCGTCGACCATCTCATTTATGATAATAACCCATCCAGTATATGCCTGTTCCCCACAAACGCCGTTTGGGTGGCAGATATCACCCTATCCAATACCTTGCTTAATCTATTTGCTAGAAGCTTTGCCAATACTTTATACACGCATCCAATGAGGGATATCGGTCGATACTCCCCAATCTTGACAGGGCTTTCCGATTTAGGCACCAAGACGATAAAAGAGGGGTTGCCCCCCTTAACAATCTTGCCATTCCTATGGAATTCAGATAGGAACCGCATGAAATCGTCCTTGACGACATGCCAAAACTCTTTGATAAACCTGAAGTTGAATCCATCAGGACCAGGACTTTTGGAGCTCTCGCAGCACCACACCGCCTTTTTTACCGCTTCCTCTCCGAATTCAGAAGTAAGAATCCAGTTGTCCAAATCACTTAACGGAGTAAAGCTAATGTCGGAAAGTCGAGGTCTAATCCATTCGTCCTGCTGGAACCGCTGCGCGAAATAGCTCTGGACCCCGCTCTTTACCCCTGTCACAGTATCCACCCACTGGCCATCAATCTCGATTCCCACTAATTCGTTCTTCTTCTGTCTCTTGTTCACGAATTTATGAAAGAATCTTGAGTTTACATCTCCGTTTTGAAGCCACCTGATTCTAGACTTCTGAAAAAGTAGTGAGTCCTTGTTCCTGATTTGTCCTAGTAGAGTTACCAAATCATTCCTTCTTAAAGCCACCTCATCAGAGTGCAGAGCACTTCGATCCGCGATTGCATCCCATTCCATAATCTTTGCTCGAGACTCTTCAATTCTGACATCCACAGAACCGAACACCTCCTTATTCCAACCTCTGAGCTTATCCTTCAGCATTTTAAATTTTTCTTTCAGAACAAAACCCCCCCAGCCCTGAACTCGGAAATCACTCCAACTTCTTTCGACAAATACTTTGAATTCCGGATGTTGCAACCACGAATCAATTACCCTGAAAGGTTTGGGTCCCCAGTCCTCAACGAATGATTTCAACACAATGGCACAATGATCTGACACACTCCTATTGATGCCCCGCTGGATTTGGTTAGGCCATTCTTCAACCCACTTATCAGATAGGAGGAATCTGTCCAGCCTGCTAACACAAGAACCATCTGCTCGGTACCACGTGAACTTTCTACCTACCAGCGGTAAGTCTACTAATCCCAACCCACAGATGAATTCATCAAAATCCCTGCATTCTCGATCATTGCTATTCATATTTCGTCCCCGCCTCTCGAAGCGACTTCGTATCGCATTGAAATCCCCACAGATGCACCAACGCTCATCTGGGAGATCCTGTATCTTAGTTTCCAAAATCTTCCATAGGTCTTTTTTGGAACTCGGGTCACACGGGGAATAGACATTGACGACATGGCATTTGACTCGATCAACTCCCCAATATCCTTCCACTCCCAATATACCATCTTCTCCCCAACAGTTATCCATCGAAAAGCACCCTTTCTTCCAAATGCAAAGTAGTCCCCCGCCAGCTCCCATTGCGCCCTTGAAGACCCAATCAAAATCTCCGTCACCCCATAGTGACTCACATAGCTTCCTACTGACGACCTCCATCTTCGTCTCTTGAATGCACAGGAAATCAATCCTCTCTCGTACGACAAACTCTCGTAAATCCCTAATCTTAACCCTCCCCCCCAACCCTCTTATATTATATGTTGCAAGGATCATAAAAACCTGTTCGGAACCCCCGGCTCAGCAACTTCGTTCAATTTATCTCGAAGTGCCCCTTTGTCTCGAATTTTCATATCGACTAACTTTCCGATTATTTTGTGCTCATTTCCCACCGCCTCGAGCCCCAGATTCTTGCCTAAATTCCAAATATCCGTTGCTTCCCGCAGTAAAGCCTCATCTTGCAGTACCGGAGAGCATCTTGCTAGCCGTGCAGTATTCAATGCGGCTGAGGCAGAAGGCGAAGATCCTATTCGATTTTCCTGTGCTAACTTCAACTCAAGTGCATTCACCTCCCCATTGGTGCTCTCTATCCGCGTGGGAGGTGCATCTTCTTCCTCGCACATGTCCTTAATGAAGCACTTCCATTTCCCGTGGTCCGCCTTTTTCTTTGCCTTCAGGTTTCTTTTCCGTAACTGTCTTTTGTATCTCTGAAGGCCTTTCCCATTCCTCCGGGAGTATTGAAAGAGAGGCTCTGGGGAAGAATCCATGACGATTGGCGAATTTTTCGACTGATTTTGGACTGACTTGGATATTCCTTTGCCGCCCGCCATGAACAACTCTGATGGTTGGCTATCGCAAGGTTGCTCTTGTCCTTTCGCCTTCGAACCTTCCTCCACACCTTGTCCTGCGAGAAATTGCACGGTACCATGCTCTTTGTCTGGCGACGTCAAGCAATCCTCCTCAGCTCTTTCGCACATGAAATGCTCGGGACCTATTTCAGGCGGTTCCTCCCGTAGCCCCTGACTACAGCTTTTGTAAAGATTGGTGTGAATTTCCGCAATCAGTCCCCCTTCCAAAGACGACTGAGGGACCACCACATCAAAGTAGTCCGTTTCTGAAACAGAAGATTCCGAATTTCCAATAGGAAATTTTGGCCAGCCTGAGTTCATTTGCGCATGTGGGTAGTGCTCGACCCTTTCCTTGGGATATATGTCCTCCAATACTCTAATGACAAACACCGAACCGTCAATGTTAACTCTGATCGTTCAGTTAATAAATTCCTGACGTGGTGTGTCTATCATTAGTCGTGCAATCTCCAGACTATCTCTGTGTAGTGTTTCCTTGTTGATATTTATCAATCTACCCAACGAAACTGAAAGCAGCTCAAAGAATCTCGGGCACCAAGCTTCGGCCGGGATGCCCGAGCATCTGACCCATGTTTCTCTTGTTGGTGAGATCGCCCTATCACTCCACGTAGAGATATCCTGAAACCATAAGTCTAACCAATTTTTCTCCTCTATCAGGATCTGCGCAAGTTTATCCTCCCGTTCGTGGAAGATTTTTTTTTTGATCAGACAAATATAATATTATATAATAGTTTGTGCGAGAAGCACAACAAAGTTATTACATAAAATAAAATACCGAAAAGCCTAGTGATTCTAGGATACTAAACTGCTGACAAACATACTAACGGTTCCCGTCTCCAATCAACAAATGAGTACAAAAATTTATCATTTCCTCTATTTGTTATCCAAAACCACGATCGATAAATGAGTAGTTCCAATAAATCTTCTTCCTTGTTCTCTCGACCTTGGAAGCATAAATTGTTTCGATGAAGCCAAATCGTCCATAATACTGTGCTCCAGATCGTCCTCCAAGCTTTCCTTCCCCTTTTTCTTGTCCATAATCCTTGATGATGCAAATAATGAGAAACGGACTCCGTTGTTAATACCGTAGTGAATCCTAGCCATCTGTAGCACTTCATCCATAAGTCATATGACGCTTTGCAGCCAAAAAACAAGTGTTGAGATGTCTCCTCCGTTAAGAGGCATTTTGCACAGTTCCCCGCCTCTTCTCCCATGAGTATGTTCCTTTGACGTAGATTTGCTCTTGTCGGTAGTCTGTCTCGAATCACCCTCCAAGTAAATGCCGCCACCTTGGAAGGTGTCAGAGTCTCCCAAATAGACTGATATGTCTCTGATAATTGTGCATCAAGCGTTGAGTCATCCATCATCACGGCATAAGCTGATTGAACAGAGTATCGTTTGGAATCGTCATTGTGCCATATCCATAAATCCTCTTGTTCCGGTGTCAAGATATACCTGTCCAACAAAGCAACCATTTGAAATACTTCAAAGTCCCTCTCCAATAAGTCCCTTCTCCAGTCCCAACGCCATTCCCATACCCCCTCCACCCATACCCCCATCTGCGCTATAAGAATATCTTTATCACGAGCCAAAAGCGCTAATCTAGGAAAAGATTCCTTTAAGCTCTTATTCCCCGTCCAAACATCATTCCAAAATCTTGTTCCCAACCCATTCCCAACTTTTCTTGTGATCCCTTGTTTAAACCATCTGGAATGATCCTGGAATGTACACTTCAAAATTTCTCGCCACCATGGTGAAACCGAATTGATCCTCCTCCCCCCCCCCCCTCCCCTTGCTCTAACAGGCTCGAACTATTAAAACCATATCTGGACCGAAGAACCTTCCACCATAAAGTACTGTCATTATTCAAAATCCCCCAACCCCATTTCCCCAAAAGGGATTTGTTGAAACGATCCAAGTTTCGCACCCCCAATCCCCCCTTGGATTTCGGTTTGCAGATCTCTGACCATTTAACCCAAGCCACTTTCCGGCAACTCTCCCCTCCTCCCCATAAGAAGGCAGTCTGAATGGACTGAAGTTTGTTGAGAATCGTCTTTGGAGCACGATAAAAGGAGAGGTAATAAATTGGTAAGGAAGTAAGCACAGCATTGAGCAGAATCAATCGACCTCCCATCGACAAACTTTTATCTTCCCATGCCGCCAATCTTTTCCGGTATTTATCAATCACTGGATTCCAAGTAAGCTTGTTTTTCGGATTCACCCCAATCGGCATCCCTAAATATGTGCAAGGTAATTTACCCACCTTGCAGTGCATACTGTCTGCCAATGAACTAATCAAATCATCATCCACATTAATCCCCATTAACTGACTTTTGTGAAAGTTAATTCGTAACCCAGAAAGCAATTCAAAGTTGCTCAAAATTCCTTTGAAGAACAATGCATTATCCTTTGTTGCCTCACCCACGAGCAATGTGTCATCTGCAAATTGTAGGTGTGATATCATGATCCTATCCCTGCCCACAAATAGAGGTGTGATTAACTGAATCTGTATGGCTTTTGTAATCAATCTGCTGAGAGCCTCTGCGACAATCACAAACAAGAAAGGAGATAATGGATCTCCTTGCCTCAATCCTCTCTGTAACCTAAATTCCTCTGATGGACTTCCATTAATCAAGACCGACGCTGTGGCGCTCGACATGCACTCCATTATCCATTGTATCCATTTAGCGTCAAAATTCATCAATTTCATAACATGTTTGAGGAATTTCCAGTCCACCGAATCATATGCCTTTTCAAAATCCACCTTGAGAATCATTCCTTTTTTCTTATTCCGTTTCATCTCATCGATCAATTCGTTTCCCACCAGGATTCCGTTCGTGGAAGATGATTACCTGAGAATCTCCGAAGGGTATAATTTTTGTATCCGGCAGACCATTCGCCCTGAATTCGTCTTGAACCTGAAGCCTGTGTACCTTATCAACCAATCTACCAACCAGGCAACCCTCAATCCAAGCCTTTTCCTCCGGTCTAGAGCGAAACATCAGTCCCGACTCTGCTCGAGGCTGAACTTGAGGCTCTTCAAACTTGGGGCG
Organism: Haberlea rhodopensis; assembly: GCA_907163345.1. NCBI lineage: Eukaryota > Viridiplantae > Streptophyta > Magnoliopsida > Lamiales > Gesneriaceae > Haberlea > Haberlea rhodopensis. The sequence continues at coordinate 1,577,181 of CAJQUN010000052.1, forward strand.
ATTTGATGTTTCCTTCGCAACCTCAGCGTACGATTTTCATTTCTTTCACTCAACAACTTGCGGTCCAATATCACACCACCATTAGTCTTGCCTGCTGGAGCCTCATTCCTCCGAGGCTTGTTTGCTCTGAGTTTGTAAGAGCCCAACCAAATCTGGTTCAGCTTATCCTCAACGTCCTCATCAACCGAGGTGGCCTTGAACCTAACAAACCCAAACCGATTTCCCTTGCGGTCTCTCTTATTTGGCACAAACAAATCACTGACTTCACCCACCTTTTGGAACGTGCGGATCATATTCTCTGGTAGCCACCCCTCTGGGAAATTAGTGAAGAAATATGGTACCGAGTCCTCCTTAAAGAATTCATTCAACTTCTGGTTAAGCCTCGATTGATTCGGCCCAGCACCTTTGGTGGCTCGACGCTGCCTCTCGTGTTGTCTATCGTTCGGTCTTGAATCAGAGCTAGGACGAAAATGGACACGCTGAACCGGATGAAGGACAGGATGACCAGATACATGACGAAAAGAACCCGAGGAAGATGGTGGGCGAAGAAACCCACCACCTGGCCGGGCATTACGCAACCCAAAGGAGGCAGAATCCATCGCAGAAAAGGGATGGTGAGGATTGATGAAAGCTGAACGAGACATAGGGCGGGGGTTACCCATGTCTGGCTGGGCAAGGGCCCTCCAAAAGCTGCAGCTTCAAACGCGGGACCAGAAGGGTTAGAAATATGGACATCTGGACGCACCTGCTCGCGACGAAGAAAGGGTGGTGCGCACGGGCGCGGTGGCCGGAAGTAATGGGCAGACTGCGTGCCAAGGAATGGAGGTCAAAGCAGAGGAGAGCTGATTGCATTCATGAGAATGGAGGGAGTGGCAAAGGCGTGGTTTTATCGGCTTACACAGAGAAATTGCAATCTAACCTGGGAGCAGCTCAGCCAGGAGTTGGCGCGACAATTTCCTGAGAAGGGGAAGACGACAATGCGTAGGGCAGAGGCGGCGCAAAACACTCAAAATAAACAACAATCTCTCAAAGAGACCTTGGAACGAGTGCAACAAAGTTTGCTGCAGCTGGAGATGTGGAGCCTGTATCTGAGTGCTTCAACAGAGATTTTCTGGCTGCCAGTGCGAATAAGTCCCCCAATAACGTTAGAGACGAGATCTTCAGTGTAATGATAAACATGCTGAAAAGGAAACTAGTAAAAGGAGTTGGGAAGATTCCAGTGGCGCATTGAACATCCTAGAAATACAGAGCTTTGAAGACGAGGTGCAAGGACACACTTGCAGTTTGGGTATTCTGCCAGAGATTAGAGGAAAAGTCCAAAAAAAATTTTTTGATCAGACAAATAATATGTAATATAAAAGACGATGCCAAAAGCACGATAAAGTTACTACAAGATGTAGCGAGAATCTTATGGATTCTTAGGCTGATTCCTGGAGATTCTTGTTGTAATATGCTCCTCTACATAATGCAATGAAAATCTTATTCAAAAGGGGATTGAGTTGGGAGATTGAGATTTATATTTATTGACATGGTATCATAGTCATATCAAATATAAAATTTTGTAGGTTTTCAGGTATCAATTCAATGAATTACGGTTTCTTTTCACGCCTTGCGTGTTTTTAAACTAATTGATCAGTTTCTTGTTTGTCTATATTTTGGTAATGCATCTTTTGTCCTTGGTTTGAGATAATGATATTTGATGTTTGTTGGAAGGGGATGAGAGTTTGTGGGGTGGTTATTGCTGATAAAAGGAATCGCGACAGGAGGTAGGCTTTAAGATGGGACACGCTGGACTACAACAGACATAAGGAGGTCAAAATGGGTTCAAGGGGTTTAGAGTTAATGATTAATCGGAAGGAACATTTTTTGCTACAATCTGGATCTACATTTTTTAGTTGGCATGTTAGAGTATCCGACCAGGGGTTTATTATACTGGTATTCGATGTAGGGTGGACGGATAAGGGTTCCAGCGTTGATCGAGGATAAAGTCTCAGCCTCGAGGACAATGCTGATTTTGACCCGGGAAGGTATTGTTACAGACCAAATTTTGCTAACCGAAACCAATATAGGAATGGGCCAGCAGCTCAGGCCCGTAAAGAGAGGCCCATAACGTATGCAGTTATCAGAGGAAGAGGGGGGAAGAACACGTGAGAGTGGTGGGAGTTAGTTACGTGAGCAACAAATAAAATTGGGGGAAAGGAAAGAAGAAGAAGCATTCGATAATTCACCTTGAGCATAGAAGTCGAGCATGTTGCTTGGGCAAGATGAGATATCCTCCTCTTGAGTAACAGTGAGCATAGTAGTAGTAGAGAGTGCTTGTAATTCCTTTTTGTTTATGCAATTCAATCAATATATATTTCAATTCCAGTAAACAACTTGTGTTGCCAACTTGCTGTTAACGTTTCTTTTCTGTTGTTAATTGAATTTTGTTGTATCATAAATACGCATACCAAATTAATTTGTCTCCCTATCTTCTTCAACCCCACTAGCTGTATCTCATCCCAATTCCTGATATTACATTAAATGTGACCAAACCATTGTATCTATAATTAACACATTCTGGCTATAGTAAAAATAATTTTTTACATCTTTCTTCATAAATCCGTGCATGCAAATGCCTGATGCAACCTATACCAGATGTCTTGTTGACTTCTGTTCATGGCACACACATGAAACATGTGGTGCTCAGCAGAAAAATATCAGTATCAAATGGATACAGTTTTTCCACCTACAACAAAATGTGTGATGCAGACATAAAATATGTTATTCCTGAACATTTTGAGCTTAATGTCATCCACCAGGTTCACAGACTAATAAAGAACCAACTATGTGAGAATTGTTGAAAGAGCATCTTACTAACATTGTATACCTTGTTAGCGAAAATAATAAGGAATCAACTCTAGTTCACAACTTATAAGAACTACTTACTTTACATTTAGACTTTTCACGGTATGCAAGTTGCAAATCATAGCATTTTGTGTAGATTTGTAAGAAAGAGTAAGAGGCATGCATGCGTGCACACACACAGAGAGAGGGGGGAGGGAGAGATTCACTGTCATTGAAAATATGTAGCAAAACATTCTTTCTGATGTAACAGCCCCAGAAATAAGAAATATACACGTCTTCTATGGTTCTGTTAGGTGCTTGGTTCGAAATGGCCACCCAAATTCAATAGCAGTAATAATCGAAGCACAACCAAGCAACAAAACCTTGAAGAAAATGTGTATTTGATTGAATTATAAGCTGAAATGAAAAGAAGTTAAACACCCAGAGAGTTCTCTGTTACAAGGATTGAATCCTTCCCCTAGCACTAGGCTAGTAAGCAACTAACGACAATGACAAAAGCATGCCCTCCTCTATCACTCTTTCCCCCTATTCATAAATCCCCCCACACATGTTTGCCCTTCTAGAACCTACAGTGGCTTTTAGTTATTCTTTTGGCCCATTCACTAACATCCCTAACAGGTTCCCAGTACACTCATAGAATAGGTAACTAGGTATGGCAGGAACAAGAATGTGGCAAGCATTAATGAGCATCGAACAATTATATAAATTGCAGCCAACTTGGCATTGTGATAAGAAGGTCAAACTTGAGACAAATGACGAGCAAGACACACACACAAATTTAATAAGAAAGCATCAAACATCAAATGCTCAAACCTTTTCAATAAGATCAAGGATATCTTGATTATCAACAAACTCTATGTAACTCCAATCAATTTCTTCTTTTGTATATTCTTCTTGTTCCATCTTGAAAACATGCTAAACAGAAAATAAGTTCAGCTTCATATCTCATTTTCTGTTTAAATATAACATTGAATAGAATCATTTGACAAATACTGAAGAAAATAGACCACATAACATTATATGTGCACCTGATTGAAATGTTGCTGTAGTTTCTCATTTGTCAAATTAATACAAAATTGCTCAAAACTGCAAAAGAGTGTTAATAATTAGAAAATTAGTGTCAAAAGAATAAAATAGTGATGAAAATAAAGCTGAGTCCACAAGCCACTAACAGATAATAACGGAGTGCTACGTGGTCTTCTGCAGATTAATAAAAACACTGTAATGTTAAGCATACCAGTTAAGCACCTGTTTGTCTTGAAACTCTCAAATCCATAGATATCTAGCACCCCAATTAAGAATTTTGAATGAGGATCCTGACCAATGGAATTGTTAATCTTGTTCACGAGCCTGACAAAGAAAGAAATTACTGCTGAGTAAAATATATTTGATAATCAAGATTTTTACAAAAGTTATACATTTACGTGACTAACCAATCAAACAATCTTGAGTAGAGAATTTTAGCTAAAGCATCTCTACTGACAGCTGCAGCATCTGGATCAAGGCTTTTTATTATGGCTTCATCACGAGTAACAATGATACGCTTGCACAAAGAGTCTTCAAGAGACTTCTCATCACACCTATAATACAACTGTTAAATGAACATCTTTTCGGTTCTCCATAAAATATCAGCAATATCACGAATGTGTCTAGTGATATGCACACATTATGAAGATTCTTACATTAAAAGCTCAGCTGCAGTTTTCAAATGAAATCGAGACTGGTCGTTCTTCGGTTGTGAAGCATCACTCTCGCTACCCTTGGCAAACTCAATATTACCCAAGTGAAGAATCGCGGCCACAACTTGGAAAATCGCATCCTGCAAAGAGAAATCTTAAGGAAAAATTTGAAGTAATCAATACAAAGGCAAACAAACAGCGTCAAAATATATATACCTGCTCATCAGAACTAATGCCAACAACATCCATGGCCCTCCTTGTAGAGAGATAGTCTTTTGAATCATCAATTCCATCCAATTCATAGCAATTCGATTGGTTCAAATAATGAAACATCCTAGGATTTCCCAATTTGAACTTTTTGATATACTATCAGAAAGTGTAAGAAAGCGTGAGAAAATGGATGCCAAATAATGGAACTTTCTTGAAGTTGTAGATGTAAAGCAAAAGAAATGAACTCAAGAAGCAGACATGGCATTCCCTCCATCCCACAAAGGAATATATGTACACACATGCATATATATGAGTGTGTGTGCGTGTCTTTACACACACACACACACACACACACATATATATATATATATATTTGCACATTTTCTTGCCAGTGAAGGTGATTTAAAAAAGGACATTAACTGTAGTGGGGTCTAAATAATAAAAAGAAACTGAACTGCTACGAATACTACCCTAAATTCAATATTCAATAGAGAAAAATGTTTCCCAGGACAAAGATGAAAGTTCATGAACCTGAAGATCAGATCACGAGGGAAAGAATAGCCAATTAAATACATTATTTTCGTACATATAAAAATAAAGGGTTGGTCATCCTTTTAATAGGTTATTAAAAGCCCACACGGTGTGCATCTAGGCTCAAGGCTCGGTCGTCGTGCATTGACACAAGCTAAGGTGAAGTCCTTCGATAAAGTGTCGGCCTCATTCCTAAGGTCCCAGCCTTGATGCATTTTAAAGAATCAAGTCACCTTTCGAATGCACCTTTTATGTGGGGATAGTAAATCTTTACATGAAATGCAATATAATGGTCATTTGTTTTATTTATAGACTATTGAGTTTATTTATTTATAATAGTTTGTAAATTAAATTAGTTCATTGAATAAAGTGCATGCATCGCCTTGCGCCTGGACACTATGATATCCATGCGTCTTAGTGCACCTCACGCTTATAATAACTAAGGTCCCTTGTGAATTTTGGAATTAAAAATCGGATGAATGATGTCACCCATGCACCAAATAGCACTGGAAAGAAATCAGAAAAGAGCAAAAGAAACTTTCGCTCGCTGTCAGCAGGAAGCAATGAGGCATCTATATATACCGTCAACATATCAAACTAACGAATCATTTGAAGTTGGTCTTTGGAAAATTTGGTTAGAAGCATTCTGCATAATTTGAAGTATGTCTATTATTTGGAAAAAAAAAATTGTGTCTATTGTATGCCATTTTAAGTATACATAGCCTCGGTGATGCTAAATATTAAGTTGAGCTAGTACCTGATAAGAACAAAAACAATACATCTACAGAAACTATACATTACCTCAGTTGGTGCAGCACAAAGCATATAAAAACAGTGATAGTTCCTTTCAGGATCAGATACTTGGCAAACGCGTGATCTTTCCAGTAAATATGTTCTGATTGCAGCACCAGAAATCCTACCCCTATCGTTGAACTGAATCTCCACAAATTTTCCGAAGCGGCTGAAATAAAATGTTAGAAGCAAATTGGTTTAAATCCTAACCACAACTCAAAAGGCATTTGAGTCAAAAGATGACTGACCTTGAATTATTGTTTCTCACAGTCTTCGCATTACCAAATGCTTCCAGAACAGGATTCGACTGCAAACGTAGAGAGGTTCATGCGGAAAGGTAATACATGAGAGATGTAATATTTTTTTGGAGGGGCAAACCTCAAGTACTTGCTGCTCCACAGTCCGCCCCTCAGCTGTAGCACTTCCTCCCATATGTGCAAAATAACTCATTAGCATCTTAGTGCTTTCAGTTTTACCAGCTCCACTTTCTCCACTAACCAAAATTGACTGGCTTATACCCTCATTAATCATTTTCCTGAATCAAAAGTAAACTTGCTTAAAAGAACAGTCCAAAAGATCAGGTACTTAAACATCTAGAAGAATGCAAAATTTTGCCTATAAGCAGCATCTGCAATGGCAAAAGGGTGAGGACTCAGCTCTCCAAGAGCCATTCCTTTGTATTGTTCCATCATATGACTGCTGTATAGGTGAGTTAATCGTTGGAAAGGGTTCACCGCTATCAATATGTTGCCCGTAAAGGTCTGCAAGAACCAGGTACCATTGAGCTTCATAAAAATGAAATGAACAAATTTGTGAAAACTATAAAGAACGACGTTTTGATTCATTTCTTGAAATAAAGAAAGAATCCTGTGGGACGTGTCTAGAAGAACATCATCAGTATCAGCTACTAAGTTTTTGAGGTAGTGTCAAAAAATGACATGAAAAACACATGTGAGGACAATCTATTATGCAAAGAAAAACATGTTAGGACAATCTATTATGCAAAATAAAGCAGTGCTTTGTAAAAAAAACAGAAGTGTATTATAGGAACAAGAAATAATACTAAAAGTCTAAAACAGGACCATTGGAGAGAAGCAGTTTTATCCTATGGTCAGGAACAGAGAGAAAAAATATAATCTCCTAAAATTACTCACATATATTTCATTCATATCATATCGACTTCTCAAATTCTGTAGAACACCTGGCTCATGAAGATAAGCCAGTTTTGTCATATCATCCAAACCACAAGGAGGAGCCTCTGGATCTTTTGGATATACATTCACTATATTGGCTACAGCCTACAAATAAGGATGAATAAATAACATGAGCACAAAATAAGAAAGCAGCCACCACAAAAATAAATACATAATTAAAAAAAAATATGAGTGTATCATCGGGAACAAAAATAACAACATTTTTAACAAAAAAGAAGGTAGCACAAGATATACTTACTATCTTCCCTGATGTACAGGTAACTTTAATTTCTTGGTCATTAATTTCTACAACTTCCCCATCTATCCAAGCTAACTCAGGATCCCCCACCCATACATGCGATCCCACCGCTATACTGGCTGAAACAGCCTGAAAGGCAAGGGGAGCCGTGATTTCGTGCATACCTATAAAACAGCTATCTAAACAGTACAATCTACAGGTTACAGCACATCTTATAACTGCATCTGGATTTAATAATGCAGTCTGTCACAGAAAGGTTTGATATAGATACTCCAATACTTCATAGCCTATAACAAAATCTAGAAGCAGTAAAACAAGCCTCCAACAATATAACAATTGATAATAAAACAAATTCAGATATCAAGTGAATCAAAAACTTAATCTCAATCTCATAAACAATAAACTAAGGAAGTCTCAAAGAGGAAATCTCTTGCAAACCCAATTAAATTGCTGAGGCGCTATGAAATTCTGGATCTCAAAACAGTCCGGCCACCTATTTCTTGTTTATTTGGTCAATTTTGAGTTAGTTTTCATGGATAGTTGGTATCCCTGAGATGAGCTCGGTTTGTAAGATGTCCTCAACACCAAATAGTTTCCTTTGCTAAAGCCCAATCTAGAATCTTCTGAAATTTACCTTTCATTCAACTGTTCCGCTATGCTTAGACCCAATGAACGATGCAATGTTTTCGCTGACAACATATAAATTAAAGATGCCTTTTTTACTCAACTTTTTTTTCCAACCTAGCACTTCTAATAAATCATTAAACCTTCACTCAATTGAGTTATGAAGCATAGGTGCAATGTTTAATATCTGTATTTTTATTTCCTTAATAGTACTCCCCCTTAAATTTCCAAAGAACAATGTTATCTGATTATATACAACATCTGCAACAATCAAACATAAACTTTTCAGACCATAAAGCATTTATCCACTTCACTGCATAAACTTTGAAATTTCTTATTATCATTTTGCAGTTAGTATGTTACACTTCAAATATCAAAAGTGACTCCAATATCTGCACACTTGCACATATAAAAAATTAGAAATTTCAATTTGCCCCCTATGATCAAATTGCCAAGTCTTCGTAATTTTAGTTCACACAGACTTTATTGAACGCCTCTCCAAAATCTCCAAAACCACCAAGGTATATTACTGCCCAGTACTTGTAATCTTGAAACGTAAAAATTGACAAAGTCGTCAATATTTAAAAGTTTTAACCCAAAAATTTCGATTTTGTTGCAACTAATATAGAATCTAGCGCTGCAATCTCAAAACATTTTCATACCCACAAAACTTCAAAAGAGAAAAAAATTACCACAAAAAACCCGGCCTGTGCTAGAATTTTAACACTGAACGAACCATTAAAAAAACATCCAACAGATCAAACATAAAAAAAGATAACTCATATGTATACCATTTCCGAAATAAGAGTAAGTCAAACCCCGCAAGATTTTTCTTCAAATACCAATCCCAGAAAACCCATCAAAAACCCATCCCCATAAATGTCACGTATCATCAACCATAATATGTGTGCCCGTACTCAATACATACACGCTGTTACTCCCTCAAAATAAAGAATATTTTCCTTCCAATATCTATTTATCCCCCTAAATATACCAAGAACTGCTGCAATATGAATAAATGATGGTGGGAATCCAGAGTAAGGATTCAGAATCACATGGATATTGTCACGGAAGATGTAACATATATCTCTCTTTGTATATGTAAATGTATATATATCGGAGGGACAGGAAGAAACCAAGATCCCTCCTCTGAAATGAGTTTTCGTTTCCTTGAGGAATGGATACTGATTTCCTCTGTTATATGTTATTCTTCTTTGGTTTTGCTCTTTTTTGTATTCTGTATCGGTTTCTTTGTTTGGTTTGGAAATAAAACGTCAAATTGTATAGCAACAACCAACAACCGAATGAGTAAACGCTGACGTGGGAATTCGGTGGACTTTAATACCCCTCCAAATTAGTAGATTTACAAATTTGGAAGTTTGATATATATATATATATATATATATATATATGACAATCGTAAAATTCTAAAAATATCATATATTTACTTTAGTAATAGCTACGAGATAAAAAAATAATATCGAAAGATTATCTATTAACTTTCCAACTTAATTCTCAATTTTTCACCAATTTTTTTTCTTCCGAAAATATGTGCGATAGTTTTTTCTCTTTCCCATAGAATATCATATTTAAATCAAATATAAAAATTTAGTATACATATATAATATATAAAATTTAAAATTCATTACATACACAACGCGTATGCGTAGACCACTAATATTATTAAAACAAGAGTTCTAGTCAATTAATTCGAGTTTTAAAATAAGTTGATTTTTTTTTCTTAAGAGAAAATAAGATATAATTAAAGAAAATGAAATAAAGTACAAAATTTTATTAAAAAATTAATCCCACATAATATATTATATATTAAAAACTTAATTTATATTATTAGTATTAGATGGAAGTGCATACTAAGGCCATATACAACAACAAACTTCAATTTAACGCAGCTTTGCAACAAAATAGCGCAAATATTGCACCAAATACAAAACACATCAACACATCTACTTCAAACTTACTCTATAAAAAAATATTTCCCTAGAATATTCTTTTTAAACAATTGAATAATTTAAAACAATAAATAATAATGTTATTTATAACAAAATTAAATAAATAAATAATGTTATTTTAAAAAAAACCAAAAAACAAATAAAAATGTATCTCTAATCAAAGAACTAAAGGTATCTTCAGAAAAATGCTAAAAATGGACCCAGCATTACCTACACTTTATCCATTTTCATCCTCCCATTTACAATTATATTATTTAATCTAACTTCTCATTTCCTTGCTTCAAATCATAAAAACAGCTACACTAATAAAAACAAGCAACTTTGATATAAAATAATGAGATATTTATAATATAAATTATTTTAAAAATAAAATAAAATATATAATATAATTCATGTAACAAATTAGCATACCAATGGACATTTCTTTTTATTTTGAGTACAAAACTGTAATTATATTAGACAAAAAAACAAGTACAAAACAAGACGGATAAACACATGTAAATACAAGCGTCAATTCTTACTAAGACTAATACATATCGAAAAAGATGGGAACTACAAAGTTCGATTGGAGAACGAATAGATCGAAACACCACAAAAGTACAAAAGCTTGACCTGAATAGTGTAGGAACAACCAAAACCAAAACAGGTCCCTCAAACCATAAGATAGAGCATGTGGTCGAACATGAGAACTATCTTTCGAATGAGCCGAAGGAATGAAGATTGGTAAACGTGAGACAATAACTGATAAAGGGTCGACAAACGAGCAAGTTCTCGTAACCAAATCTCGCAATGGATTCCATCGACCAAGGCACATCACTGGATGGCGCACAAAATCGAGAGTCCTAGTAGTCATTACCAAACGGTACCCCAACAGTGAAGTCGAACATTAGAACCACTCACAATTAGTCAAAATAGTATTCTTGGACTAAATGGCCGTACAACCGAGGGCTTCTTGGACTAAACACCACATAATAACACAATCACACAATATAAGTAACATAAGATGATGTTAAACAAAAGGGGAGAAGCAGCATGAATAACCATTCGTGGGGAAGTGAATGACTATCATCCTCCCAATCGACAGGCGCTTCGGCGGAGGGACCTCATGGTGTGCGGCAGGGTTGCAAAGCAACCACCGCAACTGGAAAAGATACATCGAAGGATGAAGCGAAACCACTGGCTCGGCTCGCACCGTCTCAACCTGAGCACGGAACAGAAAACCCACCGCAATAGTATCTAGACATAGGAGAAGTGTAATAAAAACTCAATGAGTCAACGCAATGACCCGGTAGAAAGTCCCAATTAGATGCATAACAACCTCATACCCCCGATAGATTCAAAGCATCACAACCAAAAAAAAAAGAGAAAACCCCAAAATTATCTGTATTGGATCCTACATAAAAAAATGAGATATTGATAAATCTAGATCATTCATCTAATATTTGAAGTAGTGTCCACGAGATAATCAAGAATAATCCGATAAGGGCTCTTTATACAGTGAAGATCGTACGATATACAAAGCATTGGGGGAAATTATTGGCCAGTTTTAGCCGTTAGATACGATAAAATTTCACATTTTACGTAAAAATAGGAGTTGACTATCCTCTACTGACGCAGTCAATAAGAACAGGAAATTAAATATATTGCAATTGGTGACTATTAAATATTTAAAACCATTTAAAATAATAATCGAGATTAATATAAGTTGTCTGGCTTTATTTTTTTAAATATGGGTGAGATAAGTATGTGTTGTATATAAGGTGAGACCTAAAAGCACAACCCTTCTTGAATTTAAATATTTATTATAAAGAGATCTCTTAATGTCGAAATTCATATTTATCTTGAATAACAAATATGTCATGCAATAATCATAGTTTTATAGTAAAAAATATTTTCAACTCTAATTTTTTAAAGCATATATAACATACATCTAAATATTTCATATGCAAAAAATGTATATTTTATCTTAAAAGACATTATATATGGAGCTGAATGTTGGGCTATGAACCAAAAACACGAGTAAATGATTAGAGTCGTAGAGACGAGGATGTTAAGGTAGATGTGGGGACTTACAGAGATGGTAATACTGTAGATGAAGTTGGAGTTGTGTCTATTGAGGATAAAATTATAAAATATACGATTAAGATGGTGTGTGCAACCAATAAATGACTCAATTAGACAATAAATAAATGTTTTGGTTATTTATTGGTTAAAATGTATCTATTAGTGAAGTCAATTGATTCTTGAAAATCAATTTATATTCATGACCTAGTCAATTTTGACTAAGAACACGTCTTACAGGTTTAATTATATTATTCAATCTAAATTTTTAAGGGCAAATGAGAAGTTATTGATTTCAAATTTTTTTGTTATGGTTACGGGAGCTTGTTCATTTGTCTGTACTGATCAATTGATGTCTCTCTTCTATTATTATTGTTATCTTCACATTTCATGGAACGTAGTTGCATCTCTCTTTGATCTTGGTGTATTTTATATTATGGTTGTAGTTTTCGTTATTGTCGGCACACGACCAAATGTTGTATCTTCTGCCACTTGTTCTGGTTTATAATATATGATCTTTTCGTAAAAATAATAAAATTGAACAATAATTCCTAATAATATAATAATGAATAGAAACAAAGAAAAGGTGCATATTAAAAAAAAAACACAATGAAGAGGGGAACTAAATCTTTCAGTTTTCTCCTATAAAAATGGCACCGGAAAGAACAGATAAATTTAAAGATTAACCAATATTTTAACTTTAAAAACAAATAAATAAAAATCTTATTTTAATACTTTAATGACTCTTTAAACCAAAGTTGAATAAAAGCGTAAACAAGATTTTGAAAAAAAACTTAATCATGGTTGCGTTATTAAGCGACCAAAACAAGAACTAATTGGGTTATTGGATAGAACAACACTTTGACTTTTTTGCCAATTTAAACACAAATTTATTTTGTTTTAACTTTTTTTGATTAAGAATTACTCTTTAAATTGTTTTTTTATGAGCATAGGAAGTATATTTATGTTTGAACATAATAGTAAAAATGACGTTTTTTTTATTTTTTTATTTTTTAAAAAAACTGAAACTAAAGCTCTAAAATTTTGGGCTTTTCCCCGACTTCAGGTTTTCTACATGCGTTTTAGAAATATTGTGTGCTGAGAATCAAATAATTTTCCATGTTGAGATTGTAATAAAAACGTGATACTTCAACTATTGTATGATTTAAAGATTTGAGTTGTAAATTTACCACTTGATGTAACTTTTTTGTAAAGCGGCAATGACTTAATCCTATAATTGGTATCATAATAAAGATCGTGTATTCAATTTCCATGAGTTTGCAAGGTATTGTAATTATTGAGAAGAATAACGACCAAAACGTGATGGTTAAACTGATGTACAATCTAAAATATTCGAGGTACGTCACTACCATCAGCGACATCATTAAGTAAAATAAGAAATATTTGCTCCTACATGTAAAATAATATTTTAAAGAAGAAGATATTTAGGCTCCCATTTCCACTAACCAAAAGTGAAAAATGCAAATAATATTTGAAATTTAGAGATTAAAACAAAAAATATATATTTATTTACACACTTCTATCTATCCTACTTAGCGTGTGGTTAACGTTTCCTCAATTTACCAAATGTCATTTTGATCTAATTATAGATTGAATACATCAGATTAAAAAAAAAACAGATTTTGAGTGTTTTAAATCATTGCTTCTGCTATTACTTATCTAAAAATAAGCAGAAAAAAAAAACAAAAGCATAGAAGCAGGTCATCACATGCTTTTGACTGCTTTAAGTTGTTTGGTGTCAATTTTGTAATTAATTGAAGTTTATTAAACTGTTTTTTTATTTTAATAGCAAACACTCAATGTTTTTGCTTAATAATAACGTTTTCCAACATCAGTCTGGCCGGATCAATCTGGTGCACCCTAAATACGTGTACTTTGATAAATATAGATATAAAATAGCGAAACAACTATAAAAATATATAAATTTGTTTTAAAAAAAGATTCGGATCTTTTATCAGTAATTATAAATCAATGTTTGGATACTCTTTATTAATATAGACAATCATTTGTACAGCGACGTAAGATTTTGACAATGAAATTCAAGATGTTCAAGACATCTCGAATTATAAAGGGAATTTAAAAAAAAAAAGATTTCTCTATCATTTAGTAAACTTGTATCAATGACTCCCCTAATGGCAAAACGGGCTGATCGTGCCAATACGGCCGGTGCAAGTGGCTTATATGGGCAAAGCTTCTCATATAAAAAAAATGAATATGAGTCGTGTCGACCCACGAGCCACTCAGTGAAGGTCAACCGTTTTGAAGGCCCAATCCATATGTTTTGCCATCTCTACTCACCTACAATTATATAGTAATTGCGAATGAAAAGCCAGTCTACTGCAAGTATTTGCATTGGATACTCTTCAAAACATGCAAGTCATGGTCATCTGATTAAGTTTCACGCATTTTTGTTATCACTATTACAACTACAATATTTAGGAGAGGGGGAACTCGATCTCTTGTCAACATGAGGAGGTCTGGTGACAAACCACCAGATGGCTGGCTGGTTGTCAATTTACACGCATTAAATACGAAGCAAGTAGCGTTCTGCTGATACAAAATTAAAAACACCAGCAATTATTACACTGCAATATTTGCTTAAATGATGGACCTAAGTATAAGGAGGTGATATCAATATAATACATATCAATATAATACATATCTTGTGCAATTTGTAAAATTAATCTGTTTGTTCTCTAAATTTTTGGGGTTATGTTTTCTACAGTTGTTTTCCAAAAAAGACAGCCAAATGGAAAAATCTTGTTCGTACATTACATAGACCTCGATTTTAAAAGTCGTGTTTTCCTAGTGAGTTGGTATTTTTCAAATTTGATCAATTTAAGTGGATATTCGGACTCTATTACGGAAAGTCTTTGAATACACATGTATCTCAAAATCTGTATCAAGTAAATAGAAATTAATATGTAAAAAATTATAGTTAAAATGCAGAAGCCCACTGGAACCATGGGCGGAGCCATCCTATGAGTTAGGTTGGGCTCCAGTCCCATATAAAATATTGAAAAAAATTAGTGTTTATTTTTAGAAAGTTTTTTTAGCCAAAGTAGCTCTTTAGTCTTATTTAGTCTGGTCAGCTCCAATTAATTTTAAATTCCGACTCCGCTCCTGATTGAAACTAGTGTCTCTAAATAGTGGTCTTTGTATCTTGGCAAAAAATTACTAAGAATCATCAGTTTAGTAATGAAAAAATATGTTTTAATAACAAAGGGTTCAACTATTGACTCAACCAAATAAATTTGTACACGTACTTTGCTAAAATTTCTGCAGCCATTTCACTTGTTCCCAAAATAAATATCTATATTTTGCTCAACAAAATCTGGTGCATCCAAGGAGAAAGTCGGGAAAAGGACGAATATGATAGATAGTCATTCATATTCATATTTCTCACATTTTTAAATGTTGGTCTAAATATGTTTTTCCCCAAATTATCAACAGATTTATAATCAAAACTTGTGGTACAAAATCTTATGGGTGTGTATTTTAGGAAAGTAGCAAGCAAAAACAACAAATGACTTTGTATTATAAATGTCGAGGCGAGATTTAGAATCTTTTTCCTTAAGACAATATTGCCCCGCTAAGGTGCTAACGGTTTACGTTGACAATTTGTCTCCCAAGATACAATGACTATGATTTGTGATAGGAACATTCCAAATCACAAATCATTTAAACCACAAAGGTCTAAAAACGCTCAACCATAACAATGATGAAAACTCACAAAATTACTCAAATTTTGATCTTCAAATATGATGTGAATTTCGAAATTCCATACTCAATTCAAGTGAGGGAATCTTATTTATAGTATGTCAAGAGTTATGTCCCAAAAGACACCATTTGGAGGCACCCTATCGCCAAAATTCGCACTCTAAACGTGAATGGACTCATCATTTCACAAACAGATACAGTGCTCGATCGATCGAGCTACTATTCACAAAAGGCACGGAATTTCTAGTTCGCTCGATCGATCGAGCATATTGCTCGATCGATCGAGCATAATTTAATTCTTTACAAATTTTCCAACAAAACTTAGGGTTCATCACTTTGGAGTTGGGGACAAAGTGCATCAAGAAGTCATTCCCCTACAATGCATGCAGAGCATAATTTAATTATTTACACATTTTCCAACAAAACTTAGGGTTCATCACTTGGGAGTTGGGGACAAAGTGCATCAAGAAAGTCATTCCCCTACAATGCATGCATTAATATACATTAGCCCCTAAATTTGTTCTGACCACAAAATAATATTATTGAATTAGGCTCCATTCGAGCTTCCGGCTTTGATAAAAGCTCGCTTCATCTTTGGGGAACACTCGTGTTCGAGTCCCGCGGAAAAATCTAAAAGAATTAGGCTCCATTCATGCAACCCATGCATGATTGTATTAATTAGTATCAGTGTCTTTTTGGTGCTTTACAATAACGTCAACATCTGGGAATATGGGGTCATACACGAAGGGGGAGGACCCCCCTTTTCACGAGTTACTTCTGAGTAAATGAAAAAGCCTTTTGTAAAACAGAAATTAAGCATGGCCAGAATTGCAGTACTTCACGTTACCATAGGCTGAGGAAGGACACAAGGCGAAATCGAAAGCATATCTCGGAGAAGAACTGAATTTGAAATTTTTCGCAAAAAAGACATTTAAAAAAAATTTCAAATCTTTTTTATTTAAATATAAATGTTGGAACACCTTTCATCTCTTGCTCGGGTGATCTCTGCCTAAGACAAACCTTTCGAGGGATTAAAATACAGTCAGTGGTAATTTACCCTACTGCTAACAGGTACTTTACACCACTTTTGTTTGCTAAAATGGAGTGGGTTGGTTGCTAAAAACCCATTAAAATACCATCTGCTGGTGTCGGTACCTGCAGGTGGCGCGCATCTGAACTATATTTTCATTCAAATTCAAAGATTTGGTATATACGGATTATGGACCACTATTTGTTTTAAACTTTTACTGGGGTCACAACCTAACCACTTAAAGCGACTATACAAGAAAATAAAGATGCCAAGGTCTATTTCATAAGTTTCAAAACTTTTCCTTCTAGTAGTTTCATGTGCTGAGATGAATGATATGTTAATTTAAAATAAATAGTAAAATTTTGATTTGCACATACATACATATATATTTAATCCATATATGTGAAATATTGTGAAAAAAGATCAAAGAAACACTGACCTCTCCTTGTGAATTTGCATATCACTCATGGATGGTATCTTATAAATAGCATGTGTCTCCATCTCTTTTGTCTTCAAATTCAACAAAATAATTGAAGGCCACCATTGTTGTTCAACAGAGGGAAAACAGTAAAATAAAACAAAAGGGAAGAATGGGTAGTTCTCACACCAAAGGCAAGAGCAGCCAAACTGAAAAGGTGGTGGAGAACTTGAAAAAAAAGTGAGGCTTCTCCAAGGGGAGATCAATGAGATGATGAGCATTAGAGAGAGAGAAAACCAATTTTACGAGCGCGAGTCGATCTTTTTCGAGCTCAAGCAAGCGGAGTGGAAGAGGGAAAGGAGAAGATTGAAGGTGGAGTTGAAGAGATTGAGAATGGCTTGTGAAGAAAAAGAAGAGATGAGGTTGAAATGCATGGAAAATAAGCGCCATGAATATGAGAATGAGTGGCAAATGGGGAGGGATGAAACTGTGGAGAAATGGAAACAGCTCTATCTTGCAGTCAAGATTGAGCTTGATGATCTTATTCAGAGGACTCATAGAGGTAAATATTAAAAGAAATATTAAGGTATTAGATCAATTTAATATGCTTCGTTTGATACTTCCACATTCTTTTTTCAATCGACGATATTTGTTTGGATTGAAGGATTTGGAGTAAATATAGTGTTCATAATTTTTTTTAACATTCGGGAGGAGGTTTTGTTAAAGTGGGTCTCGAACCAAAATCATCCCAATAAATGAGATAAATGGTGCCACTAGGGCAAGATGCCCTACGCTAGTGTCCATAATTTTATTTACATTGTTAAAATGAGAACCAATCATTATTATGAGAGTATGAAACAAACGTTAGTACCGATCTTGGTCTAGTTAAGATTGTTCTCCATTGATTGGACTAATTTGAGTTTTAAAGCTTCCAGTCATCTTGAGTTCGTTCTTTCTTGTATGACATCAGGTTTTGGAGACCCACGTCTCTTCACCTACTTGAATCGGATTTGAATCCAAACCCGTTCTTAACTCATTTATTTACACTATTGTTCTTTAGAAGAAAGAATGAGTTGGAAAACAAAGGAAGAAGACATATTGGTGGACTTGAAGAAGGAACTTAAATCCAAAGAAGAGAAAAATGATATTCTACAAGCAAAGTTAGGATCAATGGAGGATCAAGAATCCAATAGGGAAAGAGAGATGGACATATTAAGACAAGGCTTGAGAATTATTAGCCACAAGAAGAGAGGAACAACCTTGGCCAGAGGTGTCAATCAAGAAATTTAGGCATGTGAAACCACTTGTCCTATTTTGTTATAATCAAATGTAATTTAGTTTAATGTTGTCTTTTAAGGTCACTTAATCAAAAGTAAATCATGGTTATTTTGTTTACTTCGAATTAACAGTTGTTCTTTAGGATACAAAATCAAGCCCTTATGTGTCTCGTGAACCAGAGAGATTATATCGGAAAATTCTTATATGCACCCGCATTCCATGCACCAACACACATGAACATGTATCTATATGTATATATATGTCTGCATGTGTCTTGGTACTTGTAGGACTCGGTCCATACAAGAATAACTCGATTGTAACTCTTTTTTTATTTTTTATAACATGGCTATAAAATCAATATAAGCAAATTTTTTTGAAATTGTTAAATAATTTGTTGAATGAGCCGAATCCAACTACCGAATTCCATATGCTATATTATATATGAAAAGCTTTATCCAAATATCTTCGCAAGCCTTTGCATTTATATATAAAAAAATCAAATGAAATCCAAAATCAAAAATATATTATTCACTTCAAAATCAAAGTAAATCTGCCTTTCACTCATCATATATTATTTTATTATTTAAACTAATGAACAAAACATGTTATTTCATTATAAGTAAAATTAACACACTAACCCAAAACTAAGTTTATAATATGATACATCAAAATATTATTCGAAACCCATATAAATATAATTTATGTATATAAATGTTGTGAATTCCCTAAATTCATCCCCAGGATCTGCACATTTTATGGGAAAATAAAGCAACAGAGAATAATAACGATACAAGGATTTAACGTGTAAAACTCCCAAATCATGAGAAAAACCACAATGACTAGAGAAAAATATAGTATATGTAGATCTGACCACGGTTCAGAACCGTCGGTAAGACGATTCAAAACACCTCGACTCATAACTTTAACCTTCCTTGACGGTTCCGGTTACGATCATGAACCTCCAGTTACGGTTACGGTTTGACCCTTTCTTTTCTAAAAAAAATTAAAAATATAATTAAAATTTGAAAAAAATAAGTATTTAATTGTGTTTTCCTCCATGGATTAAACATAAAAATAAATTCAAGCTCAAATAATCAAAATATGTAAGATTATTTGTTTGATTAATATATATAAATTATAACACTCTATTTAGATCAATAAGACTCTTATAGCTTAGTGGTTGAAGCTAATTATTTCATGAGTTCAAATCTATACCATAAATATATTTTAAATTTAAAAATATTAAAATAAACCCTTTGAACCATCGGTTAACCGACAGTTCATGGGTTAGAAACTTATGAAATAGGTCGGTTACGGGTCCGACCCTTCGAACCGTTGAACTGGTTAACCGGCATGTTGACCATGTTCCAGGTCAGGGCCGGTTAATGGTCATTTATGACCTTGATCGGGTCTAACTATATGAAAATTTATTACAGCCACACAATTTTCATTCTCACCCCAAACACATACCAAAGCTTTTCAACTAGCCACACTTTATAACTCGCATCTCCTCCCTTTATAGAAAGAAATTTGATAAAATCTTTTATGATGTGGAAGCTCGGTCAAAGCTGCAACCACGAGTATACTAAGAATTTTACAATATTCTACAACAAGAAAAGAATTTTCTTAAAGGCAAAAGTTGCGACAAGCTATTGACTGGCGCACTTAAAACGTAAGGTTTAAACCTTCTTTTATAGCCAAATTAATTGTCTCTTTTATTTTCCCACCTGATGTGGGACGGAAGAGGAACAATTCCAACAAATGTCCACTTCTGGCTTTGTCGTCCCACAACACTCCACATCTATGAAGATCTCCATAGATTCTGCTACCGACCAAGTAAGACAATCATAATTCTCAATGTAGAAAATTACCATGCTCCACCATAAAAATAAAAATAAAAATACTCACTCAAAATAAATCATTCCAAGCATTTCAATTCGGCATATTTCAAAAATTAACCTTGCTGAAAAATTATGGTGCAACTCCTACGTTTTGGCTCTCCTTAAAGTTCATCAGCCATAGACATGAATTTCCATCACACACCATGTATCAATGGCAAACCAATGCCCGTGTGCAAAACGGTGGACTCTGTAATATTACGCATCCTCTATCATGGTAACTTGGGGACAAATGGCATGATATAAGGATGTATGAGTCCTTTTTCAGAGGACATCGTGAATTTATCTCCATTTACGAATCCAGAGTAATTTGTCGAACCCACTCCAGCTTTTGTACAATTTCTTTTGATGTTGTTAGGTTGTCCACATCCCCAAAATGTTTTCTTTACAGAGTTCTTCTTCTTCCAATCACGAGGCACCATTGCAAAATTTTCATGTGAACTATCTTCGTTACTCCCGCCAAGTCTTCTCTCTTCAGAAATAAGCTTACTAGTAACTTCTGAGAAAATGATTTTCTCATTTTCATGAATCAATATCGGTTTCATGTGCTCAGAAACAGATGAGTCTCAAGGGTCGATCCTCATTATCAATTTTAATTCCAATAGATTCAAGCTCTGAAACAATGACATTGAGAACATATAAATTATCTGAAATAGTAGTATCATCATTCATTCGCAGTGTATAAAACTGCTTTTCAGATACATTTGAAATTTTAATTCCAATAGTTTATAACCGAGACCATCCCAATAAATGAGATAAATTGTGCCATTAGGGCAAGATGCCCTAGGCTGGTGTCCATAATTTTATTTACCTAGTTAAAATAAGAACCAACCATTATTACGAGAATATAAAACAAATAACATTAGTACTGATCTTGGCCGATTTAATTGTTGTGAAAAATTCTCTATGCAAAACACATAAAGCTTCTTCGGCTGAGTGACTTTATAAGTTGTTAGAAAAAAATCCTTATTGAAAAAGGGTTGTGCATGCAACTAAAATGTGTTGCGTTAATGCTATAAAAGGTGCACGAAGTATTAAGTGAAATGGTAAGTCCTGACAGAGAAGTCTAGACATAATACCATGTGACAAAATGATCTCTAGTGCCATAATCTTGAGTGATTATGTGAAACCGCGGATCTGTATAATGGTTAACCGATAGATCATATAGAATGTTGAACCTTAAACGCATTGTTGAGTTTAATGCTTAATGTATCTCCGAATTATTTATGAGTTTTGATGATCAACAAAACTTATGTTTGTTATACTAATGTGTCTACTTAGTGTACATGTTTATTGGTTGAAAAGTGGATTGTTTGAAGAAAATCAATTGTGCAAAGTATGGGCAGGATCGCCCCAGGCGATGACAGCCAGGAGGGACATCGCCACGCACATCGACTGGAGCGACGCCGAGGCCCGCGCGCAGGGCGAGTTCGCCTGAGGCGATGGCTTGATTACCTGAGGCGATGCCTGGAACACCTGAGGCGATGAGTGCATCGTTTGAGGCGATGAAGATTTTTGATCAACCGAAGCTACGACATTGATTTTTGGTATGGATCCCTGAGGCTATCTGGACTTCGCCTGAGGCGATCTGTGCAATTTGGTGACCGTTGGGGCGCGGCGATGGTGATCCCCCGAGGCGATGTCCCAGGCGATCTTGGAGTGATTCAAGCCTTGAGTATAACAACGGCTAGTAGGAGCCTTGGGGGCCTCCTACACTATAAATATGGATGCTTTGGAGCATTTTGAAGACAAGAAACAAGACTATAAACTACAAGAAAACTTTGCTCTATTCAAATTATTCTAGCATTGCAAACTTCATACATTTGTGTTGTATTGGAGTTTGTAATTCATTTCTTGTGTGCGACTTTTGATTCTTCGTGTTGATACACCGTGAAGGTGTTATTTGAGTTATTGTAAGGTCCTCCAACACCGACGCAAGTTGGAAATTGTGTAAGACATCAACAAGTGAAGTTGGTGCAAGTGTGTGGCTATCCTTGGAGCCCTTAAGGCCAAGAAGACTCGTGAAGAGTGTGGGTAACTCGGGAAGAGTTGTGTGTGGCTATCCTTGGAGCCCTTAAGGCCAAGAAGACTCGTGAAGAGTGTGGTGCTCGTGAAGAGTTGTTTTACTCGGGAAGAGTGTGTAGTGGCTAACTTGGAGCCCTTAAGGCCAAGATCATTTTCGTTCTAGTGGAACCTCGGTTAAACGTTTTCTAACCGGGAAGAGGAGACGTAGGTGATTCATCGCCGAACTTCTATAACAAATTCTCGTGTTCTTTATCTTTATTTAAATTACGCATTTATTTACTTCTTCATTTTATTTATTTATCGATTGACTTGAAGTCTTCCGCAGCGCAAACTCGACATTTTTGCAAATTCATTTAAAACGCTAAAGTAGACAAGGAACCTCATTCACCCCCCCTCTTCGGTTCCAACATGGAAGCTTATCAAGAGGAATGTGGTTAATACCCTATAATCAAAATCTCATAGTGGATACCCAACCTTGTTGACTGGAGATCCCAATATTTACGTTTAAAGGGGATTATGAGATTGTATAAACACCTTGGAGATTAATCTACAACCCATTTTTATGATAAGGAGTGTAGCCTGCAAAAAAAGGGTACGGGTATAGGCAAAGGCATTTAATGATTCCTAAGACATATAAGAATATGCTGGAGTATAGCGGGATACTCTTCTAGGAGATTACTTACGTGAGTGCGAAGTGTGGCCGCTTCAAAGATGGAAAGCACTTATGAAACCAAGCGTGGTCCATGGCCAAAACGAATACAACCGTAAGAAACTAATACGAATGTTAGAATTGTTATGGTGTGAGTTCAATTGTCTAGGTTTACACCAACGACTAAATAATTCAAGACTATAAGTTCACTATTAAGTCAAGTAAATCCGTTTGAATACTACTACGAAAGATTCAAAGCTACAAGCCATCTCTCCAGATGCCATAATAATTCGTTAAAAGTACTCAATTGCAACATTCATTAATTTAATTCATGTGGTGGATTGTTGAAAATTTTGAATTAAAATAAGAAAAAACAAATTTTTTTTATAAGTGCCGCGATCGATCGTGAGTGGCAGAATGCTTCATTTTGTTGGAAACAGGGGCGCGATCGATCGCGCACCAAGCCGCGATTGATCGTGCCTTGCGTCTGTTTGACAGAATGATGTGTCCATTCGTGTCCGAGTGCGGTTTTCGCGATGTGGTGCCGCCAAATGGTATCTTTTTGGACATATATCTTGATATACTATAAATATATCATCCCTCACTTGATTTAGAATGAGAATTTCTAAATTAACTTCAACTTTGAAGGTCAAAATCTGAGCATTTTGTGCCCTGTTCTTTTTGAGCGCTTTTAAACATTTGTGCTTTAAAAGATTTGTGATTTGATGTGCTCCTATCACAAATCATAGTCGTTGTATCTTGGAAGACAAATTATCAATTGAACCGTTAGCACCGTAGCGGAGCAACATTGTCTTAAGAACGGGTATTTCAAATCTCGCATCGTACGACAACATTGTCTTAAGAACGGGTATTTCAAATCTCGCATCGTACGGCGTTAAATGTGATAAAAATATAAATAAAAATTTAAACTTATTTCAATTAATAAATTGTGATTAATATTACCGATATATAGGTATTAATATTTATTTAGTACATATAAACAGTGGACATATCATTTTCTCTCACTAAAACATTTGTCATTGTCTCTCTAAGACTCTAACCAATGTCAAACCTAAAACCTCTGGGGTTCTCTTTCATTTCGCAATTCGCACACGAATTCCTCTTACCCACTTTCGAATCACTTCCAGAGTCTCCTGTCTTTTTTCTATCGATTAGGATTTTATAGAAGTGAGCCGTGAAGGAAATTTCCTGGGTCGTTCAGTGAGATTTTGAGATTCAGCTGAAAAGGTTTGTTTTCTGGTGTCTTTTTACTTATTGATGATTCGCGTTTTCTTCCATGATGAGTTTGTTTTAGTAGTTTGACAGAGCCGTTCTGCACTTCCTCCTCCTTAAACCCTCTCTTAAACCCAAACCATAGTTTCACTCCAAAATTCTCAAACTTCTACTGAGCTGCTGGATAAGAGTAATTCAATGTCCTTTTTTAGTTAAATTTCCATTTTTTTAATTATGGTGCAAGATCTGCTTTTACTTTCTTGTATCTGTTCTACATATAAAACATTTTCAGGGGGAAGAGAATATTCAATTTCGAATCATGCAAATATGTACCATGAGTGTGCTTTTCTTATCTTCGATTTGGATTATCTGTGAAAGGTTTGGTTTGTGTTCATTTTGGTTTTCTGGTGAATTAATATGGGGAATGATATGGAGTAGGATTAGGAAGGGAGCTTATAGTGACGCAACAAGTTAATAATTTGGAGGGCCTTAGATTTTATATCATTGATAAAAGCACAGAATTTGAATTTTATTTTCATTTGATATGAATCTATGGAATTTGACTTCTTTTGTTTCAGAAGGGATTGGTATTGCCCAAGTTTTCAAATAGAAAAAATAGGAAATATTGTAGTTTGGTGTATTTAATGTGCCAAAGTTCAAAGTCCCGTAGCAGCACATTAGCACTCAAAGAACTCTTCCTGCGAGTGCATTAGAAATAGTTATATAGATTTGACTGAAAGGGACACCACTTTAAGATTTTTTGTCATGATTATTGTTTCATACATAACACCAAGAATCGTTGGTCATATGTTTTGTTTTTGTTGTACCATTTTCTTTGGGGTGGGGGTGGGGGGGAATGGGGAATTAGTAAATGATTGTGATTTTGTGAAATATTGTTTCACACATAACACCCAGAATCCTTGGTCATATGTTTTGTTTCAGATTCCCTTGTTGACAGACAATAGTTGCTAGTTTAGATTTTAGAGATTTAGAAGTCCTGGGTTTTGGGTCCTCCCCCCATCAACAACCCGACCCCAACTATGTACATAAAAAAAAATTGTTTGGGTGATATCAAATATCTCGCACTGTTATCCATCTTTCGCCGCAATTTTCTCACATATGAACACTCAGAAGGCTTCCGATCACTTGGCCCCAACTGGAAAAATGTTCCTTTTTCTGGCCTTAATGCTTTCTTTTGTTGTGAGAATTTGTTTTTTGTTCATTCAAATGATTATCATACTGTTTGGAAGAACGGTCATAGCATTATTTTATTTTGAACTATTAGGCTTAAGTGAGTTTAAGATCTCATGTAGCATTCGTGGTTTGAAAGTACTTATGAACTTTGTTCCTTCCTCTCATTTTCAAACAATGAATCTATGAAATCTCTCGGAGAACAAGATCATGTTGTTAGAATGTGAGACTTTAGTAATATGATGTCATTATAAACCAGTGGAACAAGACTAACTGGTACTCTAAGTCAAACTCAGCTTGAGAAAAAATTTCAGTGAAAAGACAAATGCTACTTCTATTCTTTCTATGCAATTGTAGTTGTTTTGGACTGTCCTCCATTGTCAGCATTATTATTTACTTATACTCAATGTCAAAGTGACAAGTACAACTTATAAGAGATTACTCTTGGATATGTTTGTGCATATAAGGTAGAAGAGGTGATGTGCATTAATGGTAAGAAAAAAAGGATCTGAAAAAAGAGATTTATGGAAGATTGTGGGACACTGGAAAATAGGTTCGATGATTGTATCTAAGACTCACTAAATTGGGCTTTGAAACTGATAAAATATAATTGCATATGCTACAGGTGTCAAACTGGTTATTTTTTAATTCTACTATTTTGTTTACAATGAATACTTATTTTTATTAGTTTTTTTTATTATCTTTTTTGCAGCATCTGTTTGGAGAATTGAGCTAGTCTCAGCTACTTGGTTTCATGTTGATGCCCATTTGAGTAAGATTTTTTGCTCTCTTGATTCTATGTTGTTTACTCTCATATTACGATGTTAAAAATTATAAGATATCCTTGTTGATTTAATGTACAATTTCTCTTGAGATAGGAAATCATCATTGTCATTCATTATATTCATTGTAAATATATAATTCTGTGCTCAATTGTTCTTTATTGTAGCACTCGTTTCAGTTTTTAGGATGGTGTATTTTTTCATTGTTTTAAAGGTTAATGATAACATGATTCTACACGAGCTAGAAACCTTTGTATGCTTAAATTTTATGGGCTACGCTATTTATCAGACTCCATGTCCATCCTCAACAAGGTTAGCCTATAAAAATGGCATTTATTTTTTCCTCACACTTATTAAGAACAAATATTTCAATTTTTATCATGTTTTAACTTAATGAGGATAGCATATGTCTTCAATGGTTGCACAGGCATGTTGTCTGTTCAATGGTCATGAAACTTCAAATATATCATGTTCATATAAATTAAGTAAATACAAAAGTTGTACTTGGTAGCTTAACCAAATACTTTTATGCTTCTCTATCATAGAAACTCTGAATACCACAATCAGTAATGCTGAACTCTCCTCATTATAGTAACTGTAGTATTGGTTCTGACCATATTGTTAGTTGTATTTTTATAGCTACACGTGGTTTATGGTCCTTTCAACATGAATCTTGTGCAGTGAAGAAGTTGCTTATTTCTATTTCTCACGGTGGATATTTTTTATGTAACAAGCACTTCAAGAGCTTAAAGAAGGCTGTAGTTTCTCCATTCTACTGCAGCACCAGAACGTACAGTGGCAATCAGATTGGTCGCTCTCCTGGAATCTTATCTCATGACAGTCACCCTATCCTTCAGGACAGTGGGCTTCAGCACTGGTTCAAGAATTGGCAACACTTGAGAAAACATAAACTAACAGCGAGTACTTTTGGCATGGCTGTTGGTTTCTGGCCTCGTGGACGAATCAAGTTGTGGCTAGAGAAGCTTGGGGTGATCGAACCATTTTCTGGTAACTTAGCTACATGTTGGAGCAATATTAAGGAAGAGGAAGCTCTCGAAAGATACAAGCTGATAACCGGAAATTCCATATCATATCCTGAATTCCAGGTCCATGGGAAAAAGAACCCTGAAGAAAATTGGCTTGCAGCTTCTCCTGATGGAGTTGTTGACAGCTTTATTTATGGCTTGCCTTCACTCGGGGTTCTTGAAATCAAATGTCCTTTTTTTGGTGGTGATATGACCTGTGCCTACCCATGGAAGCGAGTGCCACTTTATTATATTCCCCAAGCTCAAGGTTTGATGGAAATACTGGACAGAGATTGGATGGACATGTATGTTTGGACAGTTCATGGCAGTAGTTTGTTTAGGTTACACCGCGATGTGGAATATTGGGAAGTCCTGAAAATGGCATTATCTGATTTCTGGTGGAAGCATGTCCAGCCTGCCAAAGAGATATGTAATACATCGGTAATCACTAATCCTCTTGTGGAATTAAAATCATTCAGGCCAGCTCCCAAGCATGAATTATGCAGTTACATTGTGCATCAAAGCAAGATTGTCGTTGACAACTCAAACCTGCTGATGCGTGAAATTCATGGCAAGTTACAATACTGATGCTGGAAACTGATGAGACAGAAATCTGATCTGGTGGAAGTTGTAACTTCTTTTACCACAAAAAAGTATGCTGAAACTCAGTGCTGAATGCAGGATGCATATCTAGATGGGAGACCTTCAACAAGTTGATTATCCTGTTGATAAGAAAGCCTAGATTATGTCTGCCCTGGTAATGATCACTTGTGCTGAAACCAAATGGAAAACCAGAAACTATAAGGTAAGCTTCTCTCCCCTTGGATTCTTTCAGAATATATTGGTTCACATTTTGCATCTTCACAAGATTAATTAAGAATTGATCTGGTGGTATATTACTTTTAGATGATAGCAGTAGATTACTGTATATGAGTCTCATAACGAAGAAAAACAATGTTGAGTTGGAAGAAATGGAGCAGGACGTGGCGTTTTGAGACATCCAGCAAATCTCCTCAGATATCTAAACTGGGTAAAAGCAAAATCCTTCATGCCATTGTAGTTCCATGTATACATGTGAGCAGCATGATCATTCCATGATCATGTACACATGTAGACGAAAAACATTTGATGAGGCATGATTCTAGTTGAATTTTCTATTTCCATACTCATACATGTAATTATCAATCGTTTCCCAGATAATGAACATGAACAAATAATATTTATCAAATTCTTTGTTTTAGAGAACTCTTATAAGTAAAAACAGTGCATATCTATTATTTTGAACTCAACACGTAATGAGAATTGCAAATTCTAACAATAAATTTTATAAATTTATATCCCTACTCAAAATAAAGGATACACAAAATCATCGTCTTAAAAAGCTACGTCAGGGAAATTTGGAAGAAAAAAAATAAAACAAAACAAAAAAAAAAGAAAGAAATTTCACAAGAAAAAGACGATTGATCTTCAAGCTGTGAACCCTTTTGGGTTCTCTTCCAGAACTACCAGAAAACAAGCAATGACCACAGATTTCCAAAGTGGTGATCATAAAGATCCGATATTTTGAACAATATAATTTATATTTTTATATATTCTTTTTCTAAAAAAACCATCTGAGTTGCTTGTCTTAGATGGATTTTTTTAAAAAAAAAAAACGCGTCTAAGCTGGATTTAAAATGAGTGGTGACCGATAAAAAAAAGTAGTGGCAAAGCCAATATGGTAATTAGCTCAACTTATGATACTTATAATCATCCAAGTTCCACAGGCCACCATCCCATATTGTTATATCTTCATTTGAGGCCTCCGGCATGGTACCATAGCCATTGATCATTGAATGATGGAATCCTTGCTCTTCCAGTACTCCTCCACTTGGATATGATATCTCTTGCATGGATTGAGCCAAAAACGGCAATTTATCGTAATTTTCATTAAACAAAAATGACATAATCGTCTTCATGTTCAGTTGATCTTGTTGATGTTGCTGCTGCTGCTGTTGAAACTGTTGCCTCCGGAGCATGTGGACAGTTGATTTTTCGGGAGTTTTTGAGAAGGGTTTTCCTTTTTTCTTGAAATGTGTCCTCCAATAATTTTTTATTTCGTTGTCTGTTCTTCCTGGCAAGCTTCTAGCAATTGTTGACCACCTATGTTAACATATTCAATTAACTGATTAAAGAATGATCAACTTCTGATACAAATATATTTAAACCGATGAAGACATAATTGATCAACATGTCCTCTCCCCAACTGATGAGTTTCATTTTATAGAACTCAACACTGAGATTAAAATGAAAAGTTCATGTAAATCACCCTTAAATTCTTTGTATATACACAAATGAGTACCTGTTACCCCATCTTGTATGTAACTCAAGTATTATACTCTCCTCGTGTGGGGTAATTTGTCCCCTCTTGAGGTCTGGCCTCAAATAATTTACCCATCTTAATCTACAGCTTTTCCCATTTCTCTTCAATCCTGTCCAAACAAATTACCACAACAGAATCAAATTAGTGATTGAAAAACATGACAAAAATCACCTTATAAATGAAATAACTCTGTAATTCTTGAACCATCAACCTACCTATATTCTTCCTTTAGCGTTCAAACCGAAAAACTATATTGATTTTCCGCTATCTTTTTTTTTTTCATGACACATACATTGATCAGTCGCGAGTCGCGACCATATCCCCATAGAGCTAGTTTATATATGCACACGAATATTTTATATCATTTAAAACAGAAAAACAAGAACTGGTGTATACCTACAAGCCTAGCCACATTGTTCCATCTCCCTTCACCATACAACTTCACATACTCAAGGAGTAATCTATCTTCTTCTGCAGTCCAAGGCCCTTTCTTCCACCCTTCTCCAAGCACTTCCCATCCCATATTTTGTGCCATAAAATATCACTCCAAAATATGATGATTATTAAATTTGAAAGATAAGTTTGTTTTCTAATCTGTAGTTAAGGCTTATTTAGTTTGTCCACAAAATTCCGAGACATGATGAGATGCTTGTCTTTGTTGCATATTTATATTGCAAACTTGGGCATCATGCACTTAGTTGATGTCGTTATCATGTAATCAATATCTTCTAGTAGTAATATATTATAACTAGTTTTTTTGGGCACCGCACAATGTGCGGTGCCAGGTACCAGCATGTTGGTCAATTTTTTCCTGATTTGATCGAAAATATAACAATTCAAATGACCGATTTTAACAAATTTTTTTTAAAAAACGACTATGCTATAATAATTGAATGGGGAAAAAATAACCAAATGACAACTCTTTTTTTTTTTTAAAAATAATGTTCATCTTATTATATAAACTGAAAAAATAACATTTGAAGTTGCGTACATAAATCGATTAAGATATATTTTTGCATAATCGGTTCAGGCCAAACACAAACATCAACAATATTTAAAAACAAAAAAAAATTATTAAAAAAAAAAATTGAAAAACGAAAGTTACAAAAAAAAATTGAATAGTATTTTACTATTCATTACTATTCATTACAATAGTACTATTCATAAATGTTTGACACTTATTATATAGTAGTAATAATTTATAAGCTAAATCTGCTAATAGTTCTATCAATTTAACACCAATACATAGATATGGTACTACCTGTCCAATTTTAGTAAAGTGGCCTTTGTTATACCTGCATTCAGGCATAACGACTAAATTAGAATGTGATTAAGAGACCTCGGAAAGGACTGAGATATGCTCAATGGATCTCATGATCCCTTCTACAAATATACTAATTATTATATAATTGAGATAAATAAAAAATACGAAGGTTTGGTCTAAAAAGACCGAGGTCTGAGCTAAGAAACACCGAGGTCCCTATTTGTATTAACTTAGGGAAGAATGAAAATATGATTGTTCGTAGAAAAGGCATGACAAGTATGGTGTCCGAAATACATTAGTAAATGGTCAAGTATGGTGTCCAAAATACAATAGACACATCATGAGGTGTCTCACGATGCATGACTAATGACTTATAAACCCTCAACTATACTATTTTTAGAAATGATAATCAAAAGTCGTGTTAGACGTACAAGATGAGGTGTTGAGATATGAATAACCGGAAATATGTGGCTTAAACCATCATTACACGAAATAACGTATCAATCTGATTATTAATGAAAATGACTACAAGAAAAAATGTCTGATTTGATGTGTGGCAGTGGAAGCGGTCGAATAAAATGTAGAACGAGGTCCTATCGACTAACTTTCCTGAGCTATGTTCTAATCCCGACATTACAAATTCGGAAAGTTCTAATTACGGAAAAAGATAATGATTACATTTTGGCAGAATGAATAGTATGATGGTATAATCTTTACAGAATAACCCGACGTTTGTATGCCCAAGCTACCAAAAATCAGTATAATATCCGATGATGATCATTATTATTCCTGCATAAAAATACTATTTCAATCGTTCTAACTTTATCACTGAAGGGGTTTCATCGGAAAAACCTTTCTGGCCCCATCTTACCTTCTTTTCGTGAGCGCTTGAATTTAAAGAAAAATTGTATGCAGTAAAACAATTGTTATCTAAAGTGGTGATCCTATCCTCGTCACAAATTTCAGATGACAACTTTCATTGCTTATTTTGTGCTTAATGGCAACACATATTGTAATACTATGATTTGTTAGTTAAGAAAAAAGGAACTATTGACTCCTGATTTTAATTAAAATTCTTAAAGCGAAGCTTGCCTGATGTGCATATCTTACATAATTATAGGAGACGTCTCACGGTTAATAATTTAAAGTTGTATACGAATTGCTGAATATAATGTGAGAATGAGATTATCATTTTTTATTTTAAATTTCCAAATTTCACCTCCATGGATTAAAATGACCCATATATTAATACAACAAAAGAGGAATCCCAAAATTTTGTTTAGGATTAAATATAACGATTTTAAATTGTAAAACATGCATTAGTTTTTTAAATAAAAACTATCTAAAAACCAAGGCGACCGGTGCTTGATCCGGTACAGTTGACCCTCTAAAACCTATCTGCTTACAAACCGGTACAACCGTCCGACCGGTTCCTTCAATTTTCTAAAAACTTTCTACTTTTTTTAGTTTTGTTAAAAAAAATTCGAAATTTTTAGAACAAAAATTTATTATAATTGTTATTGAAATAATTATAAATAATATTTTATGTGTCTTATCAACAAATCAGTATAATAATATAACACATGTCTTGTATATTATATATAAATATGTTTATTTTTCATAAATTATAAAGGATAAATTATAAAAGATGTGAATCATTTCATATTTTTATAAATATTTTCTTATAATTTTGGACATTGTTTTTTTTTTTGGCATTGTATGTTGTTTTGAGATTTTGTTATATTCCTTTTACGTTAGACATTTGGTTTAATGTGATTGCTTGAAGTTGGATATGTTATATCAGTGTAACGATACTTATTCTATTATTTTACTATAAACAACTTGATATCACATGATATATATATTTAATTCATGCTGTCGTTATTACCGGTTGAACCAGTGATTCAACCGGTTGAACCTGTAACCAGAAGGATATCTGTTTTATGTCCGATTCGATTTTGAAAACATTTGGTTGAGACAAAAAAATAAATAAAAAATTCAAAATTCGTTTTAAAATTTATTCAACGAATTAATCACTCAACCTACACAAGTCTTCTAAAAAAAATACTTAGGTGCATCCGATGTATTAAAACATCAACACACATACTTGTATATTTATATGTTGATATGTAAAATGGTGTTTGATATATCGGGTGTGCTGTAGCATTTTCCGTCCTCGAGTACATCTCTGAAAGTAGAAACACGTTCTTGATTTACCAAGGCCACGTATAACCTAAGATTTAAAGAATCTAGACACTAGGGAGAATTAATTCCTTAAAAAATGAAGTGAGTGGCAATTTTTAAGCATGAAAATGGCTACATGTCCAATGGGTCAATAACAGGTGTTGGATTTGTTTATTTCTTAAGGAGATATGTTCAAGTTAATTATAGTTTATTGATCATAATTCTGCCTTTAAATATTATAATTAGAATATAAACATAAACTTAATACCTCATTAGGCGACATGTGTAACACTATTGTGGCTTAGAAGAAAGTAGTAATTAATTAATAATCATAAATCACAGCTAATATATCAATGTCATAATCACGAGTTTAATATTTAATGATTTTCCCCTGCCACCCCTATCTATATGTATCCATATGATCTTATTTCACACTCCTTTTCGTTCTATCAAAAACTATAGTTGGTTATAATAAACACAAATTTAATGTTTTAAACCGTACAACAGTTCAATCGTCATGTTTCGATTGCTCTCCAACTTTTGTATAAGTATATTTATTTTGATGTAAAATTAATAGAATTTTAAAAAATTATCGGAACTAACATAAACCAAGTTCCCGTAAATAAAATATTCACGTCGAATATCGCCTTTAAGGTCGAGATCTATCAATTTCAGCTGCCCACATTATTAATTTGATAATGTGATTATGTGTGAGGATTAAATGCCTTATTGTCATGTATATATTTGGTGTAACAAATGAAACGTCATTACTAAAATATAAAATTTAAGTACATCATTAGACAACCAACTGTGTAATAAGATATCTTTTTATGTACGGACGCGGAAAGAAGAGTATCAGTAGTAGTCCGAAAGTGTGAGAAATTTTGCACAAAGAAGATATGGTTTTCAAGGAGGATTAAATGGTTTAAACCGGGGATGGATTTAGAATTTAGGTTGATGAGGGCTAAAAAATACTAAAAATGAGGATTAGGAGGGCAAAATATAATTTATGGGGTAATTTGCGACGGGGGATAAATACAATTTTACGAGGTAATATAAAATTACTCTGGCTAAAAATTGAATGTAACAAGAAAGATTGACTTTGACTTGGAAAAGAAAGGAGAGTTCAACAAAGCTTAATTTAGGCACATAAGCAACCCATAGTGGACTCCAGCAGGTGCATAACGAGTCACGATCTAATTTTACCGTCCATTTTAAGTTTTAATCTGACCATCTTATTATGAAAATGACTAACTTTTCAGTGTATTTTATCTCTATATGTTCGAAAGTAGTATTTTTCAATTAATTAAATTTATATGATAAGAATACTATTGAAAAAATTAGATGTTTTGTCGAAATTAGTACAGTTTTGAAGCTATGAGATATGTGACTAATCCTAGTGACTCGGTTATGTTTTACTAATATGAATCATGTAGGATCAAACACTTGCCGGTTTACCAAAAACTATAACTTGTGGTAATGGTGCAACTCTAATCTTTAAACCAAATGAGAAGACAAATTAGGAGACATATCTTCCGTATTTCCCTCTAACGTTCGTTATACGATGAGAATGTGATATCCAAGCCTATGTAAGATAACAATGGATGACTGATACGTTTCTGCCTGCCTGAAAGAGTGAGGCCATTGGTTTCGAAGACCAGTCTGGCTCTCTCTGCTGAAAAAAATCACGATTGTGGGCACACTACCGAATTTCATCGACATGAGGGGACCGTACTTGTTTGCAAGTTCATGCAAGTATAAATGAGGATGGAGGCTGTCGAATTGATGCAAGCTTCCGATAATGGGAAGACCTCGAGGGCCTGGAGGAAAGCAAGACTACACTACCGAATTCATCGACATGAGGGGACCATACTTGTTTCCTACACCCAATATACTTATATCAGCTATGGTTATAAATTGCACAACTCTATCAATTCAAATCCGGTCTTACGATTTTGAACTTATCATATATTATATATTGTCCAGAATTCTTGTTCCAAATTGTATTCCAATTTCCATAAAAAAAACACACATTTCCTTAAGTAAAATGAAGCTGATATCGAACACCATTTGAATCAATCTGATCCAAGAATCAGAGGGGTCGATTCCATAATATTGATCGTTGTTTGGCTCGCTCCATCTTCCGCCTACGCCATTCCTCCAGGGCTGCGAACTCCAACATGTAAAATGTTAGTAGACACTTGACTTCATGGTTCATTAATAAAATACTCACCTTCCTAACTGCCAAAGACGGACCTGGAAATTCAGTAGGAATATCTAGATTTAATGTAATTTGGAATACGAAGTTTATAACCTAAAATTCACATATAGCCTCTCTTTTTTTTCCCTTTCCATTTAACAAGATAAGGTAAGCAAACTATTTCTGCTTTCTTATGCATAGCAAATGGTTGAGACTTCCCAAGTAACATACAAGGCAAAAAATGCATTTTTGAATCGTTAACGGGTATCGTTGATACTTTTAGTTTACGAAAGATCATTACCTCTACCCGCTGTGCTTCCTCGATTTTACAATAGATGAGTTGTGTGGGAACTGTTACAACTTACGCCTCAAAATGGGCTTCACGAACAATTACTACTTCACACATATGTCTTACTAAATCAAATTGATAGAGATAATACAATCTTTAAGCTCTTCCAAACTTCTTCTAGGAAAAGGTGTGGAATGGAAGTATCACAGTGACCCTTATTCTCAAAGTGATGTTTTTATTGCTACGAGGACTGACCCACTGACCACTGTGTTTCAAGATTATAAAATGGCTCCTACATGTCAAAAGGTGGAAAATGTGCATGTATAACTTTATGCAGTAGACTCGACAAGTGGATTTCACGAACATGATGCTCTGTCCCACGGATATCTTACATGGTTTTTAACTACTGTCCTAGAATATCATCCTATCACGCCCAAGAACCACAAGGTAAAAACCCAAAACTGAATCTTTACGAGCCCATTGCAAAATTTTATAAATTCTTTCAATTTTCTAAAATAAAATTATGTCAGATACAGATATTACAAATTTCTGTCGCGCTCTTCCCTCACCATGGGACCCTGCAACTAAGATCATATACAATTACCTCAGTCAGTAACTACTTAACATCTTTTCTCACTCTAAGAAAATGGCAGAACCAAGCTACTAGATAAAGTTATTTTACAGCCTTATACATTCTTCCAGATGTGCGACATGAGGTAGG
This sequence comes from Haberlea rhodopensis, assembly GCA_907163345.1. Lineage (NCBI taxonomy): Eukaryota > Viridiplantae > Streptophyta > Magnoliopsida > Lamiales > Gesneriaceae > Haberlea > Haberlea rhodopensis. Next base: position 1,613,637 of record CAJQUN010000052.1, read on the forward strand.
AGTACTGCATGAACAGGCATTCAGAAATAGAATAACACGTAAGGAAAAGAAAATCACCTTTAACGTTGCCAACATCTGAATATGAATGAAAATTGTTCAACCTTGATATTAGGTCTACAGCGGCCGTCTGCTTTACGTCTTTTTGCTTCATCTGTTCCGTTTCAACATACACGTCCTTTCCAATTTCTCTAACCTAAACAGGAGAAATAAATATTATAAAAACAGAAGCAGGTCTCTTGTTCTTGTTTGAGTGCTTCCCTTCAATTTTTAATAAATAGCAGTATAGCACATCTTTCCACTTCCACTCATTCATTACATATTCAACATTTTTCTTATCTATGGATTTTATAAATAACGATTTTTAACAGTAATGTTCTCTTAATTTTAATCGAATGCATCATTTACGCCTGTCACAATTTGGCCATATACATCGGTTTGAACATTTCTCCAGCTTCACATGTCACCTATTTCTATTTCCACTAAAAAAGATATTATCTCTCAAAAGGCACAGGATTACCTTTTCTTCAAGAAATTTAAAAAATCGGTTCTCCAAAAACAAAACAAAAAATAAAGGAAAATGAAGCACTATTTTTGTCCAAAAACAAAAGATGGAATATCTAAATTACTAATATAATATATAAATACGATCATGATATCTGACCATTAAACTTGGATCTTTCCTCAATTAAGATTTAACATCAGCACGTCACTTGATTGATTGAAACCCATTGAAATACCCTTGTTGATGGATACTCACTCTTTTGATAAGATCAACTGGAACCATTGTACGGCGTATGTCTTCAGATTCCTTGATATGCCTGTATAGAGCTGTACATCAAAGAGTAAGTATGAAACAAATTTTTTTCAAGAAATCCTATTATAAGGGCAACATAGAAGCAACTCATGCACTGAGTGTGATGATATACTAATTGTTGTCACAGTAAGGTTACATAGCATTGGTCTAGATAGGGATGGATACAGAAAACTTAGTGGAAAGGGCAAGCGTTGTGTGGTCATGTCGCAGTGGTAGGGTTGGAGGTTCCGCAGATATTAGGAGGAAAAAATCAAGATTAAACAGAAGTGAAGAAAACCTCATTTAGTTCATAAGAGCAATTGTAACTTTAATTATATCTTGCTGTGCTGTTTGTTCATTTAAACTATTAAAGGGATCCTGCAGAAAACAAGTACTTTCAATAGATGCAATACATAGTAATTTAAAACTTCTTAATCCGAGGAGGGAGCATATACAAAGCAAACAAAATCTTTTAAAGTCATAGAAACCTTAGGAAAGTTATAAAGCTCAGAGAGAAATTGCCCCTGCGAACTATAAGGAGGATATGATTCTTGGTCGTAGGAAACGTTTAAAGAAATTCAGATGCAAATCCACCAGAATTTACATCAATAAAAAAGAAACATAACAAGAGATAAAGTCAAATTCAAAGAATTACTCCTAAAATTAACATTCCCATAAAGGCATCACTGATAATGAAGGGAGATGATATCACAACTAGATAGCTCAATTCTTAACATCTACCAATGCAATTGATGTATTAATAACTTTTAATATGTTTTCCGACAATCATTTAAAAGCTCATTAGATACTATAGCGTGTATGCATTGTTCTTGATGCTACCAGAACAGTTTAATTAAATTTCACCCAACTCCATCATGCTGCAGATTCACAAACAGAAATCAGGGGAATAATTTCCAGTCAAAAGTTTTCACCATCAGTCTATTTAGAAAATAGGTACTTGAGGTTGGACTTTTGTTATCTACAGATCATCGAGGAATTTCAGAGAAGTGGAACTAGAAAATTTCGAAACGGTGATACCATTCGTATTATAGTATATTGTGTGGTGACAGTTCGAAAAATAAAAACAGCTGATTGAGTAATTAATGTATTTAGGAATGCATGTAAGGGAAAATATTTATGCCAAATAAACTTTTTCCATAATATATATATATAGAAAAGGAGAATAGAGATGGAACCAAATGTGAGCCTACTATCAAATCTTTATATTCCTACATTTGTCCAAAGTCAAGCTCAGCAAAGATCTTTAAACCTTTAAAGAACCAATTTTTACCAATATGACACAGTGATGACAAAAAATCCCTTCTCCAAAATCTCATATTGTTACTAGACATGGTCACGTGAAATCTCATTTCTAGCAAAAAACACACACCAAATTATGCAAGAACGAGTAAATATAACAAATAGTTCAACAAAATTTACTTAGAAATAAAAAAAACTAAGGGCAAAGCTCAGACCTTTATTAGAGGAGTAAAGTTTGGTAGAAGGGGAAGGAAAAAGAAAGCCTTGAAGCAAGATAAGAGCGGATATAATGTTCAATAAGCAGACAACTATGGTGGCGTTCTTGTAGGATAGAAGTGATCTAACAATCCTCCAACATTGCTGTTGTTGCAGCTTCTCCATTTCCCCCTTTATATAAAAAATTAGGGCTTCTCAATTTTCAATTTTCCCAGAAATCAGTAAAGGGCCCAAATTCCAAGAGAAGGGCAAAGTACTCCATGATCTTTGTTAGGTGGATGTTGTGAAACGAGGTTAGGTTTCACAAGAAGTCGTGGTTTGCTACAACGCTTTTGTCACCAGAGTCAATTTTTTGTATTTTTTTTCATAAAAATAAAATTGCTTTGAGGGAAAATATTTCGGAAAATATTTATCAACCTTAAAAATCTAATTTATTATTTTAAGAATCCTTTTAATATAGTCGGGTAAATTCACAATCACTTTAAAAGTGTATTACTACATTAGTATAATATATTAGTGTTTACGTGCACGCGCGATGCATGCTTGTACAATCATTTTTTTTCTTAAATTAACAATCTTATACAATAAATATTTTTTTAAGTTAATCAAATTTTGAGGGTAATCGGATATTAATAAGAGTGTAATTGTCAATATTGTATGGACTATGGAGTATTGTGGTAAATAGAATTTAGTGTAATTAACATCTGCGTCCCGCATTGCATGTGGTGTAACGTGCAAGTGTTATCTTTAACTCCAATGGCTGTGCTCTACTCGTTCAAGTTCAGGTTCATTCAGCGGAAAAATCTCAACCCCTTTTCTTTTACGGTGCTCTGAAATTCTCCGTTGGAAAGCAATTGTGCTAATGGCTCAAATTCATCGAAAGACTGGTTGAGAACATCTACCTCCCAAGGTCTTTACTACATTTTCTGCGCTATTTTTCTGTACTTTGACGTGTTTTTACCGTTTAAAGTTGTCGAACTGCCTGTATTTCGTGTGCGTATAAAATGTTTGATGAAATTCCGTACTGAATTTCTATCACGGTGAGCAGCTTGGTATGTGTCTTCCTATGCTTAATCTAGTTTTGTACACCTCTTTTCGCAACCCATTAGCATTCTGCCACTACTGTCGGCACACAAAATATAATGGAATATGTGTATCATATGCAGGTATTTAGCTATTGCTTCAGATTAAGTCGTGTGAAGTTGCTTAGTTATTCAGATGGCATTAACATTATTCAGGGGCTTAAAAACGCATTCTTTTCGGCTGTACCGATCCACGTATTTTGCTAAGCAACATGGTGTATTTTATTGTTGTATGAAAAGTGCACATAGCCAAACTGCAACACAAGAAAGGAAACAGGTTCAATTGAAAGCTTCTTCGCCAGAGGAATCTACAAGATTTGAATTACTCAAAAACTATGAAGCAGTCATAGGAATAGAGACGCATGTTCAGCTTTCCACTCTCACAAAGGCCTTTTGTAGCTGTCCTTATAATTATGGGGCTGAGCCAAACACTAGTATTTGCCCCATTTGCATGGGGTTACCTGGAGCCTTGCCAGTTCTCAATTCAAAAGTTATAGAGTGTGCGGTAAAACTTGGTCTTGCGCTCAACTGTAAACTTTCTTTGAGTTCAAAGTTTGATAGGAAACAGTACTTTTACCCTGATCTTCCAAAAGGCTACCAGATATCACAATTTGATGTCCCAATTGCAACTGGTGGTTACGTTGATGTTGATCTTCCTGTTGAGTTCGGTGGTGGGCATAGAAAGTTTGGTATCACAAGAGTTCATATGGAAGAAGATGCTGGGAAGCTGCTTCACACCGGAAATGGGAACTATTCTCAGGTATCTACCTTTCCTTCTAATTGAGGTCATTTTTTTCCTCCAACTGATCTTATTCTTGTTTTTCAATCTTTCTGCTGGCCATTTTTTTGCCATTTCTTATTCATGACATTTCAATTTGTATGGTTTGATCGGGCTGATGCTTTACCACATAAATATTGCACACAACACTCTAATAATATCGTTAACTTATTGGGATATGGGGTTGAATTTTGTTTAGATTATGATTGTTGATTTGTTTCTCTTCAATCTTCATGGCTGTTTATAACTTAGCGGAGTTGTTGACATTTTTCCTATGATAGGTTGATTTGAATAGAGCAGGAGTACCATTGCTTGAAATTGTGTCTGAACCTGATATGAGAACAGGTGTTGAAGCAGCAGAATATGCTGCAGAGTTGCAGAGATTAGTGCGATATCTGGGTGTGAGTAATGGAAATATGCAGGAAGGATCACTACGTTGTGATGTCAATGTGTCAGTTCGTCCAATTGGGCAGTTAGAGTTTGGAACTAAGGTAAATTTGTGCTTTATTCATTATCCACTACTTTATCGCGGAAATAGAAACTCTTTGATAAAACTATACTTGTGGAATCAAAGGTTCGTATAACATATTTTCTTATGAATATTTGATTCAATTTTAAATCGTTCAATAAATTTTCCTCAGTTTCCTCTGATACATGTTCTGATGACAAATATTACTTTTCTGCTGTCGAAAGGAAAATCTTTTAACATAAATTAATCGATGAAGTCAGTGTCACGGATGAATATAATCTCTGTATAAGGGAGAGAAACTGAAAATCTGTTGTAAAAACCAGCGTCCACAACTTCAAGAATTTGGAAGATTGCTTCTCTCCCTCCCTCTTTCTAGTATACTGGAAAAACGAATGTAGTTCCTCGTAATTTCAATTATTTTTTGAAATTTTTTGTTCATGGCATGGTCAATTTACTTTGTACGGCATGCTGTGTCTGCATGGACCTAGTCCAATGAAGTGCTAGAGTTGAACCTTAATTTCTAATTAAATCGGGAGGGGTAAGAAGGCATTAGTAGGGACAGCTAACTGTGTCAGAGTACAGTTTTTTTTATTGGGAATGAATGGATTCACGTTATAAATTATGTGTACATTTTTTTATTGTGTAATCTAATGTAATTTGAACTTTAGATGGAGGTAATTCGCAAGTAACGTTACTCATAAGGATCGAGGAACAATGGAATTAGGCGTATCTCTGCAGACCAAAGCCTCTCAAAATCCTGTAGACACAGACCTCAGGCTTATGTAATAATTGCATTGAATTTGCTGACGCCAAAGTCTTCTTACCTGATATAATCTGAAAACAGAATCAATGTATATGCAACTACTTTCTAATTGTCATAGACAATTCATATCTAATGTATTTGAACTCGAATATTTTTCATGTTTTTAAAATGGAAGAAAAATATATCATGCATGGCATTTGACTTCCACGTATCCTGCATATTAAATGTTCACATGATTCCTTAGACCAAATTTGCTAGCAACTCAATATTTCCACACACGTTTGATGTGGAATGGAGCATTGCAAAATCTTGACTAGCTTTTGAAGCAAGTAAAAAAATCCAGCAGGACCGTTCCTTCCCTTTTTTTACTAGGATTTCTGCGGTTTGGTGCCTATGCATAGTTATTGTTTAACTTGTGATTTCTATATTTGCAAAGTGAGTTCCATATAGTAAAGATTTGGATGAAAGAGGATCAACAGCTATGTGATCTTTTCTTTGTCTCTAGTTAGCTGGTTGTGTTTACCCATGATGTTGCTTCGTTTCGCCAAACCGTACTGATCTGTGTGTTTGTTTTCTTTGGTAATTTTTTTTTTTCACGTATCATGTGGATAGTTCATCTCAGTTATTAATCGGTTTGTTCGTAAACAGGTTGAAATAAAGAATTTGAACTCATTCTCATCAGTGAGTAGGGCCATTGATTTTGAGATTTCAAGGCAGGTGCTCCTTCACACTCAAGGTCAGGCGGACCAGATTGTACAGGAAACTCGCCTCTGGGAAGAAGGAGCTCAGGTTCTATATTTTCCTTATAATGACAAAGTTATAAGAGCGGGCAGGCTAGTTCATCTGTTACTAATCCATTGGTTTGCTTTACAAAATAGAAAACAGTTACCATGAGAAAGAAGGAAGGACTTTCTGACTATCGTTACTTCCCAGAGCCTGATCTTCCAGGTGTTACTCTCACTGAAGATTATGTTGATAATATTCATAATTCCTTACCTGAACTACCGGAAATGAAGCGACGGAGATATGAGAAACTTGGGCTGAGTATTCAAGATGTTCTGTTTCTCACTAATGATGTTAATGTAAGTCCTGGTTTTCAGTTGTTTCCTTAAGGAAATTTGGTGTCAGAAAGGATCCGTAGTTTGAGATCCTGACCTGGAGGTTGGGTGTTGGACTTAGACGTCAAGGAGACTTTAATGGCTCTTGTTAAGTCTCACCATGATTGGTCCTAATCTTGAACCGGATCTGGAACTGCCTCTCTAAAACCAGGCCTGAAAATGTATTTTCAGTCCCGGCTCCAAACCAAAACTGGAAGCGAGATTTTATGGTTTGGTTCTGGTTTCTACAAATAAGTAACTTCAACTATAATCAAAATCATAGAATATTTGTGAAAATACGAAAATAGAGATTTAAATGTAATTTAATGCTATGAAATAGTGCAATATATAATACGTAGAACAATTTGCAGGTAGCAGCATTTTTTGATGCAACAATCGCTACAGGCGCAGACATAAAACTTGCTGCTAATTGGATAATGGGGGATGTTGCTGCCTATACGAACAATGAAAAGTTGTCAATAATTGACATTAAGCTTACCCCACGGGAATTGGGCGAGCTTATATCCTCCATTAAAGGTGGAACCATAAGTGGAAAGATTGGTAAAGAGGTAATTGCATTTAACTATCACTATACCAGTTGTTTTAATGTTCCCAACATTATCTGCTACCTTTAGGGATACTTATAGAAATTGGTCTTGTATTTGCAATAATAGATTTAGTTGACACTACTAGTTTTCTTCTAACTTCCAAATCTTATGGACTTGTGTATATGGCTTCCAAATCTTTTCATTTCGCTTGTGTTACTTATTTGACCATCTCCAGCCCACAACCTTCAAAGGAATCTTAGTTAAAGACATATTTTCTGTTACTTATGCAAAGATTCATACTCAAATTTATTTAACTCCAATTTTATGACCACATTATACATGCATCTTCTTTGATGATTTCATTTACTGCTGGGAGACCCAATCATTTTCGAAGCATGCTTTTGTTTTGATTCGCTAATACCAAATGCATATGCATTGGTAGCCTTACCGCTCAAAATTTCTGAAATGGTCTGGTTTGATAGATTTTATGCAGCTAGAAACTAATCTTTCTGCTCACACAAGAATGCAAAACTTGAGAGTAGAGAATAGAGAAAAGGGGCACTTGTTTGTTTGTTGCGATGTTTTTTGTACAAGCATGAATTGTTTGCTTATTTATCAGCTATTCTAAGTGAAATGTGCAGATATTATTTGAGCTAATGGCAAAGGGTGGAACAGTTGAAGGACTTATTACAGAAAAGGATTTAGTTCAGGCAAGTTCTTTCTCATTTTTCATGGACTTCAAACAATTTTTTGCTAAGTTGTGTTGTAGTATTATAGACATGGTGTTTGGTAGATAGATGGACTTGGGCATGAAATATTAATAGAAGTCATTTGCTAAATAGTCTTCGAAGGTATTGTAATTGGCTTTTGCGTGCACTGTGATGAGGCTTGCTGTTTATTGTTGTTATGCTTATGGCAAACGGGACAAATGAGCAGAAACCTTACCGCTCTTTTGATTGTATCAGATTGCTGATCCCTCTGAGATTGAGAAAATTGTGGATAAAGTCCTCGCAGACAATCCAAAGCAGTTAGAGCAATATCGTGGTGGTAAAACCAAGCTCCAAGGCTTTTTTGCTGGCCAGGTATGATTGTTGCCAAAATGACAGTTTCTCCTTGTATTAAGGCTTCAGTTTTCAAATTTTATACTCTACTACAATCGTTGATATAAACTAGGTACACTGACACAATGATCCAATGGTTATCGTCAGATTTGATCCATGCCACTTGTAGAAATGTTACATTTCTTTTAGGTTGCACGGCATCTTTAACATATTTATTACCAATTCCAGATTATGAAAGAAACAAAAGGCAAGGCAAATCCTGGGCTTTTGAATAAGATTCTTCTTGAAAAGCTGAATACGAAAAGTTGACGCCTTTGTAAGTTCTCACCTGAGCCTGATCCTCGTCTTGTCTTACGCCTCAATATAAAAACACAATTCCCGTTGGCTAAAATTCACGATTACTCCATTTGTCGTAAGCTGCTGCTGCGAGGTGACACTATTTCTATGTTGAGCTCTATATATCTTCTCTATCGTGCAATTGTACAAACATAATTGCTAGTGATGCAGGGGACAGCCATTGGCTTGATATTATTACTTTTTAGGTAATAAATTCAATTGATTTTTCAAAGCTGAGAATATGAGTTGAAGAGAAATGTATAATGACATCATTTGTATTGCTCTGCTATGTTATAAAAAGGTAAATTACTGATGGTCTCCCTATGATTTAGTGCAATCACACAAAGTACAGTTCTCGTTTCTTGTTTCTTTTGTAATTTTCAAAACAATAATTGTAAAATGAAATTTAAAAAAAATTAAAAAAATAAAGCAAACTCGCATCCTCCTCGGACCAGCCATTTCTACAGTATTCTAGACGTCTCCCTTGTGCCCGAGGCTTTTGGAGCCATTAGCAATGTGTAATTGTCCAAAAACCGAGGAGGGCCACCGTGACTTTGATTCCATTTCATAGATTTATAACAGTCGAGACATAGATCAAATGTGTTCTTGCCATTCTTATAACACTCCACACATGAAAAGAACATCCCTGGTATAAAGTTGGCACACGAGTCACAGAATGGTCGTCCACTCTTGATAATGTAATACAATGCCAACACCTCCCAGAAATCCAGAGTACCGTTGCCATTTTTGTCGAGACACCTGAAAAAATTCGGATTGCCAAGGCGTGAGTAGCCTTCACGGTTCATGAACGCCAAGAACTCCGTAAGATCTACCTTGCGATCTCCGTTAGTGTCGAGAGATTGAAAAAATTGATGTGCCAGTGCCTGAACTTCTGGAGATGCTGCTCGATGTTGGGCCATTGCAATCTCCCGGAGTTCTTCCATCTCTTTCTGTAATTAATATTGATAACAGAATTACAATACCTATTATATAATTCAAATGGAATTTATACAGACTTTGATGATGAAATTTATAAAAAATCTTGATAGATATCCATGCTCTGAAAACACAAAAATTTGCTTAGGGGATAATTAGGGCCGCTTAACGGACCGGTCAATCCTGACCCGGTCCAAAATCGGACCGGTTAGCCCGGTTAGGAACCGAAATCGGGCTAATCGGTTCCAAACCGTTCCGGTTCCGGTATCTTACCCGTTCCGGACCAAACAAATCTGGTTCCGGTCGGAACCGGATCCATTATTTTTTTAAAAATAATATTTTTTTATTTAGATAAATTGAGTTTAGTTTAAAAATACAAAGGCACATTAGCTCAATTATTAGAGCTGCATAATAGAAGGTGATGACCGCGTATTCAAATCCTCCAAGCAACAATTTCCTCGATTTTTTTAAAAATCGGTTTCGGGTTGGAACCGGTCTAGATCGAAACAGGTTGCGACCGGAACCGGTTCCTTACAGGATCAGACCAGTTTCAGAATTACCGGATCCAAAACCGGCCGATTTCGGTCCGGATCAGACCGGATTGATCCGATAAGCAGCCCTAGGGATAATACATGAAAACATTACCTGGTTTATTTCCTGAAGTTTTTAAAAAATTCATGGTTTAGACTCTGATGTTAAGTTGACCGTGAGAAGCAAATGATGATGGACTGATTCAGGAATTATTTTAAAATTTGAGGGACTAAATCGGGCTTGGTTTGTTCTCAATTCAGCCTCTAAAATTTTAAAACATTCTCAATTTAGTCCTTATTTGTTTGCTTCTTAAGTCCGACTTAATGTGATGACTGAATTCGAAAAAAATTAACACGTTACGTACTAAACCGGTTAACTAAAAACTTTCGGGACTGAATTGGGAATTGATCCAAACTACAAAGACATTTTAATGTATTTTTCCTTTGTTCAGGATTTAAAAAATATATCATGAAAAAACAAGGGACCAAATAATCATTTATCCAGTTACTCATATTCAATATACACAAATCAAAAGATATAGTAGACCGAGAAGGTGTTTGCAGTACGTACCTTAAACCCATCGGCATCAGATCTCATCTCCGGAGACTTTTGTGCATCGGCAGTTGCTCGCTTCATCAGCAGCTTGATCAACGAATACTGATCCACCAAATTCTCCTTGGAGTGCTCGTGCGCTACTCTTCCTCCTCTATAACAAGCGCAGCACAAGTCAAACGTATCACCGCCTTTTCCAAGACACAGCAAGCACGAAAAGAAGGGGCCCAGCAGGAAGCCTCTGCACCCACTGCAAACTAAAAACATGCCGAGCTTTACGGTGTAGTAGTAAACAGCTAAAACCTCATCAAAATCCAGGGTTCCATCTCCATTTAAGTCGAATTGTCTGAACATTAAAGTTTGGTATGTTTCGCCTGGATTGAACAATCTTTGGAATTCAAGGTAACTTATTCGGCCATCCCCGTTTGTATCCATGTTTCTAAATCCTTGGTTCATCGTGTTTCTTTCTTCTACACTTGCTCTATCGTAGTAGGCTCTTGCGATCTCTTTCAACCCCTCCATCGCTCTCTGGTTCATAAGAAGAAATGTAGCACTACTTCTGTTTTCTCGATGGGAACTTATAATAAGAGTTGGTATGATAGATAATTTTCAAAAAACTTACTGACTTATTATAAGTTTCAAGTTGAATTCATGCCTCGTAAAGGATGAAAGAAAGAAAAAAATGAATGACGGGTTTCATTCCACGTTATCACGATTTATTACATTGTGAAAGCTAACTTAAGAGCTGTAGAGTCGCTAGGAACTATATTATTGTATATATAATCCTATTAGATAATATATATTATACATACATACGAATAATTTTTGACTACCCTAGGATTACCCCGTAGGGTGTATCAATGATTCATATTTATCCATGGATTGAGTCTCACGTAAAAAAAGTGGGACATTGATAAATATGAGTCATTGATCAAACACTTCGGTATTATCTCATGGGATAACTATGAATTATTCCATACTTTATGTAGGTATCTTGTATGTATGCGTATCTTTGGGATAGAAACAAACAAAGCAACAATGGCTCAATAGGATAAATGCCGAGGTGAGATTTATAATCTTCATCCTTGAAACGATATTGATATGCTATGATACTCACGGTTTAGCGGCAATCGTTTCCCAAGAGACAACGACTATGATTCATGATAAAAACACTTCAAATCACGATTTCTTGAACAACAAAGGTTTAAAGACACTGAAACAAGAACAAGGAATGGACAAAATGAATGTGCAGAAATTTGTTTTGATCTTATGTTTAATCTCTTAAAAAAAAGTGTTTTAATTCTCAAAATAGTTGTTCTATATGTAGTGTATCATTAAATGACACGAAAATACATCTCTTGGATGCGATTTTTCATTAACCTTCACAAAAATCGATTTTTGAACGTCCAGGCAGAATACACAGCGCAGCACATGTTGTGCCTATGCGCAACATACTCTGCCTGAAATTTAATTCGAGGACAGGTTTTTCCCGGACAGTTTCAATGTCCCGTTTTTTTTTTATTTTCGACTTTTACATACTTAATTTAAATTCATTAAACATATTTGTCAACATTATATATATATATATATATCGTGTAGGCGAAGGTCAGAAGAATTATTCCTCGATTTAAAGTTTTGAAGTCGAACAAGTGGCGTTGACTTATTTCCGAGTACTCATGTGTAATACTATCTCATATAAGTTTTCGAGAAGTTTCTGCAATTGTTTTTTCTTTTCGTAACTAAGGCTGACAGAATTTTAATGATCAATTTTTGGTAATTTTTGAAATATTGAAACAATAATCAAAACGCTCAAAAAAACAAAACAAAAGATCAGGCCAACTCGACTCTGACCTGAACTGATTACCAGAAAGGCTATCCTAACGTAAATCCAACAACCCTAAATTATTCTATAATTGTGGGGTCCATATTTAATATGGATCATATGACTCTAAATTTGGGGCAGTTCGATTGTGGTGCATTGAAGGGTCGAACGACCCCTAATCAGGTCTCGTTTTATAGGTCCGAAACGAGCTTAATGTTTGGCCCATGATGCAAATCGCCCGACAACTCTATTATCACGAATTTCAGTATTTTATTGGCCAGCATTTAGCAGTAACCTTAAGCATGTTATTTAAAAGTGATTGTATTTGCTAAGTTAGAAGTCAATCCGCTGGCGAGAAAATTCTCTCTTTCTGCACTAGTTGACTTACGTACGTTCGAGGAAACAGGTTGGGATTTTATTGTGTTAAATACTCTTAATAAAGCAGTATCGAGGTGCGAATATTAATATTATGGGGTTCCCACTCCGACCGGAATCATCGAAGCATCATCGATAGGGATGCTTATCAGGCCGAAACCTAGATCACATAAATTTGATACGCAAGCGGATACGGATGCGTGTGTGCGTCAATTTTCAAAAAATTTAGTGCGGGTGAGCCTTAATGCGTCTATTAAAAATAAATAAATAAATATACATACACACTGAAGAAATAAAGTTAAACATAAATAATATACACTATATTTAACAAACTTACACCGTTATTATGTTATTTACAAAAATGAAGTTCTTAACAACTTTGGTGTTTGCAGCTTTACAATTCTTAAAAAGCATTAAAATTAGATTTTATTGAAGGATCTAACATTTGCAGCTTTGCAAAATGTTATAGTCAGTGATAACAAATTTGAATCTTGTATTTGATCGTTCTTCTAGTAAGGATTCTCCGAATAGAGAATGAAAAACGAAAATGAAATGAAGTATTAAAATTTTATTTTATTTTAAGATATAAAATAACAAATTTGAAAAATGAAACCAAATTGTACATATATATTTCAACATGTTTGATAATAGTATGAATTTATTAAGAATGACTCATATTATTTTCGGATACTTATATCGTTACCTTATGAAATGACAAATATAAACATTTAAATTAAGTCAATAAATATAAAAGTTTTATTTATAAAGTTCATTCTATTAATTTTCATGCAAAAAACTAAGATATCAAAATTATTATTATTTACTATGTCAAAATGTTACAATATCACAGATTTATCCGACTTTCTTTTATCACATATTTTAATCTTTCATAGTTATTATGTCTTTTCACGATTAATTACATAATAGTGAATATTATCTATCTATTTTTCATATAATATAATTTTCTTACCAACCCAAAGTACCTAGAAACCATGAAAATTCATCTAAACCTAAAATCAGAGAATTTTTTTTTATAATAAAAAAAAAGAATTAAGGAGGATTAACGAGACTTGGTAACTTAGTGCGCGACATAGTAAATCTTAGTGCGCGAATTAGGAATTCTTAGTGCGCGAATTATAAATCTTAAAGCGCGAACTAGAAATTCGTAAATAGTCTTAATGCGGTGCACGCGCACCCAGTTCATCAGTTCGCCGTCGGAGCGCCAGTGTGTGGAGGGGGGTAGGCTGATTATGTGACTTAGGATACTGATTATGTGACTTAGGCCGGGTCAATCCAGACCCGACCCGGAACCGAACCGGTTAGTCCGGTTCGGAACCGGAACCGAGCTAACCGGTTTTGGACTGTTCAGAAACTGGTAACATACCTGTTCGGAGCGGTTTTGAGGTTTGAAACCGGTAGCACCGCCGGTTCCAGTGCTATCAGACCGGTTCCGATTCGAAATCGGAACCGATTATTTATTAAAAAAATTAAACGTTGCAATTGCAATGGTTGAAATAGCCGTTGCAATTGTGTATGGCAACGACTATTTCAGTCGTTGCCAACGTACTTTTTCATTTTTTAAATATATATATATATATTTTTATTTAAAATCTATAAATAGGTGTGTAATGGTGTGTGCTGTTTTGTTATTTGTAAATTGTAACACACAATTCTATCTTTCAAACTTCAAAGTTCTATACTTCTACTATCTAATATATTTCTCTCCAGTGTGCATTAATAATGACATCTTCATCTAGCAGTGTTGGTCGCAGCCGGGGTCGCAGTCGGGTCGCCTATCACTACATCAGCGAGTAGACAACCGACTCGTGCCAAAAAAGTAAGATATGGGATCACTTTGAATTCGCTCAAAAAGAAGGTACTAATAAATATATTGCAATTTGTAAAGTATGTAAGATATAATATTCTTATAAAGCTGGTGGTTCCAGTGGAGGCACCGAAACATTTAAAAAACACTTAGTAAAAAATATAATTTTGATGAGACAACATTACAATCATTAGGTACAGAAACAACACAAGCACAATTTAATATTCTCACTAGCACGAATTTTATTTTAACCGCTGAGATTAACCGTAGGTCACTTGTTAGATATGTGATTAGATGTGAACTACCTTTTATACAAGCTGAACATGCTGGTTTTTTTGAATTTACTTCGTCTATACAACCCATGTTTAAACATATTTCTAAGCACACACTAAAAAAAAATTGTATGGACGTATTTGTTGAATATAGAAATACATTGATTGAACATCTTTCTAGTTTGTCTTGTAGGGTTAGCTCAACAACCGAGATTTGGACAAATGTAAAATCGGATTCATATCTTGTTGTCACTTGTCATTGGATTGATGATAATTGATGTATGCAAAAATGGATTTTGTCTTTAGATGAGTTTGATTGTGCACATACTGGTTATATAATTGTTAAATATATATTCAACTCCTATATACATTATGGAATTCAGGATAAGATATTTTCAATCACATTAGACAACGCTGCGAATAACAATTATGCGATGCGTGATTTAAAGACCTATCTGAAACCTATGCTTGATGATATTTTTTTTCATGTTAGATGTGCATGTCATGTTATTAATTTGGTTGTTAAAGTTGGTTATGAGGACAATCACTCAACATGTATTGAGAAAATGAAATATTACGCTAAATGGTTACGCACGAGCCGTGTTAAGCGTGATTGGAAACAATTATGTTTATCTAATTGTTTTAAGCATCTTCTTTTTCTATCACCAATAGAAACTAGATGGAGTTCGTTATGTTGAATGTTATGTTACCTTACAAAGATATTTTAACTCCATTTTATAATTCATATCAAATGCCTGATAGCGATGAAATTATTTATTTGACAGATGATGATTGTGAATTTGTTGAAAATTGTGTATCATTGTTAGGTACTTTCAAAGAAGCGACGGAACGCTTCTCTGGTGTTACTTATCCAACTTCTGTTTATTTTCATCCTTTAGTATTTAACATGTTTGATAAGTTTATAGAATTTAGAGATGACTATGACTTGCATACTTTTGTTAGTGCAATAGAAACTAAATTTATAAAATATTGGGAACAAATCTCACACGTGCACTGCATCACAACTTTACTAGATCCTAGTCAATGTTTAGCTTCGTTTGATTATTTTTTTTAATATTATGCTAAATTTTTTGGGAAGGTTATTGACGATCAAAAGACGTCTATAATGCAATATCTCCAAAATATGTTTCAATTGTATTATAATCAACAGGCAAGTGAATCGTCGCAACAAAGGGCTGTTGAAGAACCCAAGCTCAATCAGAGGCGGAAGCATCAATTTGCTTCGGATGCTGGGCAGGAAAAAACTGAAGGGCAAATGACCTTCTACTAGCACGTTGACTGAATTGCAAATTTATCTGAATTATCATTTTCTAACGGAAGACAATTTCGATGTCTTACAATGGTGGAAGACAAATGCAACACAATTCTCTATCTTAGCCAAAATGTCTAGAGACGTTTATGCGGTACAAGATTCAAACGTTGCTTCTGAATCGGCATTATCAACATTTGGTCGAATTATTGGAGAATACAGAAGTAATCTATCCGCTGATTCATCATGCATGCTCGCATTACTGAAAGATTGATTTAAAGCATAATGTAAAAATGTAAGACATGTGGCGGTTGACGAATTCGTAAATCATTATGACGAGCAAGGAGATGAAAATGCCAAAACAATACTTATCAGTTATGAAGAGTACTAAATATTAAAGTTTTTTTATTGCCATAAGTGCAACTATTATTTGTATAAACATTTATATTAGCAAATGAAGAAGAAATATATTTAATTTATTATAAATGTTGTGGATACATATACGAACATTAAAAAAAAGGTTGATACATAAAAGAAGAAAAAGAAAGGATGGAACTGAATCAAACCGGTCCGATCCGGAACAGGTTGAACCAGAACCGGATCCAATCCGGTTCCTTACCGGACCGATTTCGGATCGAACCAGACCGGTTCTAACCGATAAGCATCCCTATTCATCGGTGCTAGATAATCATTTTATTTACGGGAAAGTCGACCCTAACCTTATTGCCCTTAGGCCAAATCAACTTCCCCAAAGTAATTGGAGCAGTTGGATCTAACCTTCTAATGTCGATTAAGAATTTTCCATTACGTTAGCTGAATGTTGATGGAAAATGGATGTAGAAGCCACTAAAACGATATAATAATGTATATATTATAAGTCGTAAAAGTGTTACTTTTGTAGTTATGTATAATTGGAATAGTTATAACTTTAACTCTAACTTGAAAACTATGAAATAAAACTGATAAATTAGAAAAAACTGCACTCAGATTTCACTCGTAGTACCAGCACATACCTGAACACCAGCCAATCGACGGAAGCCTGGGATCAAAGTGGCCTTATCTACAACCAGGCCCCATCGGCCAAATTCATATATGTCTTTAGAAGGGGTCTGGGCTCAAAAGTGTAGCCCAACCAATAAAATTTGAACACCATGGCGAGCCAAACCAAGCTCCATCCATGTCATTTGAACAGAGATTTGTGCTGAGCGAGTAACGGCCACAAGAACAAAACAATTAAAATAGTACAAAGAAAATAAAATAAAAGATAAGAGGAAAAACACAAGTTGTATTCTTCATTGCTCCTTCACAGTTCACCCAATATTCTTCACTTAAAACAAATCGCAAAAATCGAATCAAGAAGATGACTTCCTCTGCCATCACACCACGGTCCCCATTTCGTGTAGATCAGGTGCTGTCTTTATTTCGTTGCGCTGTGTATGCGTATATTTTCCTTGATGATTGCATAAAAATGCAATCTTTTTATCAACTTTCTTATCTTGCCGAAGATTTTAACCATTCTGCTACTCGTTTCTGTTTGTTTTGTAGAAAGATGTGGGCATTTCATCTTTTCGTTCCCAACCTTCATTTTCATTTTCTGCTCAATCTTCCAAGAAAAGGGCTTCAAAGAAAATTGTATCTGTGATGGCACCCCAGCAATCGGAGCGCCAACCAGCCACCACTGGCGCGGTAATTGCATGTTTTGAGATAAAGTTGAGATATTTATGACGATTCTTGTTGAATTGTTGGATTTTAAGGCTGGGGTTTTGTGAACTTGTGTATCTTTTCAGGTCAAGACAGGGATGACAATGACCGAGAAAATATTGGCAAGAGCTTCGGAGAAAACCCAGTTGAGCCCGGGTGAGAATGTGTGGGTCAATGTGGATATTTTGATGACTCACGATGTTTGTGGCCCAGGTTCAATTGGGATTTTCAAGAAAGAGTTTGGAGAAAATGCAAAGGTATTTAGTGGAGAGTTCATGCTTCATGACTATATGACTTGATATATTTTCTTGTCTTGATGTTCAGTGCTTTGACTTGATTATCTACAGTAATTTTTAGTAACAATGATGTACCTCAAAGATAGTGGAATTTGTGGGCATGTTGAGATACTTCTGCTTATTTAGTTTAATTTCTTAGCTTAGGACAATCATAATCAGTGAAGAGATCCTTTAATTGTTACGTTATCTTTGAACAGAAAAGAATATTTTATGTTAGTTCCGATGATTGGGGCACAAGATGAATTTGTGCTACTACTTCTATGGTTGTGTGAAGTGAAATTATCGAAACTTGTGTTAATTGTTCCATGGGTTGCTTTCATAGATAGCACCACAATTTTGGTGGTCGTGTGATGTTGTCAGCCTCGCCTATGGATCACTGTTTTTACTAGTTTCTGTTGTACTGCCTTCTTAATTTGGCCTGGTGGGAAATTCTTTATTATCATCTTATGATGCAGTAGAAAACAATAATCTAATTTCCCCTGAATCCGGAGGACATTCTTTTGGTTGGGGACATTTCAGCCAAATGTCAGTGCATTTTATCCCACCCTATCTTAATAGTTTAAACAGCTAGAGATGTGAGAGATTTAGTATTTATATTGTATATAGAAAAAACAGAACGGACTGTTAATTTACCTGTCCAATCAACAAATTGATGGGAAATTATGTTTTCCTGATAACAGATTGCTATCGAGGCATAAAAGGATAACTTTCATATCAGATTGTACTCTTAGTTTGTGGATAGTGACAGATATAGAGATCTTCAAAGTTTTTATTTATTTATTTTTCTCTAGTTTCAACAGTTTCATATATTTACATTATTACAAGTGATTTTCATGTTTCCTTATGACAGATGATCACCACAAACTAAACTGGCAAGGGTGAATTTTTCTTGTGATGTAATTTAGTTTGGGTAAATTTAAGCCAGCCAAATAAACTTTGAGTTTTGAGGAAAGACCTGTTTTTCCCTAAGTTAAGATTTTGTAAATACAGTTTTTTCTTCATGGCGGTTCTTCTTTGAGAAATCTAATTTGTTCTGAGCGTATTGTACTGCTAAATAATGCTTTATGTTTTTGTATTTATAAGCCTCTGCTATTATCTATAATTCTGTATCACCCTCAATAGTTTTAATTAGTATGTACCAGGTAATGTAACTACTGTGGCAAATTCCCTTTTGTATGTACTGTGCTTTCTTCTGTGAATTGTCTGTTCTTTCATTTGAAAATACGTATTCTTTTACACTTAAACACTAATTGCCTTTGTTTTTCTCGTAATATGTTCATAATATGTAAGAAATCTTTTGGCTTATATAGAATGCACTATTCATTCATTTAGCTCATTATTCTAATGTTTTTCTTTGTCCAATTAAACATAATTCAGGTTTGGGACCGTGAAAAAATTGTAATAATTCCAGATCATTATATATTCACAGCTGATGAACGTGCAAATCGGAATGTTGATATCCTCAGGGATTTCTGCACTGAGCAAAATATTAAGTACTTCTATGACATTAAAGATCTTGGGAACTTCAAGGTGCAGTTACATTATCCTATGAAATATTCCTGTCTTTTTCTGTTCTTATGATAGTCCCTAAATCTGAGGCACCTGCATTGCAGGCTAATCCAGATTACAAAGGTGTGTGCCATGTAGCTCTTGCACAAGAAGGTCATTGCAGACCTGGAGAGGTTTCAATTTCTTAAAACTTCTTGAGTCTTCAGTTCTTTTGCATTGCTATCCAGGATTCTTATTGGTTTATCTTTGTTTCTTTTAGGTCTTACTGGGCACAGACTCCCACACATGTACTGCTGGGGCATTCGGTCAATTTTCTACTGGAATTGGAAATACAGATGCTGGCTTTGTCTTGGGTGCTGGAAAACTTCTGCTTAAGGTATTTCTGCTGTATCTAGTTCTGGATCTTCTTTTCAGATTTGAGAATGATGCTTAGAATCAAAATGGGTAATCGGAAAATACAAATTTATGCACTTATAGGCTCTCGTTAGAGATCTTTGATAGTCATTTGCTGGACAGACTTTCTATTTTACATGTGCACAGTATTGGACTATAGCATCCTGTTGTCTTGTTTTCTCTATTATACTTCAGCACTATGATTGTTAGCATCATTCCTCCAACATGGTTTGCGAAATAGAAATTTTTGTGCCCACGTAAAGGAGCAAAACCTGCAAGCTCAAAATCTGCAAAAGAAAAATTTTAAGGGTACGTTATGTTTGTTTCCAGCGTTTCTGGATATTTTCAGAAAATGTGTTTAGAAAATGTATCGGGGAATGAAATGAATAATTGGTTTTGTTTTTAGAGAAAAACGAATTTATTTTAGTGATGAAATTGTGTAAGTTTTTGTCTGGTAATTGTTAAAATTGTAAAAAATGTTGTATTGTGATATAATAGAATACAATAATAGGATAGTTTTTGGGAGAGATGAAAATTTGAATTAAAGTAATGAATATGGCGGGAGATGTGAAAATGAGTTTTTAGAAAATGAAATGAAAATGAGATAATAGTGTTGTTTTGCTTTTAAAGTAATGAAAATTGGTGTTCGAAAACAAACCAAACATTGCTTAAGTTTTGTTGGATTCTTTACCATTTAAAAATAGGTCTATTCGCCTTATCATGATTATAATTTAGTATGCTACTATTATTGGCATGAGTTTATGTGATTCAAATCTTTCTTTGCATGGATGGGTGAGTCAAAGGAGTATTGTACTCCATTGCCGTGCAGGTGCCTCCTACTTTGAGATTTGTGATGGATGGGGATATGCCTGATTATTTGCTTGCAAAAGATTTGATCTTGCAAGTAAGTATGTTGGTGGTGGAACGATTCATTTATTATTAATATGTCAAGAAGATGTCTTATCTTATGGTTTTAGAAATTGAAAGTTTGCATTATTTCACTTAGTTGTGGCATCTCTTGTAGATAATTGGTGAAATTTCAGTGTCTGGTGCAACATATAAAGCAATGGAATTTATTGGTTCTACTGTTGAGGGGTTAAACGTAAGTTTCTCTCCATTCATTGGCATGTTAAGATATATTAATCCTCCCAGTTCGATAATGATTGTGTTCTTCAATTTTGATTGTGTTTTTCAAAGATGGAAGAAAGAATGACACTATGCAATATGGTTGTTGAAGCTGGGGGGAAGAACGGTGTTGTCCCTGCAGATAGTACCACGTATAAGTATCTTCAAGTTAGTATGGCATATTGCTTATTCAGTGAAATCATTTCGCAACTCTCTCAAGCTCACAATAATGTTGAAAATCTCTTCCTTTGAGTCTCCTTGAACTACATAGTTTTATTTATTGGTTTGGGCTCCAAAAATGGATATTCTTGGTTTTCCTCATGGGTAATACAGTTTTATTTTCTAATCTCAGGACAAGACATCTATTCCGTATGAACCGGTTTACAGTGATGGACAAGCAAGGTAGCTTTAAATACCAGCATTTTCGTAAAAGTTCTTTAACTGACAGATGTTTAGCAGGAGCAATGTAGATTTAGCTTGACTATAGGATTTTTATTTTTGAAGTACACAATACTGCTTGTTGTGGTAGCATTATATCGAACAATCGGTCAGATTTAGGTTTTGGACTTTTATTTGGAAAATTTGTTTTAGTGACAGATAATTGGAAGTCATGCTAATTTGATAATTTTAAAAAATTTCTTTTAGATTTCTTTCGGAATACAGATTTGACGTCTCAAAGTTGGAGCCCGTGGTGGCTAAGGTGAGTTGTAGAAGTCACTTTACCTCTTTCGGTTTCCGCTGATGATAAAGTGTGAAATTTGAGTGTGATTTTTTTTTATCAAATCTCATGCAGCTTATGCTTTTAAGTAATCAGTCAATGCACCTTTCTTTTCTAAATTTTGTTTTTTTTTTCCATCGTTTTTCTTTCTTCAGACTTTTCTGAATTTTGTTTACTGAGTGGTATTTCAGATCTTTATGCAATTCTATTGACATGTTTCGTATGATATATCAGCCTCATTCTCCCGATAATCGTGCTTTAGCCAGAGAGTGCAAAGATGTGAAAATCGACAGAGTTTATGTTGGATCTTGTACCGGTGGAAAAACAGAGGATTTCATGGCTGCCGCAAAAGTTTTTCTGGCTTCAGTGTGTATTTTTATTTGTCTCATTTTGTTTTATTGTGATGCTTACTGCAAATATTATTTAACCATTGCCAAAATTTTCTTGAGATGAAACTCGATCCTTGTTCCCCAGGGTAAAAAGGTAAAAGTTCCAACATTCCTTGTTCCAGCCACACGAAAGGTATGTTTCACTTGGTGCAAACAAATTGCTTGTTGCAAATTGTGCCAAATATTATTTTGCCTTTGTAAATTAAATGTTTTGTTTTTAGGTGTGGATGGATGTATACAGCCTTCCAGTCCCAGGATCTGGGGGAAAAACTTGCTCACAGATATTTGAGGAAGCCGGTTGTGATACACCTACGAGCCCGAGCTGTGGTGCTTGTTTGGGAGGTCCCAAAGACACTTACGCACGCATGAATGAAGCTAAGGTAAACAAGACTTCTCAGCTGTGCTCTATTACCTTTATGCACCAGCATGGCTTAAGATACATGATTTCTGTGGTGCCACTCACGAGTGCTTCTTGTATCTTGAAACCAAGAAAAATAGATGAATCCGAACTTTTATTAGTTGGTTTTGAAGGGAAAACCGAAGAAAATGCCTATGATTTTGAATAGATGTGCTGATTTTGTATTCTTGCTCAAGTTGCCAATGAAACGCATTAAAAACCTTACAATTTGATACTGGCCTTTTATAGAAAAATATGACAAAATCTGTAGTTTTGCCCGGCGTGTTTTGTTATTACCAAATAAAGAAAAGATCATTTACTTGCTTGATATATTTCCTTGGACTATATTCTTGCATATATTCTGTAACAGTGTCTTGTTGAAGTTATCTCATGTTTGATTCTAACATCCAAATGGATTTCTACAATTTTTTTTTACGATTATTAGGTCTGTGTGTCTACCACCAACCGAAACTTCCCTGGCCGCATGGGTCACAAAGAAGGGCAGATATATCTAGCTTCTCCATTTACAGCTGCTGCATCAGCATTGACTGGTTTTGTGACCGATCCAAGAGAGTTTTTGCAGTAAGATTTTTCATAAATGAATGCCTATACTTGTATTATTTGTACGTCTGGCTATGCATTTGTGTCGTGATCGGTGATCTATTGAAAACTTGCTATTATTGTGCTGATCAGTAACCTGTCGTTTTTGTAACTTAGAAACCAAGATTGTGAGCATTTGGTTAGTGTTATGGTAATAGATTGAACGTTACATGAAACGAGACAATATGTCATTCATTTAATCTTCATTTATATGATAAAGTTGGATGCATTTAATCTCCAAGTGAATGTTGAAGTTGCTGCAATTATGTACATAAACTCTTCACTAAACATAATAGTTTCATTTATATAATTTTTTTAATATTAGTCTCTTGAATACTGAATAATGTTGTTGACATATGTAAGATCCAGTTTTATCCAATTTACCCAGTTATGTTGATTAATCCAACTAGATACCATCAAACAGAAGGTAAATGATAAGATGTCGAAATCGATCTCAGAAAAGTAAGAAAATATCTTGGAACTTCAAATTTACAAAAAATCAGCAATGGTTTTAAAATCAAGAAAACAACCAAGGAAAGAAATAACTAGAAAAAAGGGGAGTGGCGATCATGTGTATGTATGTGTGTGCTCAAACTTCTTTGTTAACAATATATCAAGACTTCATCAAAAGAAAGATCGGCTTGAGGTGCCTAAAGATGGGCTGTGTAACCTGTTGCGCCGAGCCCTTTTTCCAGGGGGCTTACCGCAAACGCATTGACATTCGTAGCCATATATATTTCCAAAGCACGAAAACAAGCCAGTCCCACCATCGGTATGCCTACGAGCGTGCTTAGGTGCAGACGATTTGTAGCTACTCGAAGAGTAGCCACTACGATCATTCAATGGTGGCACATTTGTACGCCATCTCTCCAGTTTCGACCTAAGCCCTTCAACACTCTCATCCAGGCTCCAACCATCCAATACCGAGCTTTGGTTATCATTTAGAGGATATTTCTTCTCGGCCATCATCGCAGCCGCCACTTCAGATGGTGAGGGACCTACGTCGGAATCCAACCAAGGTGATTTTCCTTTGATTGGAGCACCAATCGCATACTTGCTTTGTGGCATGGAACCCTTTGGTGCAACATAGTCTTGATGACCATGGTGTTTTGAAATGGCTCTTTCTTTTTTTTCATCTTGGGGTTCGTCTTTTGGTGAATTGCCACTTTTCACTCCGGTTTTCGCCACGGATTTTTCATCCATGGCCTTGTTTTTAGGGTTTTCATCAACTATTTTGCTTTTGTCCTCGACGTCGGGATCACCCTTTTCAAGCTTGTAAAAGTTAGAAGACTCTTTGCTTAAGATTGAATCGCTCAAAACTGAACTTCCCTTGACTTTCCTACCCTTTTGTGTTGGCTTTTCTCTAAGCTCAGCACCACTAATAACTGAACTTGCTTTTCCTTTCTTGAACATTATTCCTCTAAATGGATCCACACATTCTGAAATACTAAGAATTGAACTTTCTTTAGCTCCCTTTTTACCCGCCAAGGCAGCCACCGAGCCATTTGGGGAACAAGTGTCAGCTGTCACGTGTTCGCTACGTTCACTTCTTGATCTACGCAAGATAGGCTTCACAATAGATGATGGGTTGTGGTTATTTCGATTTCTTGGATCGAGCTGGCGAGGATCCATCAGATGATCATCGCGATATCCAACTCCTGAAGCGCTGAGTTCTGTGTGTAATGGCATGCTTCTCATAGTGCTATCGAGTAGTGCCACACTGATGTTTAGTATTCCCTGTGGACGTCCCGATGGACGGCGTACCTAAGTCATAAAATCGATTCATGATTTATGTAAACATGCTGAAGTTTTATATGAAAGGAAATACCTCTTCATATTTTATGGAATGACAAAATATGATCAGTATGTACATAATCCATGAAAACCAGATTAGCTTAATTAGTGAATTTCAATTTTCAAATGCTATATTGTTTTCCTCATGGTCTGATTTCATCTTGATTTGTTAAAAAACTTACTTAGGATATGTTGTCTTGGGAAAGAGTTGGAATAGAATTGAACAACGTAACTTTTGCCCTTAATCAAGTCACCCTTATCAAAATTCATGAATATTAATAATCTTTTGACCTTTTTCATCAGCTTTTTACAGAATCAAAACCGACCAAGCTTCAATGAGACATGACAATGCATTTACAAATAACATGAATCAAGAATAGACGAATGAAAATTTTAAAAAAAAACAAAATTATCAAGAAAGTAAACACATACCTGAAGGGCAACAAAACGGATTCCCATCGGGTGGCGATGCTGGTTGTGTGACCGGACAGGAGGAGGAAGAAGGTTTCTGACCAGAACATGAGCCGTGCCGATGAGCTTGTCACGAAACCAATTCACAGCATAGATTTCGATCATCACAGCCGAATCTTCTACCTGGAGAAACTCCTCATCAACCCTAAAAACAAACTTGTCATTCCACGTAGGGTTGTTTTTCCCTTCAGTATTCACACCGGACGAAAGCTTCCGGTTTCGATGCAACCACACCGTGCAATAGGTTTGCATTTTCTTGGAAATGGGATCCAAATCTTGTGCCGAGATGATGTTTATTTCTAGCAGTTGGAAAGGTTTCAAGATGGGAGCCATTTTGTTGGAAAATTGTGAAGCACATGCATGTGTTGTACACGGATTTCGATGGCGGGGGAGCGGTGGTTGTTCCACTCGTCGTCCGCTTGCCGGGACAACGAGAGAATGATTGGTGGTGAGGAGGAGGAGGAGATACACGGGGAGAGGAGAGAATATTGGCCTCTTCTAGTCTAGAGCACATGAATCATCGGATGTAAGAGAGAGGGATGTGATATTAACTAACGTCGTCAATATTAAAGTTTTAAAAAGTACAACAAATTTTTAAAACACTTCAAATTGCTAAAAAAAAAAAAATTACAACAAATTATTATCTTTGACTCTTTGGGTACGCACTAGATAAACCTCCGGGCTGACGCAATAGCATGCAAATTACGTCAGCTAGGTAAGTCACACTAGGCAAGCCCGGTGCAACGGGCTCTTTCGTGAAAGTATCGACAGAGGAATCAAACTCGTGACAAAATGCATCCGTAATCACATACTCCGCCAACTCGACCACTCCATATGAGACACATGTAACAGTTTTTTAGTGCATGACGCGTGGTTACTGGTTTTGTTTATCATCATAAAGTGTAAATAATATATACATTTTTTATTTTCATTTTCAACATCGAGCCCGACTCCAATAATTTTGTAATTTGAACTTGGACTCTATTATTCGATTAAATAATCAAGCTCTTAGTATTAATGATTATATATTTACTTTATAAAACATCTATAATTTATGAAAAATTTTATTGGTAGTACAATAATTCTAATAATATTAAAAAAAACAATAAGGTAAAACATCTCCATAGATGCCCTCAAGCCTAAAATAAAGAGTGTAGCTTGACATAAACATACTATAGGATCAAAGATGGAACGGATCCGAGATCGCTAATCTCCTATGAATTAGGCATTGGGGAAGAGAGAAATCTTGGAGAAGAGTAAACTAGTTCATTGACTAATTGGTTGAATGATTGTATTGATACACTTTGTCCACTATTTATACTTGCTACTATCATTAACTAAACAATACATTGTATGGTAATGTTTATGAATACAACTACAAACATAATTTGCTAGTTAGTCTCTTCTCATCTTGTTCTCGACTTTGCTGCTAATATTCCTTGTGCCGCCTCCATTATTTCTTTATAGTCGTATCACATACTCTGAGTTCAACCAAAGTTACCCCTCCAGCGAACCCCATTTAAGCTCGATTTTCATCTAGTCACTCATGATCCAAAAACCATATTCTTACCCGAAATTTCCGAAGTTAGCTCTTCGCACAGAGCGGAAAAAAAAAATAATGGTGAACAGCAGTTGCGGAATATTTTTAAAAGTTTTCATTTTTTTTAATTTTTTTCATTAATAATTTGTCCAAAATTATCTAATTATTTTTATGTTTAGTTTTAAAAAAAACTCTGCTGCAATAGCCGTGATCGTTCAGCAAAATATCAATCAAACTGGAACATAAACTTCCACGATTAGGTTGGCGATGCTAGCTACCTAATTACATTTGAAGCAAAGGGAAATCTTTCCACTTTTTGAAATTCAAAGCCTTCACAAATATAGAAGTTTCCCTTCTCTCTGTTTTTTCCCTTGTGCCTAGCTAACACGTATAGCCCGCCCATCGACTTCTTGTCACATCCATAGCACAGATTTTTCACGCTATAGAATGAGGCAATTCATAGCTTGATTTTCAAATGGAGTGCTTATTTTTTGACAATTATCACAATTGTTCGTGCAAGAATTTTACCACTTCATTGAGATTTTGAAGTGCGGTCTCCGTTTCAGCTTGAGTCTCATGGCAAACAAAACATAGCCTCGAGATCTTCCTGTCTCGCCATCATATAAAACTCTTGCTCCGACCACATTTCCATATCTTGAAATGCCCGCGTCAAACTCTAAGAACTGACGGACCATGACAAATTTCCCACAAAAAGTGTGTTCAGTTTCCGGATAAACGGGTTCTTTCGGTTTTGGCTTGTCTTAAAAATTAACTCTCAAGGTCCTACCATTGTATTCCTGTAACAAAACAAGATTTAAGAGGATGAAATGGCAAAAACATTGTTCCCAAAATAATCTGTTTTCTGATCAAGAGTGGTTTATGCTTACGCTTCCGTCGAGCATTTGAATGACTGTGTTGCTGTCGTAAATAACCTAAAAGTTGGAAAAAATAGTGATTTTCAAATTCTCTTGCAGGGATTTGAGAGTGGAAAGAGAAGAAACGGCCACTAATTATGGGCATCATGGCCTGTATTAGGTAATGAGAACTAAAGGACTAAATCTAGTCTTGTTATCAAGAATTTACAGCTTCTTAAAATCCGTGAACTCAGATATGATTGGACAACCTCAAATCCTTCGCAAGGGACACCTTTAAAGTTGGATTATCTTTGCAATTCTGTAAATAATCTTCAAGTAACTGAGATTGGCTAGCAAGACAACAAATCAAGCTACTTTTCGAGGAGTTACTGGCTTGAAACTTATCATTCTAAGTAGGGATGTACAAAAAAACCGACAAACCTGCATTCACCCACACGTATCCGTCCGTTTTAACTTCGAAGAAAAAGTGTTGTAGTTGAAAATTAAACAACCCGTATTTATGTGGGCGGATATAGGATTGTTGCACCTCAACCCATCTACCTACCCAACTCACTCGCATATTTATATATTAAAGATTTCTTTAATAATAAAATTAAATATTTTAGAGGTTCAAATTACAAATTATAAATTTTAAAGCATAAATATTTCAATTTGCTAATTTATGTATATTATTTAGAGTATAACTTATACTTAATTTTTTGATATAATTTATTTTGTCGATTAAAAAAATTATTAATTCGTTGAGAAATTGTAGTTTCAAGTTCTCTCATTATGAATCTTGTCTTGATATCCAGAAATTAATTGTGTTAATCCCGGAGTGATTATAACCATTAATTGATTTAATTGGGATAATTATGAGATAATTACGGTGTTGAGACTCCCGATGATGTTAATCCGGTATCGGGGTTGTTGGATCCAAAGGTTGAGATTTTATTCTCATTGAGACGTTAAACCTTGGAATTGTGTTGGTGGTGAGATTTGGAGTCTGGGGACTCGGGGTTGAGGATTGCGATGTAATTGAGTGAGTGTGAGATAATTATTGAACACTCTTGATTATTAAAGAGTTTTGGTGCGAGTATTTAAGACTCGAGTTTTTGGAGCATTGGTACTATATATACTAAGTGGACTCGTTGTTCAACCATTCTCAATTCACTCCCTCTCTCTTCCTCACCGCATCTCTCCCTTTCCCCTACCTTTTCCCTTTCCCCTTTTCTCCCTTGAAGAAATAATCGAGCAATGCTCGATTTCAGAGCGAGATTTCTCGAAGATTTCTGGTGAAATAATTCACTGGATCTCGGGACGAAGGCAATGCTTGGCTCTTGCTATTGGATTATAAGGTAGAACATGTGCAACATTGGCTCTGTAGATAAGTTCGAGCTATGGAAGGAGGGTGCTCCTAGGAGCTCGATATCAGTGTTGGTATGAATAATACTTCTTATACAATTGATACACAATTATTGGTTCAGTGATCGTCTGTGAACATTTTGATATGTGTATATGGTTTGTATAAGGGTTGTGTGATTTCTCTTTTCATTTATGATTTGCATGTAATTTAATTAAGGGGAATTGCATGATGAATTGAGAATATGAGATTGGTGCATTGTATGGTGTATACTAGTGCTAGTTGAATTGTGTTGGGAATTGAATGAGAAGAGGATTAATGTCAAAAATTTTATAGACATCATGCCTTTGTTATGGAAGCATGCATAAGAATTCCCTAATGATATGAATGTATGCACTAATATAGATGATAAATGCACTAATGACAAGATTAGGGTCTGGGGTCCTTACATTAATGGTATCAGAGCAGTGGTTTTCTCTTTGGGCTGTCTGAGGGCCTATGGATGTGTTGATAGAAATGGATAGCACATAATTTACGCTTGAACGTAGTTTGGTGTCTGACACAACATTTCTACTCATGTGCATATCATTACATGAGATAATGAGAATTGATGTTGATGCTAACCATGGTAGTCCAGGACCATATGGAGTATAGGGAATGTGGACCGGTGATGCCTATGAACATATGCACGAAAAGTAGTATGATTTGAAAAGTGCGATAAGCCAGTAACTTGATCATTAGTATGTCATCAATTTTATTTTGTGATAGCAATATTGTATTGTTAAATGAACAATGAATGACGTACTATGTTGATAGAATTTGACGAAAATAGTAACTTTGATGTAGTTACTAATGAATTGATAAATGATTTGCTGCACCTGTTATGTGTTTATATACGGTGCTGAGAAATCTGATTTCCTAGGGAAATCGGGAAATGAGAAACGAAATGCGCTGTCTGAGGACATGACATGGGTGACAATGATGTGTTGTTGCTATGTAACAACAGAAGATGTAATGATCGTGAAGCATAAATGCTCGATATTGTATATTGTGAGTATTGTGCTACTTCGATTATATAGTTTATCGTTGGATAGGATATTTGCCGCTGTCATATCGTAACACGGGTCGCTGATATGTCGAAGGAGGGATATCATTGAGTCGCTGATATAACGTAGTGAGGATAGTAGAGGTTGTGGTATATTGTGTTGATTTATACATATTGAGATCAGTGTCATGATGCATATACGTTGAGTAGTGATGGATCATAATATTTGCGGCTGTCTTATCGAGCGCTGGATCAGGATACTTGCCGCTGTCATATCGTAGCGCGGGTCGCTGATATGTCGAAGCGAGGGATATCATTGAGCCGCTGGTGTAAAGAATATTTGTCGTTGTCTTATCGAGCGCTGGATTAGGATATTTTCCGCTGTCATATCGTAGATCGGGTCGCTGATATGTCGAAGCAATGGATATCATTGAGCCGCTGATAATTCGAAGCGAGGGATATTATTATGCCATTTTATAAGTAGTGATGGTTTATGCCGTTATATACATAGCGATGGTTTATGTCGCTGTATATGTAGCAATAGTGATGTGCCGCTGTATAAGCGAGTGATTATACCGCTATATACGTAGCGACGCTGTAAAAACCCGGATTTGAGGTTATCCAACATCCGAGGTAATTGTGGCAAGTTAAACTCTTTTATAATTAACTAAAATTATATTGTGTTAGAGTTTAACTAGAACTCTAATTTGATTAAGATGGATTAATAAAGTGCCCTAGTGGGAATCAAAATCTTTTTAGATGAGGTTTCTCTTCTTCAAAACTCTAGCCAAGAGTTGCAATTCTTCAAGGAGTCATAGCCATCACAAAATCCTTCAATAAACCATTCCTTTCCAGCAACATGGATCGACCCAAATCTGGAAGATTTTATCCGAAAGACTCCACCCTTTGTTCCTGATTTTTTTTGAGAAAAACACCAAGAGTCCAACCATCACATGGTGTTCGAAAATCTCATCTTTTCCAGCATCCTAATCGAAAGAAAAGCTGATAAGTCCCAGCTGGTTCCACCTCTCCACAAGCTACCCAAGGTCAACACGAAATCTTGCAGGATATGCATCAACAAATCTGTGCAGTTTTGAATCCTAAATCTCGAAGGAATCCACACCCAATTGTTCCAGATTTGACCCCAACCTTCAGCTATAAATATAGGTGCCAACCTTGGTGTATTTACATCACAAATTCAGTCTTCATCCTTCGAAAAGTTCTGAGATTCTGCACATCATTAGCCGAAAACTCAGCATCCATTCTGCAACAATATTCTGCACCATAATTTGACCCTACAGCCATTAAAAATCTCCTCTTTTCAGCAGCATAACTCGAAGGCTTTACATTGTGAATTGCCAAGAATTCTAGCCTCCAATAAGCCACAAAAATCCAGCGACCAAACCATCGAAACTTGGCAGAATTTGTTCTAAAATTTGACAGCAACTATAACCAAGGAATCGAGCCTTGATTCTGTCCAAGTTTTCAAAAGCGTTTCAACACCCTGTTCCACCGAACTATCAGCAAGATTTCGAGAACCAAACCTAGTAAATCTTAGCCATAATCCAGCACCTATTCCATCGATAATCCCTTCAACATTCTGCACGTTTGTTACCAGAATCTCTCCAACTTTCTATTCGATATTGAAGCACATAATATCAGATTTTAAGCTAAGGTTTCTGCCTCGTTTTGGAATCTGTTTCATCGAATAAATCCAGCAACCATCACCGAGGGATCAGCCAATTTACTCTAAGCTTTCGAGAACCTGGTTGCTGTCAAACCATTCGAAGATTCTGTCCAAATCACTTCCTTTTTCCAGCAAGTTCACCGAGTGATCCTTGATCAATCTTCAACACGTTGTACCATCGAAGTGCAACCAAGATTTTCAGGGGAATTCGTTTGAGAATTCTGTTCGAAGGATTCCCGAATCTGGTGCAAGCTTGGGACGTCCTTCTCGTGTGGTTCAAGAGCCAAGGAGATTAGAATTCAAGTGTGTTATACCTTTGATCAATCAAGCACGTATCCAAGCACTGTAAGTGGGCTTTTGTTATGTATATTCGTTTCGTTTTCTAAAATCTTATAGTATGTTTTTAAATTCCCAATCGATATGTATTATGTTAAAATTATGAAAGTATTATTTTGTAAGCACGCTAAACTCGAAATCTAATTGGATTTGGATCCCCATGACCCTGATGCGGTGGGATGTAACCGCTAAAAGAACCTTATACGGTGGTAATCCGTTGTTTCTGGATTATCCAGACCCTTTATTCGTGGGTTAGCCGATGTTATGACCTCATCTCTAGGAGGGTTAAGTCTAGAGACTGATATCAGTACCAAGAAGAGAGTAGAATGCTTTACTGTGCTTAAGTATATGAAAATTATGAAACGATATGTTATGTCATGGCTCGTAAGGGCAAATCAAGTATGTTAAGATACATTCATATCGGTTTATGCAAGTTTTATGATCCAAGTTTATGAAAATTATGTATATGTATGATATCGATTGTCCCCCACTTGCTGAGTGTTTATCAAAGCACTCAACCCCTTACTCTACATCCCCAGATAAAGCCGAAGAAGAATTAGAGCAAGAAGAAGAGCACAAATTTTGGGGTTGGTGAATCAAGTCCGCTGCGTAGATGATCTTTTATGTTTTAAAGTTTTCCAAGTTTTAAGACAATTTTATTTATTCAGTTGTTAAGTTTTAGTTGCGCGTTTTTAATTCAGTTGTAAAGACAATGATTTCTTTATTTATGGAATATAGACTGGTTTTCAGTTGTTATGATATTACGAGGCTTATTGGTTTTCTAGTTGTAATGGAAATCAATGCCGGTGTTATTGACCCCGGTCTCGGGGCGTGACAGACGTTGTTGTATCACTGTATGTGCGATGAAATATGCTTGTACACCGTCGTTGGGTGATGAGTATTGATTGTGTACCGCCGTTAGCGATGAATATTGATGTACCGATATTAGGTTAGCGATGGATGTTATTATAATGCTATTGTGTTAGCAATGTATATCGATGACGCGTTGATTTTAGATGTCATGACCCGATACTTTACATGATCATGCATAAGCATCATGACATATATTTTTGACATTTCATATGTGCATTGGAAAGCATAAATGTTGTGAATATAATAAATTTGAAGAATAATACATGAAATAGATTTTAATTGACTACATTTTTAAGATATTGAATAATATAATGAATAGATTTCATATATGGAATAATATTGAATAAATTAGATTGAATAAGAGTTCAAAATATTGAATAAATCTAAGATGTTGATTAAATTTGATGAAATATTGATTAAATTTAGTGAGAATAATATATATAATGAATAGATGTCAAAATAGTGAATATATGTGCAAGGATAAATATTAATAATAAGAAGTTATACTTTGTGTTGTATAACTTGTACCTTGAAAACAAGTTGTACTTTATGTAGTGTTACTTGTAGCTTGAGTTAGAAAAATGTAATTGGAAGGGAAAAAGGTGAGAGAAACGTGTATTATATCAACTAAATACACACATATCAGCTACTTTATCACACATTTACACCATAGAGTGTGTGAGAAGTGCCGTGAGAAAGAATAGGGAAGAAGAGAAAAAGAAAGTCTGAGTTTCGTTGATTTTCGGACTTCGAAACGACTTTAAAATTAGGAAATATCCTCGCCTCGCTACCTTCCTTTTGAGGTAGTTTTTCTTCACGTTTTCTTATGTTTATGTTATGGCTTAATTTGAACTAATGCCCAAAAATTGAAATTCATATATGCGATAGTTAAACAATGATAAACAATATGTAACAAGAAAATTGAGATTATGTTTTAGTTTCAAATTTATACTAATTTTATGGGTATAAAAAGTCATGTGCATATAATAGTTATATTAAAATTGAATTGGGAAAATGTAATTGTAACTTTGCAACATAATGAATAGTAGAAAAGTAATATTGCACTTGGTATGAACATTTTATGCATAACTATAATTAATTCATATTGAACACATGATATTGAGTTTGATTGTGCATTTGATATGCACTGATAGGTTCTACTTTTGATACCGGCACAAGTAAGGCGTATTAAGCAATTCCTACGAGATAGGAGGATCGATTGTGAGTATATCCTTATAACTTGACATTTAACTTTATATGAGTATGTGATTTGTGTTATATAAGTACCTTGAATTGGTGAATGAATTGCAATGAATGCAATATGTGCAAGAACTAAATTGAGTTCTGAAATGTACATGTTGATACGTGATGTTATAAGATCTATATGTTGTTCTCAATTAACTCGGGATCGATATTCTTTGATTCTGTAATTCTGACCGTACTCAGAATGCAATAACACGTGATTCAAGGTCATTAGTGGCAATAACAGAGTTCTTTAATCGCTTATAAATGCACATGTCATAATCATATGCATAACATCGAAATAATAAAGTTAATAACATCATATAGATCTATGTGATGTTAAATACTACGTTATTTGAATATGCTCATTGAGAATGCAACTCACCAAATGCAAATGTAGATTTTCAATTGATGTAGGTAAAGTTTGAACATTAAGGTGTTTCTGTATATTTTGGAAGTATGGATCCAAGGTCGGCTGGCTGACTCTTGTCCTCCCTCAGCTCATCATTTGCATATACTGTATAGGTTTTTGGTTGGGTTGTGAGAGGTACAACCTTGGTAATTTTTGTGGCATACATATATCTATATGCCTTGTAAATTATATTATGATAATGTCTTGATTGGATGTTATAAGATTGAATTTTCCGCGGCCATTAAATATTATGATATATACCTCATGTGTGTGTGATATGTGTAAGGGGTGTCACATTAGATGGTAGTGACCATTGTGTTAATTGTACCGTCACGAGTTGACGATGACATTATGAATGTCACGGGCTGACATGTACGGTCACAGATTGACGAGGTATTATATGATGATACGGTATGACGGACGATGGGCGACTTGTGTCGTCGCTGCGATGAATAATACATATATAGATGTATGTATTGGTTATATGGTTGAGTGCCATTGTTTGGAGTAAGATGGTGTGTGTGTGTGTCACAGGTTGACACGAGACCATTATGCCGAGTAGGTTCGCTCGATGGATAAATGGGTGTGCCATGCAGATAAGTATACTGCATAATGTATGTGTTACGAGCAATGATACCTTTCGGTATACTCGTTGAATTGGTTGTGGCCAAGCAACTTATAGTGTATGTAGTTGACGAGGAACCTACAAACGTATATCGATGTGGTGTATGCTGGATATGATCGCACATACACATGAGAATATGAAGATAAATCCTAATGAGTTATGATTGAGATGTGATTGAGTGAGTACATTGAAATGTCCATTGTGTATCGGTACTAGAGAAATGTTAGATGGTGATATATTGTCTCTAATTGTGTGTATTACGATAAGTGATTCATGATGTGATTCATGAATTGTGAGAGTGGTAGTAGTACGAGAATGGTACGGTATTGTATATCGGGGTTGAACGTATGCCATGTTGGTGAGTTGTGTGAACCTTAGGAGGCTGCGATTTGCTAGCAATGTATGATGAATTACCGATTGCAATAATACATTGAGTTTGTTGTAGCCACTATATTGCTTATCGGCACCGAGGAAGGTGAATCGTCTGATAATACGATGGGAGATTATAGTGAACTCGGTGTAGTCGCTATAAATCTTTTGAGTTTGAGGTAAGAGATAGGAATTTGCGTTGTGACAGTTTAGTTTCGTTGGGAGTACCAATGTGAGTGTCAACAAATTATTATTATCTCTGTTTGAGTGTTTTTGCATTGAGGATGCAATGGTGAACCATAACAAGAGTTGTGGGATATGGTTAGTGTGGTAACACTATTATATCGATTGTGTCTCTTGGAGAGATAGTATTGTTTTTCGATTTTTTTTTTTTTTTGGTTTGGTACAATGTTGTCGTGGAAATAGTTAGTATCGAATGCGGGTTGGTTTGTGGATCAACCGTGGTTAGCATTACTGATGATGGACCTAGTAATTGCTTGAGTTAATTGTGAGACGTACAACGAGACGTCCCTAGAGAGATACTCGATAATGTTTGAGTACTATGATGTTAGTACGGAACATCGTTGGAGTTTGTATACGTCGTGCATACGAGTTTGAGAGTGATTTTGTTAGTGGCATTGAAGCACTACCCGGAATTAGTTATGTATTTATTGGTTCATGGTTACATTTTAGTATATATGTATCTAACTTATTCGAATGGAGGTTCGAGTTAGGAGAGCCAATGGGTACATGACATCTTCCTTGTGAGGAAGGAGGTATTGATATACCTGTTGGGAATCTTTGAAAGATTCGATGAGTCGGTGCGTGTGGTGTCGGTGTTGAATTCACGCCATTAGTCGTTAACTCGTCAATCATTATTCTCTATGGTGTGAGAATAACTGAGTAGTTGACAGTTGTGTTTGAGGCTTATGGGTATGATTGGATATACCCAAGCCTAGTGCCTTGAGTATGCATGTAGTAAAGTTAGCGTTCAGACATATATATCGATACATATATATGTAGGCTAGCATTATTATGCTGGTTAAGTAACAAATTAGCATGTCTGGATTGGTGAATATCTAGTAAGATATTGTAGTATCATTGAGATTGGTAATCTCAATGGGACGATTTATTCTGAAGAATAATTGTGAGGTTTCGTTTGACCCTCTTCTGAGGAGAGGTTGTCGTATTTCGAGGCAAGGAAGTTTGTTGTTAGTTAATTCGATAATTTTCCTTGTATTAGAATTGTTGATTTTAAGGATAGACAAGGATAACCAAGGATTCGAATTCGTTTGGTATCGTTGACGATACATGTTGTGAGAATGCAATTGATTTTCTTGCACGTTCTCTATGGAATCTTGAGACTTTGTGAAGCTTTCGACAGTTTGATTGGGCCAAGATGTGATTCTTGGAACACACTAATGTTGACATCTGTGAAGATGTATTTTGTGTTGATCGGTGGCCGTGGGTTGCTCGATTCGAGTTGCGAATGGGGCAACTATTCCTTGATGAGTAAGATTCCATTAATTGTGATGGAATTGGAGAGCATAAACCGAGTTTAGTGTGAGTATACTGTTGTATACTGGTGGTTTCCTTCGTAGCGATGTGTATTTGGCATCATAGATCAAGTTGTAGAGATGTCATAAGGTGATATATATATTGGAATCAGGAATGATTCGAGTGGAGAGCAGTTAATGTTAATCGACTGCTTTTGGTTAGTTAGCATTGCGGTATGTTAAAATCTTTTAAAATTTGTGACGGTTTGTGAGGATATCCCCATTCCAGAGTTTGGTGTGAGGTCGATGTCCTCGTAGTTGGTGTTTCGTTCATGACGTATTCATGAATCGATACTGTGCATTCGAGTCGAGTTGGATGGTCTTGATGATACATGGAGTACACATGTACAAATTTCGAGGACGAAATTTGATTAGTAGGGGATAAATGTGATATCCAAAAATTAATTGTGTTAATCCCGGAGTGATTATAACTCTTAATTGATTTAATTGGGGTAATTATGAGATAATTACGGTGTTGAGACTCCCGAGGATGTTAATCCGATATTGGGGTTGTTGGGTCCAAATATTGAGATTTTATTCTCATTGAGACGTTAAACCTTATAATTGTGTTGGTAGTGGGATTTGGAGTCTGTGGACTTGGGGTTGAGGATTGTGATGTAATTGAGTGAGTGAGAGATAATTATTGAACACGCATGATAATTAAAGAGTTTTGGTGCGAGTATTTGAAACTCGAATTTTTGGAGCAGTGGTACTATATATATCAAGTGGACTCGGTGTTCAACCATTCTCCACTTCACTCACTCTCTCTTCCTCACAACCTCTCTCCTTTTCCCCAATCG
Organism: Haberlea rhodopensis; assembly: GCA_907163345.1. Lineage (NCBI taxonomy): Eukaryota > Viridiplantae > Streptophyta > Magnoliopsida > Lamiales > Gesneriaceae > Haberlea > Haberlea rhodopensis. The sequence goes on from CAJQUN010000052.1 coordinate 1,651,718, forward strand.
TTTCCCTTTCCCCTTTTCTCTCTTGAAGAAAGAATCGAGAAGCTCGATTTCGGAGCGAGATTTCTCGAAGATTTCTGGCTAATAATTCACTGGATCTCGGGACGAAAGCAATGATTGGCTTTTGCTATTGAATTATAAGGTAGAACATGTACATCATTGGCTCTAGAGATGAGTTCGAGATATGGAAGGAGAGTGCTCCTAGGTGTTCGGTATCAGTGTTGGTATGAATAATACTTCTTATACAACGGATACACAGTTATTGGTTCAGTGCTTTTCTATGAGCATTTTGATATGTATATAGTTTGTATAAGGGTTGCGAGATTTCTCTTTTCATTTATGATTTGCGTGTGATTTAATTAAGGGGAATTACATGATGAATTGAGAATATGATATTGGTGCATTGTACGGTGTATATTAATGCTAGTTGAATTGTGTTGGAAATTAAATGAGAAGAGGATTAAGGTCAAAAAATTTATAGACATCATGCCTTTGTAAGCATGTATAAGAATTCCCTAATGATATGAATGTATGAACTAATATAGATGATAAATACACTAACGACGAGATTAAGACGTGGGGTCCTTACACTTGTAATAACAAAAAATAAATTTTTTTATTTGGGAACTTCATTTTGTAGTAAGAAAAAAAGTTTTTATTTTTATTTTTTGGACTTAAGAATTATCGTTTTACAAGAAAATATTTAAATATATTGATATTATAATTTGATGGTGCAAGATTTTGATTCTTAAATTTATTATATTTTATGTTTTGTATTGTGAGATAACTTTTTCAGTTTCAATTTTAGTATATATATAATTTTTAGGATAGTGCTGATATGATTGATGATCTATCATTTTAATTATCTTTGATTTTCAGTTGCAAAAGATGTGAAATATGATTCATATAAAATTTTGCTCACATTATTTTCAATTTTTATTGTTTTATATTGCTTTATCATTTTATTTAATTTTAGTTCTGTTTTATTATCATCGATAATAAATACATTAATTTACGAACTTGTAAAAATGCACTAATTGTTATTGATTTCTATTTGATCGGCTAACCGCCCGCACCTGCACCGCGTGATTTTGTATATTTGTTGTACATTGCGGTTTGATAATTTCGCAACCCACTTAATATGTGTTATAAATATTCCTTCAATCAAATATATGCACCCACTTAAAAAGATCAAATGTCAAAAAATGTCCAAAAGATCAAATGCCAATTCATTAATTTGCAAAGACAATTTGATATCATCTTAAAAACAACTTGCCAATTAAGCTTTAAGTGATCTATGAGGATCGAGGCCTACCCAGAGGCATCTTTTATGATTTTTTTTTAAATTTTCCCCTCCAAATTCTGAGTCGTCCCCATGGATAATCGTGAGCCTTGTAAAGATTCAAGATGCATTTGGCAAGAGAAAAATATTACCTCAACAAGCTCCGGGCTTGCATGTTCTTGACTGGTACCAGCAAGCTGCGCACTATCGATATTATACGGCAAATTCCCAAAGTAAAGCTCCAGCCACTCCATCACGCGACACCTCGTCCTCCAACAACTCTTCCATCGGCTCAGCTAAAGCCGCCTCTTCTTGAATGGCGGGTGAATTTGGAGGGTCAAATTCTTAACAAGTGGGTTTTTGCTGGGTGGACCTTTGTTAAGGGTATCAAGATGTAGTAACATGGAATTCAATGATCTCAGGGAATGTCGATAATGGTTTAATGGATGACGCGGTGGGAGTGTTTAATCTGATGCCCTTGAAAGATGTGGTTTCCTGGAATTTGCTGATTGGGGCCTTGTGAAGATTAAGGAGTTCCATAAGGCTGAGCAGTTTTGTAGAATTTGAGGAGGCCATGCAAGTTTTTGAATTAATGACTGCTCGAGATACAAGTGCATGGAATGTTGCAATATTTGGACTGGATGAAAATGATCGCCTCTAGATGAAGCTATGCTTACAAGTTTTCTTACGATATGTTCTAACATACCATCCTTAAACCTGGGAAGACAAATTCATGCAGAAGCAATCAAGGTTGTAATTTATTGTTTATTTCTAATTCTAATACATTGATTACCATGTATTTTAGATGTGGTAATGTAGATTCTTTGTTACTTGAATGTTATTCTATTGCCCGTCATGATACCATTTCTTGGAATCCTGTGATGTTTTTTGAAAAGATGAGAGTATCAACTGCGGATCCTAAATCAATTACCTTTGTTGGTGTTCTTGCTGCCTGCAGCCATGCAAGGACTTGTCGAACATGGTAATTTTTACTTTAATATTTTGCGCCATGACTATTGTGGTGGATACTCGACCTCGATCGCACAAATATATACGATATATCTATTTAGCAATACACAATTATGCCAATTGTTATGAATCTGCTAAATCACTTCTGCCTATTTTTGGAACATCAAGAAGCACAGCAGCAGAATCCATTTGCAAACTCACGCACACTGAATTTTGAATATTGATTCTTGATTGAACTTGAGTTTTAACGTGAACTCTATATATCTCTGTAAGCCTACTTCTCGCTAATAGCAGTTCACTCAATTCACACAGCAAGACATTCTTTAAGCATCAGATAAATTTCATACACGCAGAGCACCAAAAATTTGACACCGAATATACGTGGTTCGACAATCTTTTCAGCCTACATCCATGGGAGGGGAGACGATTCCATTGATCACCAACCAAGAGAAGTATCTAATTACAACACACTAGATTATCCAACAATTTCTCTTTGTTATATTCTGTAAACATACAAAAGAAATTCAACAACATGTTACAGTGTGTTTCTTCCCTTCTTCTCGATGATCACGCGGCTTCAAGAGAGAAATTGCTTCGATCTCTCTTCCTCAAGCTCCTTGCTTTGCAGCTGGAAAGAAACGCCCCACGATTTTCTATCCACAGAAAAAACCGCTTTCTGTTCTTCTGTTATCAAAATCGCAAGTCTCGCTCATGGAATCTGTTCTCATATTCTGATTTAATAGCCAAGAGTAGGGCTTTTCTATCACCATCACAACAGTTGGATCAACCCTTGATTGGATGGTCAGATGCAACCTTGCATATTAACAAAAAAAAAGCAAATAGGGGCAAAGAAGTAATATGTCACAAGTTAATTATTCAAGTCAAATATAACAAATCTCCACCTTGACTTCTAATTAACTATCCTATGAGATCACCCCTCCTCCAACCAGCCGATAAGGGCATCAATTCCTTCGGATATTCACTAAATCCAGACAATGTCTGAACTTAGTTGTGGATAATGCTTTGGTAAGCATATCTACCGGATTGTCCTCTGTAGGGATCTTTATCATGGACACCAATCCCTTCTTGATAGCATCTCAATGCCAACCCAACTCTGCAATCATCTTAGTAGCCACATAGCTTCATTTATGGCTTCGGTGACACCAATATACTCAGCTGGTGTGGAAAATGCTACAACTGATTGAAGATTGGTCCTTCCAGCTTATATAATCTGTTAGGGACTTCCTGGTGTCTATTCTCCTTGCAAAAGCCGAGTCCACATATCCTACTATGTGGCCACTTCCGTTTTCTTTCCTCTTAGGCATTAATCTAAGTCCAACGGAATCTCTGACATATCTCAGAGCCCATTTCAGTGCCTCCCAATGGCCTCTCCCTAGATTTGGCGTGAACCTACTGATGGCACTCACATCATAAGCCAAATCAGGTCTATTACACACCATGTCACACAATGTTGTACTATATACTGTACTCGCATATGACACAGTCTCCTCCAACTCTCCAGGTAAAAACCCTGTTTTTACATCCAGTTGATCCAGCTCCAAGTATAAATGAGCAACCAAGGCAATTAACGACCTTATCCGGCAATGCTTGACCATAGGCGAGGAGATTTCATTGAAGCCTATCCATTCAATTCGAGCAGATCCTTTGACCACCAACCTGGCCATGTATCTATTCTTCTCTATCCCTGGACCCCTTCTTTTTCCTTGTAGATCCATTTACACCACACAACTCTCTGGTTCTTGGGCTGATCCACAAGCTTCCAAGCCTGATCCTTGTCTAAGGAAGCCATCTCATCCCGCATTGCTTCAGTCCACTGGTCTCTATCCATGCCACTCAATGCTTCCTTGTATGTATATGGCTTCACATAAGCTATATCATCGGCCACATGAAGCGCATAAGAGATAAGATCAGTGTGTCCATACTTCAACGATGGTCTTACTACTATTCTTTTCCTATATCTAACAAGAACATATGAATCTAATTCATTCGTATGGTTAACAACTTCTTGACCCTGTTTTTCATCTCTTTGAGGTTCTTCTTGAGTTTCATCATCAATTTCCAAAGGAGTTTTTGTTCCTTGAAACTACACCTCAACCTGAGATTCATCCTGACGCTTCTGGCTATTAGATTCATCCAGTGTTTTAGTAGCTGGATATCCCATCTTTGATTCATCAAAGACAACATCCCTACTAATCAAACACTTTTGTTCTCCTGGTTCAAGGCACCACAATTTGTACCCTTTCACACCAGGTGGATAGCCTATGAAGATGCATTTCTTAGCACTAAGTGCACGGTGTCAAGTTCTAGTATAATGATATAAAAGTAAGGATTGCCATACCCACAGGGACTAGTAGTATTACCAAATTTAATTAGCGTCTTATATTTAACCTACGAAAGTGTTGTAAAAGATTAATTGCTTTACTCAACTCTAGGAATTAACCACACCACAAGGAATAAGATAGTAAACAGTAGAGATAAATATCGAGACTTCGGTTCACTCGAGTAATCCCCCACAATTCATCTACTAGTTCTAATTAAAATTCATGCATCTAAGGTGACAAGTTTTCTGGTTATATATAATACACTCTCTCGAGCTATATTAAACCTAACACCGATTTGCAAGAAGTAACTCTCGTTCACTTATTTAACAAATCAATATTGCATACGTTCTATGAAAACCCTTAGCCTTTGATTACTAGATATCTATAGCTATCACTCATGTATTTGACGTCATCTCTTGATCTCGGTCTGAAATCCACGGTGTATGTTATTTGTTCTGTATTACAATTTATCTCTCGATCTCAATTGCAAACTAACATCATTCAAAGGGAAGCTAATCCCTTAAAAGCATTAAAAACATAACACAAACACAAAGATAACAAAAACTCAATAAAAAACGAGAAGTAAAACTGTGGGTTCATACACAAGATCCCCTTGTCTCGATAACAAACTTAGCCTAGCATTCTAAAGGAAAAACAATGTTTTATCACATCTAACAACATAATAAACATTGTAAATCGAAAGTAAAACTAAAACAAAGTTCAAAAAAATACGCATAAACACTCGATGTTTAATCCATGCGTCGATCCGATGTTCCGTCTCTAGCTGCGTTGCTTTGAATCTCTCTTCTAGGTGATGGTTTCTCCCAAGTGTAGGATGTTATTCAGAGGTAAAAAGGTACCCTAAAATTGATGCAAAAACTCCCTTTTCTAACCAAAATCCCGAGCCCAATAATCCGGTACCAAAATATAGCCCACACTTAATTAAGGAATGTTTCTCGGAAAGAACTCTGTGGGCAATCGATTTCTATTGGTTAGCTGATCGATCGCTTCCAGTTTTATCACTATGGCGATCGTTCGCTTGGTGAGTGGTGATCGATCGCCTACGTCTTCTGCCCCGATGCGATCGATCTCATTAATGGGGCGATCGATCGCGTCTTGCATCAAATTTTCTTTCATGTTACTGGCGATAGACGATCGATCGCTTCCTATAAGAGATCGATCACTTCCTATCTTTTCCATCAATCCAAGCTTTTTCACTTCTTGTCCAATAGCTTGACTTGTCTTGTCCCAGTTCCACCTTCTAGTCCATAAAACGGGGGTTTTTCCAGTGTTTCTTGCACTTTTACTGGATTAGAAATATACCACAACGCAACCAAAAGCGTAAAATCTTCCAATAATCACTATAAAAATAGCAAGAAATATATGCAAGTATAAGTGTAAAAATGACACTTATCAAGCACGTGACTCGAGCTTGTCTTGTCTTACGTGAGCGTATGCCATACAACCAAAGACTTTCAAAGTGCTGTAGTCTACTGGTTCCCATGACAAAGCTCTACTGGTGTCTTAAAATTATTTGCAGCAGATGGACACCGATTGATCAAATGACAAGCTGTGGATACAACTTCACCCCAGAAAGTCTTAGGAAGACCAGAATTCAGTAACATGCATCTAACCCTCTCCAACAGTGTCATATTCATCCTCTCAGCTAGGCCGTTCTGTTGAGGGGTATTGGGCACAGTCTTGTGCCTGGTAATGCCAGATTTCCTACAAAACTCGTTGAACTCCTCGGAAACAAATTCCAGTCCATTGTCCGTCCTACGATGCTTAAGCTTTTTTCTCATCTTAGTCTCAGTCAGTGTATTCCATTCCCTAAATCTTTCAAATGCATCAGATTTATTTCTCAATACAAAGACCCAGACTCTCCTTGAGTAGTCATCCACAGTGGACATGAAATACCTCCGACCACCATGAGTTTGTGTTCGAGCAGGTCCCCAAACATCTGCGTGCACATAATCAAAATGTATACTTGTCTTATGAATTCCAATGTTGAACTTAACCCTTTTGAGTTTACATAGCACACATTGTTCACAGAATTCCAAATTTTCAATTTTATCTCCACATAAAAATTTTGCTTGGACAATTCTAGAAGACCTCTCTCACTCACATGCCCTAATCTCTTGTGCCACAGATTGACTTTGCTAAGATTAGTCTGACTTACGATGGATGAGTGACCTGTAACCGTGTTTTTTATCAGTGAATACAATCCATTTTTCTTAACTCCTTTCATGACAACTAGGGATCCCTTTAACACTTTTAGTGATCCATTCTCAGCCTTAAAGGCGTATCCATTCATCTCTAGTGTGCCTAAGGAAATTAGATTTCTTTTGAGTTCTGAAATGTATCTCACTTCTTGCAAGAGTTTTTCTGTACCATCATGCATTCTTAGTCTAATGGAGCCAATCTCAATAACCTTGCAGCCTTTGTTGTCCCCAAGCAACACTAGTCCACCTTCAACTCGGTCGAGAGTCTCAAAATAGTCCTTGTTGGGCACATGTGGAAACTGCAACCAGAATCTCGTATCCATTCTTTATTGGCCTCTTTTTGGTCCACTACTAATACATCTGCAGAATCATATTCATCTGACACTATCGATGCATTATCCCCGTTACTTGGTTTTTCCTGGTCTTTTTCACTTCTTGGACACTCTCTATTGCAGTGACCTTCCTTATGGCAATTATAGCACTTATATGCAGTCCTTGATGCTTTTCCATTGCCACCTTTAGCAAGATTAGATTTCGATTTCGATCTAGCCTTCTTGGTCCACTTCTGACTGTGCTGGTCACATTTTTTCGATCTGCCCCTCGTGGACAGACCGTCCCTAGTACTTTCTTCCGTCCCATCGATTTTCCTCTGCAATTCCTTGGCTCTTACCGCTGACTGGACTTCCTCAAGGGAAATTGTTTGATCCCTTCCATAGAGCATAATATCCTTGAAATGATCGCATGACTTTGAAATCCAATTCAATAACAGCAAATCTTTGTCCTCATCCTCGAGTTTCACATCTATTTTCTCAAGATCATCAATGATCTTATTGAAGTCATCAATCTGTATCGAGACTGATTTTTCTTCGGTCATCTTGAATGAATAAAGCCTTTGCTTCATGTAGAGTCGATTAGCCAAAGATTTCGTCATATACAGCTGCTCTAACTTTATCCATACAGCGCTTGCCGACTTTTCCCTCGCCACTTCTCGGAGCGCCTTATCACCAAGGCTCAATATTAATTATGAGCCTTGTCTAGGATTTCCGACTTCTCTTTGTCAGATAGGGTGGCATGGAGTGCATCGATTCCTTTCAGTGCGTCTACTGTTCCTTGTTGCACCAAGATTGCTCGTATCTTGATTCTCCATAATCCAACATCGTTCTGTCCAGAAAACTTTTCTATATCGAACTTGGTGGATCCCATCGTCGTGGATTCGTTTCCCACAGACGACGCCAATTGTTGTGAATACTCGACCTCGATCGCACCAATCTATACGATATATCTATCAATACACAATTATGCCAATTGTTATGAATCTGCTAAATCACTTCTGCCTATTTTTGGAACATCAAAAAGCACAACAGCAGAATCCATTTGCAAACTCACGCACACTGGATTTTGAATATTGATTCTTGATTGAACTTGAGTTTTAACGTTAACTCTATATATCTCTGTAAGCCTACTTCTCGCTAATAGCAGTTCACTCAATTCACACAGCAAGACATTCTTTAAGCATCAGATAAATTTCATACACGCAGAGCACCAAGATCACAGTATAAGAAATAATAGCAGGGGAAAAAAATTGACACTTGATATACGTGGTTCCGCAATCCACGGGAGGGGGCGATTCCATTAATCACCAACCAAGAGAAGTATCCAATTACAACACACTAGATTATCTAACAATTTCTCTTTGTTATATTCTGTAAACATACAAAAGAAATTCAACAACCTGTTACCATGTGTTTCTTCCCTTCTTCTAGATGATCACGCGGCTTCAAGAAAGAAATTGCTTTGATCTCTCTTCCTCTTCCTCAACCTCCTTGCTCTGCCGCTGGAAAGAAACGCCCCACGATTTTCTTTCCACAGAAAAAACCACTTTCTGTTCTTCTGTTATCAAAATCACAAGTCTCGCTCATGGAATCTATTCTCATATTCTGATTTAATAGCCAAGAGAGTAGGTCTTTTCTCTCACCATCACAACCGTTGGATCAGCCCTTGATTGGATGGTCCAGATGCAACCTAGCATATTAAACAAGAACAAAGCAAATAGTGGCAAAGAAGTACTATGGCACAAGTTAATTATTCAAGTTAAAATATAACAACTATTTTATTCAATCGACAATGTGCATTATACTTCTATTGTTGATCCACTGGGAAGATTTGGACTTATTAATGAGGCACTGATATTTTAAGCCAAATGATTGTACATGGAGTAGAAGTTTGTGCAAGCGTCTGGGGAGCACTTCTTGGAGCATGTAGAATGCACAAAAACATTGCCGTAGCCAAAATATATGGGGAGAAGATTCTTGAATTAGAACCATCTAACTCTGGTGTTTATATGATTCTGGGTGAAATGTATTTAGCCAGCGGGATGACAGATGAAGCTGATATGATTTGGGTGCGCATGAAAAATACAGGAGTGAAAAAGCAACCTGGTTGTAGTTAGTTAGGATCAAACAGTGGTGTGATAAAAACTCATCCCGGGTTCGAAAAGTTTTCATATGTGCTAAATTTGAGCTATCTGGAGATGGAAATCCAAAATTTTAAGCCAAGTCATCAGGGTATCTAGGGTGTGCCAGATGAACATATATTTGGGGCTGCTGCTTGCTCAGGAACACTTGAAAAAAAGAAATGGTTCTTAAGAGGAAAACCACCCTGATATGTTTAGCCACGAGGAAGGAGCACAAATGTAAATCAACTTATAATCAAATGCATGAAATTGATTCAGCTGCTAGATCTGTCATTTAGCTTATTCCAAGAAATGAACTAAATGTTCATCGGCCCTATTTATAACATTGAGTTACAACAATATTTAAAGTTTGAGACAAGACATTTTAAATCAAAGGATTTCTTGCATCTCCCTACTCTTACATGGAAGACGGAAGTTGTTATGTTACATTGTGCTATCCAATTTATAATATTTGTTGAAGTTTTTCCTCAAGAATTTATTCCCTCATAATCTTTGCTTGTTCTTGCACTATCAGTAACTTTTTTCTACGCAAAAAAGTACAATGTGAACTTATCAAAAGCTTAATAATGGATAGGTGCTGGCGTTATTCTCTTCCTATTTCCTCCTCTAGTACTTGAACCAGCCAAGGTTGTATTTATTCCTTTTACTCTAACATCGTCTTTGTAATCAATTAACTCCTTATCCTGTCTCTTCGTAGGAGCAAAACTTTCAGCAACTGCCGATCTTGGGAAACTCCTGCAGTGGATGTGTCTCTTCTGACACGAATTATGATCCTTGAGACCTGAAAGTAATTCTCTTCTTGTCTGTGCTTTACTTAAAATGATTCCATCATTATCTGCACAAAATAAAAAAGGATAAATTGTTTAGATATTTGGATTCAAGTAGCCCAAGTCCTGGAAATTCTTTCGGGAAAACTCAGCATCAACTGCATACACAGAAAGCTTTATACTATGGGAGTTACCTGCACTGGATAACACAGCACGTGGACGTGGTGTGGAAGTAGCTCTCACATTTCTCCCATTCTCCTCCCCATCTGTCGTTTTCTTTTTACTAGTTTCTATTGTTGATCGAACAAGCAGTTAGATCTTAACATAGCCAATCATCTAATGCTTTACCAGGAAGAAAGAATGGCAACTCTGTCATACCTTTGGATGAATGAAAAGTGGGAGGAGGTGACATTGGGATGTAAGAGCGAGGAATTCTTACGACTGATGATCCTATGGACTCATCTGCACATCCAAACAAATAGGACAGTCCCAGGAATCAACAATAGGCTTATTGTTTTTTCATACTAAAACACTCATTTGAACAAACTTCAATATTTCTTTTCTAAAATACCCTTAATTAATTAACTTGAAAATTATGAATTCAAGTAAAACTATTTTAATTAGATGAAAAATATTTTAAATTAATTATTATTACAAAAATATTGTAAGAGTATTTTTTTATAATTTATAAATCTATTACAACATGATAATCTAATACTTATTATAATTACATTGAATTAAAGAAAACTTGTATGAAATATTTTTTTTCTCTTAAGTATATCTAGTTTCTTGGTGATATAATATTTAGTTGACTTTAAATATTTAAGATAAAATATCCATGTATCATTATGAATTTGAAAATAATAATAATTAATATACTTATATATTTATATATAATCGTCCAATATTTTTTTTTTTGCAAAATTAAAAAATAATAAATTTAAATTTATGTTGTAATCTCAAAAATTCTACATTAAATAAGCAAGGATGGTTTAAGAATAAAATATTGGATTTAGATAGAATGGGTTTTTTGTATAAAAATTGTAAAAAATGGGTTTTTAGAGGAAATTTAATTTCATTAGATTTTTAGGAAATAAACTTTATAAAATTATTATTTTTATTTTCTATATGATATTACCTTGACTATAATGCTACTAATAAGTTTCCCACCAAGAATTCATGGGTGTAGCTTTTCCTGGTGTGACATCATTTTGAATAATAATTTTATATATTGAAAAAATAAATAAGGAAAAAACATAAAGCTTCCTTGGCCATAGATTACTCATTTCAAATGGCATGAGTAGAATTTGATGCCTTATTTGGTTCCTAAATCCTGATAATTTAAATATTAAATTATTCAAATCAATCTATTATTTTCACCACCCATTTTATTTTTTAAAAAAATTTGCGCATGGTTTTATATCCTAAAATTAGGATAAAATTAGTGGTTCATCGTTAGTACTTTACCAAAAATACTTGCATATATTTGGTTTGAGACGTATTTATGCACCAACTATATTAATTTATATATTTTTAAAAAAAAAACTTGCTATGTTTTAAAATTAAGTTTATGTATAATTGAGATACAAATCTGATGCATACAAATATTTGCGAATAAATATAGAACCTCGAGAAAAACTATGCATATATGTAGGGGTGGGCGCGGGTCGGGTTTTATCGGGTTCGGGTAGTTGTAGTCGGGTACCAAACATATCAGGTATGAAAAAAATACCCGATCATCACCTGATGTGGTCGGGTACCCGATATATAACTTTTTATAAAACAAAATTTTAATGGAACAAAGATAAAAATAATGATATTTAAGAATGAAATAAATGCTTTTAAGTCCGAAACAAAACAAAAAAAAAAAAAAAACCAAAATCATAAATAAATCCCAATACCTAATCTCAAATACCAAAATGGTTCAAATCTAAGAAAAAAAAATTAACATCCAAAATCATATACTCTAATACCGAAGCAGATTTGTAGTAACATCAAATGTCAATGATTGTCGAATCGATTCCCGACTTTGATGGCTCTACAAAATACATTAAATAATGATAAGATATAAGTTGATTCTAATAAAAATAAAATTTTTAAGAAAAGAAAAAAACTTAAAGCTCAAAATTTTTTTGATACATTTCTCAAGTGTAGTTAGTGGCTGAAACATGTGGGGATGGACAGCTGAATGAAATATGGACGGTTAATGTCAATTATATATTATTAAGAATCTAATATGTGGTTAGTTAGTAGATTTAGGGTTAACTAATATATGTCAGGGTCGGGTATCCGATCGGGTTTCGGGTAGTAAAAATTCTACCCGAACCCGACCCTATAACAATAGAATTTGGTGTCGGGTACTACCAAACCCGATATTTTATAAATATTACCCGGCCCGATCGGGTCGGGTCGGGTATAGGATTACCATACCCGAATTTTTACCCCTACATATATGAACAAAATAATTCTTGGCTAGCCAATGGATGGATTGGGTGGCACATAAAAAAAAGTAGAACATTTTGATAAATCTAGATCAGTGATCTAACACTTGTGTATTACTCTATCCGTAGCCAAAACAATACATTCGAATTGAATTAATTAAAAGAATAAAATGAAAAGTGGAAACTTTACCTGCAGAAGAGAAGTGACGCAAAGATTGCCATTCAAATGCCTTCAAAGACTGCAAAGAACTTTTCTCATACGCATATTGATCAGCTTCTTCTCTGTCTTCCCTCACTTTCACTTTTGGATACACTAATCCCGCAAGAAAACCATATTAGAAAACAAGAAAGTAAAACAAAACATGTCCAAGATTATATAACCCAGTAAAAAAAGTACTTGTTGTAGACTTGCAGATGTTTCCGGGATTAAAAAGGTTGAGTTGATGATAGGTTTTTGGTTTTGTGGCAAGAAATCTTGGAACAAAAACAACATGGATGATCGGAAATGACTCTGAGATCCAAAAGTGGGTTCAAATTGGTGCGATCAATAGAAAGTCAAAAGTGAGTGAATGTTATTAAAAACCATTACGAAAAGGGCACTTCTTGCGGCGATGGGTCCTACGGTTACGCACAGAAAGTAGTAATTAGTAAAACTTTCTTCTATATGACCAAGGTAGTGCTTCGGTTACTTTTATTATTATTATTTTAATTATCGTAACGTGTAACCAGATATAATCGTTCACTTAAGTTTTAAGAGGTAGAGAAGTAGGGGCATCAAACGAGAGTACGAGACGTGCCATGCTGACCCGTTTTTTTCTAAAAGGATGGCCTGTCACGGTCTCTACGGGTCATGTTTCAATTTTTTTAATTTTTTTGACTTTATCAATCGATCGGCAATATTGTGTCATCGATCGGTAAATGTCAAACATTGAAATATAATAAAAATATTACTTCGAATGCTACCGATCGATCGGCACATGTTGCCGATCGATATGTAGCATTAAAAAAATAAAAGAAACTTTCATAGCCATGGGTCGTGCCATAATCCCTTGGCCTCGCACGGCATGCCACTGTAGCGACACGGATCGTGTCGTGCCTCGTGCCACCCGACCCGTTTGACACATCTAGGGGAAAGTATTCGAGTCCAACAATGTGTAATACTCATTTGCTTGATTCCAAGGCAACCAGGGTCTTTAGTATAATACCTTGACTCATCATCAAAATTACCGCAAACAACAGGTCCACCTTAGGAATAAAGTAAAAGTCATGTACATTATTGGAACTCGGAACACCTAGAGTAACGTCCGGAGGGTGATATAAGTAATTTGATGATATCTAAAATCCCATTTCATGAATTAATGAGCATGAATTATGCTATGTTATGGTGAGAACAATATTATATGTTCGGGCTAGATGACTCACACTCACTGCTACTATCACCATTTTTTTGGAGGGTCGGCCCTATTTTTTTTCCTTGTTTTTTTTTGTTTTTGAGCATAACCAAACATCATATTAAGCAACAACATTTACAAGAAGAAAGCAAGTAGACGACATAAAAGAAAACACAACAAAGGGCAATAAAGATAGAGACACAATGATGGGGTAAAATGTAAGTTTGACTCCAGTGTTATATCAAATATACACGAATCTTCTATGTGTTAAGAAAATAGGCACAAAAACTCTTCTATTTTCTTAAACACGGTACGTGTTGGAAAATAAATGAAATAAATAAATGGGAAAAATTTGACTCGATCGATCGAGATCGTCAGAAAATTTTCGTTTCTTTTGTGCAGGAGCTCGATCGATCGAGCCCTGTTTCTGATGCGTGAAATGTGTGTCCATTCGGGTGCGATTTTTCGTGAAGTGGTGCCTCCAAATGGTGTCAATTTGGAGTTATTTCTTGGTTTACAATAAATACAACAATTCCCTCATTGATAAAAAATCAGATTTCGAAATTCATTCAAATAATAAGTGAAAATTGAGAGCATTTTGTTGTTCATCAATTTTCTTCTTATTGAGTGCTTTAAACCTTTGTGGTTTGAGGACTTGTGATTTAGAGTGCTCCTATCACAAGTTATAGTCGTTGTATCTCGGGAGACTAATTGTTATAGCAAACCTTTAGCACCAAGGTGGGGCAATATTATCTTAAGGATTGAGATTACAAATCTCGCATCGACATATAACTTTGAAGCCATTGTTATTCTGTTACTAGTAAATTCCTGATATACACTCTGAGAGAAAAACTGACAACAATCTTAAGACAATATCTGCAATAAATGGCTTCTTCGAGTGCAACAACGACTCACATTCATCATGGTGAAGGGCCATAGAAGTTCAATGGAAACGACTTCAAGCGGAGGCAACAAAGATGCTGTTTTATTTGACAACATTGGGGTTGTCAAGGTTCCTCAATGAGGATGCTCCTAAAGTCATGGAGGATGAAACCAATAGCCAAAAGAGGGCTGCGGTTTATGCATGGAATCAAAGTGATTTCCTGTGCAAGCATTATATTCTCAGTGGACTGGACAACGCATTGTATACTGTGTATTGTCTAGTGAAGACGGCCAAGGAATTGTGGCAATCCTTGGGGAAAAAATATAAATCCGAGGATGCCGGCATGAAGAAATTCATCGTTGGACGATTCCTGGATTTCAAAATGGTTGATACAAAGCCGGTGATAGCACAAGTGCAAGATTTGCAAGTAATCATGCACGAAATTCATGAGGAGGGAATAGTTCTAAGTGACTCATTCCAAGTAGCCGTCATGTTGAAAAGTTGCCTCCATTATGGAAGGACTTCAAAAATTATCTCAAGCACAAATGAAAAGAGATGAATCTTGAAGATCTTGTGGTTCGCTTGAGAATCGAAGAGGACAACAGAATTTCTAAAAGGAAGGAAAATTGGCACCAACATGAAGCACGAGTGAACTTAGTGGAAAAACACGCCGGAACAAAGCGCAAGTTTGACGGCATAGCCTCCAAATATGTAAAGGCGAAGAAGTTCAAAGGCAAGTCTACAAATGTGGAAAACCCAATCACATGGCGAAAGATTGTTGCAATAAAGACGATCGTGGGAAGACTATGGATCAACTAAATGTGACATAAGAAGATCGTCTTTCAAATGATTTGGATGATCTAGCGCTTACCGCTTAATTAGATTGTGTGTCTTTGAAAGTTGTAAACTCCAAGAATGGAGTGATTCTAAATAAATGTAATGACGATATTCGTTGAAAGCAATAAAATTTATGTTACTACTTCTTGTATTGAATCTTATGGTTTGTGGCATGATTGTTAGGATTATTTAAACCAGAGTTCGCAACACAAATTGTAATGTTAAATTTATTGCTTGTGTGGGCACTAAGTTAACAAAATCGTCATTCATTTGTTAGAAGAATCGTAACGTCTCTAGAGTTAACTCACAATGATGTTTGTGATGGAAAGATTGTGCAAACTAGAGATGTGAGAAAAGTAATTTGTTACTTTATCAATATTTGCACATGATATTGTTGTGACTTCTTTGTTATGAAGCAAAAACGAGGCCAATGAGGTGTTTAAACACTTCAAGAATGAGATTGCAATAAAATTTAGCAAATGGGTTTTGCTATTGTAAATTGTGAGTAGATTATACTTGTGTTGTCTAAGAATTTGACGCTTAAGCTTGAATCTGCAAGACTGTAAAATCTTGAATTCGAATTTATAAGTTTGTACGCTTAAAACACAAGTGATAAACCGAAGCCACAAGTTTTGACTAGGCGTTGTAATATCTCAAATTAGTTCATTTTGAATTTATAAGCTAGTACGCTTATAACATGAATTTGCAAGATTTAAAATCTTGAATTCAAGTTTTCTAAGTTAGTGTGCTTAAATTGCAAATTGTGAACCGAGTTTGAGAATATTATCCAAGTTTCAACTTTTGTAAGCAAGTACGCTTAAATCCAAAATTTTCAAGAAATAAAAACTTGAATTTGGATTTGTAAGACGATAACGCTTAGATCTTGAAAAATGAAAGTTTGAACGCCAGTGCACTTCATTACTACCTGAAGTTGGGGGGGTTGCAATTCTAGGATTCAATCACATGCTAAGTACCACATTTAGGCAATGACGACAAACCTTGTGATTGAAGGAAAAGAGAGTTTCCTACAATATTTGAAATGTGGGGGTAGTTGGCTAAAATATAAATATGAAGGCTAAAGTGAAGTCATAACAAACGCTTAAATATGAATTGTGAATTAAAGTTGAGTATTTCCTCTGGTCTCGAATTTTGTAAAAAACAAAACAACGCGTTAACAAATATTAAAATTCAATGATGGAAATATCCTAAAAGGATAAAATGAATATGATTACCAAAACTAAAGATATACTGTTGTGGAAATTCTCTATGCAAAACATATAAAGCTTCTTCGGTCGAGTCGCTTTATAAGTTGTTAGAGAAAAATCATGTGCATGCAACTAAAATGTGTTGCGCTAATGCCATATGACAAAATGATCTCTAGTGGCATAATCATGAGTGATTATGTGAAACCGCGGATCCGCATATGAAATGGTTAACCGAGAGATCATGTGGAAAGTTTATAGAGGGGAATAAGGTTAAAACCCTATAATCAAAATCTCATAGTGGATACCCAACGTTGTTGACTGGAGATCCCAAGATCTAGGTTCAAAAGGGACAACTAAATTATGAGATTGTATAAACACCTTGGAGATCAATCTCCAACTCATTCCTATGATAAGGGGTGTAGACTACAAAATGAGTACAAGGATAGGCAAAAGGCGTTTAATGATTCATAAGACATATAAGAATACGTTAGAGTATAGTGGGATACTCTTCTAGGAGATCACCTACGTGAGTGTGAAGTGTGGCCGCTTCAAATATGAAAAGCACTTATGAAACCAAGCGTGGTCCAAGGCCGGAATGGACACAACTGTAAGAAACCAATGCGAGTGTTAGAATTGTTGTGGTGTGGGTTCAATTGTCTTGGTTTACACCAACGACTAAATAGTTCAAGACTATAAGTTCATTATTAAGTCAAGTAAATCCGATTGAATACTACTACGGAAGATTCAAAGCCACAAGCTATCTCCAGATGCCATAATAGTTCGTCAAAGCACTCAATTGCATACATGCATTAATTTAATTCATGTGGGGGATTGTTGGAGAACAAAATGAATTAAATAAATGGGAAAAATTCGAGTGCCCGATCGATCTAGCACTATGGCTCGATCGATCAATCGAGATCGTCAGAAAATTTTTCGTTTCTTTTGTGCAGGAGCTCGATTGATCGAGCCGATGCTTGAAATGTTGTGTCCATTCACATTTTGGGTGCGATTTTTCGCTAAGTGTTGCCTCTAAATGGTGTCCATTTGGAGTTATTTCTTGGTTTACTATAAATACAACAATTCCCTCATTGATTAAAAATCAGATTTCGAAATTCATTCAAATAATAAGTGAAAATTGAGAGCATTTTGTTGTTCATCAAATTTCTTCTTATTAAGTGCTTTGAACCTTTGCGGTTTGAGGACTTATGATTTGGAGTGCTCCTATCACAAGTTATAGTCGTTGTATTTTGTGAGAAAAATTGTCATAGCAAACCGTTAAAATCAAGGCGGGGCAATTTTGTCTTAAGGACGGAGATTACAAATCTCACATCGACATAAAACTTTGAAGTCATTGTTATTTTGCTACTACTAAATTTCTGAGATACACTCTGAGAGAGAAACCGACAACAGTACGAAACTCCACTGTGTTAAAAAAAAAAGACAAACAAATTATTTTCTTAAACACTGCACGAAACCCCATTGGAATATATGGTTTTTTTTCCTATTTTATTAACATGTTGAGTTTCATGGAGAGATTAAGAAATAGAAGGGTTTTGAGCATATTGTTTAACACATTGGAATTTTAATGCATTTTAACTATAACACAGGAGAATTTCGTACAATTCACCCGTTCGTGGTGCTAAAAGTTGTAATATGTCATTCTTGCGGTTGAATGGCGTAGCTACCTAAATCTTGCCTCAAGTTAAAAATCTGATAACACCTTGACAAGATAAAGATTAGAGAACATTATGCTTTGTGGGAAATGAACTAATTGTGTAAATTGGTAATTTTGGCATGCCATCAGATCAAAATGTATATGTATTTTCAAGGGTTATGTTGGGGTGCTTTTAAAGGCACTACTTTTTGAGCACTCCCAACTTTTGGATTGGTACACTCAAATGTTGAGTGTGCTAATCCAATAACCATGCTGCCGCAGCGGCATCAAATAAACCATTTTCGAGATGCATTTGCGATTTCCCATTTTATCCCGATGCTATTAATTAAGTATTATATTGAATAACTGAAGAAGACAATCGTTTCCCTCCAAATTACTAAAACCCTAAAATTTACTTTGACTTGAGCTCTTGTGATCAATTACGCGTTCCATAAATGTTTAATTCGGCGAAAATCAACTTTAAATCGGGCCTCCGACGCTTTTCGACGGTGATCAGAAGCCGTCATATCGAGGACGAAGGAGATTGGGTTTTCGCCTCCGAGTGGTGGGGAGGCTTCGGCGGCGGCGGCGGCGGCGGCGGCGGCTCCTCTGTTGGAGAAACCGTTTTTCGAGAAATTTCACAGAGTGGAAACGGCGTCGTCTCTGTCTTAGCTCATCCTTGTTCCAAGCCAGTACGTAGTGTTCTATATTATCCCCATTGTCTCCTGACTATGTAGATACTCTATGTGGTGTTATGGCTGAGTTAAAGTTGAGTTATGTTCTATTTGGCAGTGTCGAAGCAACTAAATTTCAATTTTACCTGGAGTTTATGGTATTTGAATACTGATAAGGAGTTATGTGAGAACTATAAATCTGCAGCTGGGTGAGCTGGGTTAGTCACTCCAAAACAAAACAAAAACAATCTTTACTTGTGATTTTTTAAAGTTTTACTGGACTAAATTCATGGGGCCCATACCTGTTTCTGTTGAGGCAATTGACTTCATCATCAGGTTTACGAGTAGAATCCGACAATTTTATCAGTTGCTAATTCCGTGCATATGGTGGCTGTGTCTGACTTTAACTTCTTGTATCCAGCGTGTTTGCATCATTCTGTTGTACCTCTAACTCTAGATATTGTTGTGGTGTTTTTTCTAGTAATTCTTGATAGTATTAAAAGTCAATATAAATGATATAGGTGTCAATTAATGTTGTAACAATGGTGACACAGGATAAACTTCAATGGGAAAGGGCAGAGAATTGGCTTCAACAAAGGTATACTAAGATACATCCGTATCTTAAATACCGTGGAAAATTCAGAATTACAGGATACCAGTGGCGCACTCTTCACTTTAATGATTATACTCGGGAAAGCACGGTTAAAGTAATGGCTGCATATAGAGAAGGAGAACCTGGCTCTATGTGCTTAATGCAGCAGGCACATTGTCTGGCTGTACCATGTAAATGCCACCAAATTTTTTCCCTTCTGCTACTTTGCTGCAGTAATTTTCCTGTAAAAGTTTGAGTATTACTTCTTACAATATGCATGCATTCCCTGTTGAATGCTTGTAGCAAACAATAACTTCTTTTGTCATCTTGGAGCATTCATATGAAGAACTCATTTTAGGCCCGAAACAAAAGATTCATTACTTTGATTTTGCTAACTATATTGTTTCAAGGACTTTTTGCTGTTGACTTGAATTACCGAAATTGTAGACTTCTATTGTTGTAACTTGATTGAGTTTGACGAGCCATACACCTTCTCTGTTGTATTGTATAATTTTCTGCAGAAAGTTGGTTCTTACATCTGACATAAATTTTGGAATATCGACTCATAACTGAAGACTAACTCCGAGTTCAACTTACTTGATTTCTTGAAGGGGTTGTACTGCAGGATTTTCTGCTGCAGTTTTTTTTCCTGGTGGCAGTAATGCATGGGTTTCAGCCAAGGGAAATCAGTACAAGTCGAATAAAAGAATGTAGAGTATAAAAAATGGCCACGAACCAATGATAAATATTTTGTTATTTTAAAATATAATGCATATTGAAGCAATTAACAGAAAGATGATAATCAGATTCTTAGAGGTCCAATTCCATGGTTCTGTTAAATGCATATCTCGCAATCTACAGTGTGATAATTTTACTATGTCAACTCAATTCATTATATGTTAACAAGTTCTATAATTTCATGCAGAACTCGTGCACTTTCTCATCTACTATCCCTTCTGTTAAAGTCATGGATATTGTCTGTTTCATTTAGTCATCTTTACTGGTGTGCTGAGCTCAATATTAGAATAACCTACAACCATGCATCCAAAAGTTAATATGTCATATCCTTAAGTTTCTGCATAGCTTGCTGTTTTTCTCATCATATGGAGGTAAAGAAACAATCTTGGTATCAGCATGTGTTTTTACTGTTTTTGGCTAGTCAGTCTCAGTCTGTTCTTTGAATTGTTGAGTCCTTGGTCAGTTTGGGTTCCATCCCAATTTGAAGGTTTTGATGGCTCCAGAGGGTGGGGAAGACCAAATAATTAAAATGAAATTTCTTTATAGTTTGGATAACACAATTTGAAGGGTTCGATGGGTCCAGAGGGTGGGGAAGACCAAATTAAAATAAAATTTCTTTAAAACTTTGGAAATAATTATATGCATTCCTCTCGTGTTAGTTCTTTTTTCCCCCTCCTTTGTCCTAAAAGCATAATCCGGAAAAAAGGATATATCTTCCTGTTTAAACTATACAAATGGCACCTTCCCTGTCTGCTTTTGTTTTGTTGACGACGACATTTAACTAAGATTTATTGGCTTCATATCCTTCTGCAGACGTGAAGAGCTTGATAGCGGCTGGATTGGTTAGCATCTCATCATGTAATTACGATTTCAGGAAAGCTATACTTGGGGAGCGAAGTATGAATATATTATGCATTGGTCATGGCGGAGGAAGCATACCTTTGTTTTTGGCCAGTAAAATTCGAGGTGAGGAATGTGAAACTCTTTCTGATTCAAGAATTTATCCTCCAGTCTTGTAATTAAGTATTCCTGTTTCGGACTCCTATTAGTATTACCAACAAGAACCAGTGTATTTGGCCCAAAAGTGTGCCAGTGTTGTACAAAATGCAGATGTAATTTGTGTGCTAGGATAATGTCTTGGACTACTTGCCTTCAGTTCTTATTGTCAACATCTACTCATTCTCTATTTTGTCAAAAGTTCTCTTTTATCTTTATGAAATGGTTGAACTGCAATTTTACTTGGGACTCTTTCCCAAGCACCAGTAAGATTGTTACGCTAAATTGCAGTTTTGCGCTCTGTTCAGGTGCTGTAGTCCACATAGTTGAAATTGATCCAGTTGTAATCTCAGCTTCAGTTCAAGCTATGGGTTTTCCATCTTTCTCAGTTATAACCCCATCAGGCAAACGTGCATGTGCAAAGCCAAGTCACGCAGATGAGATATTGTGGCAAGGCACTCACGAGAGGCTATTCTTGTTTAATTCAGATGCAGAGAAGTTTATTCTTGAGAGCACCAATATATACGACATCATCTTTATCGATGCCTATGATGGAGATGATATTTTTCCACACAAGCTGTGGAATCCTCACTCCCCATTTCTGCAAGCTCTGGGGAATTGCCTTCATCCGGATCATGGAACAGTTGTAGTGAATTTGCATGCCGATGTTGATCTGGATTCTGATGCATCTAATCCATCTGGCCTCCCCTATTTGCCAGTGGGACGGTATGTTTCTCAAGTGTCCCGCTCATACAAAGATGCATTATTAGGAAATGGGAATTCAGCCCGTGGTTTTGCATATACAGTTTCTGTACCTTGGGTGTACAATACATCTCTCGTTGTATGTAGAGGTTTTGGTAGACCCGAGGACCATTCAGGCTGGAATTTGGTTTTTAGCGCTCTGATGTCCAAAGCACTTGAAGTTGATAAACTTGTTAATATGCCTTTTTCATGTTTGCAATATATAAAAAGAGGTTTTACTCCGGTGGACTAAGTTGGCATTATTTGCTAAGTGGTTTATCTTCTAGTATCTTCTTCAAATGATCATTTAACTTCCTGAGAAAGAAGCAAAAAACTTGGGGGGAAATGCCACACAAGGGAAATAGATTAGCATATATTGCCACAATTACAAGTTCCATTCAAGAACCTATGGTATCGGTGTGCATCTCTACTTTGATCTCCCTCTTTGTCGACATGCTAATATACCTGATGTGCATCTCTCACTATGATCTCCCTCTTTCCAGGTGGTGTAACACCACCCAAAAAAACAAAAGCTGCTGCCAATTTTTCACTGTGATGCCAAAGCGACGCCCTCTTTTCTTCCTCATCTACTTCGTGCACCATCTCATCCAAAATTGGCACATAACCCATTTTTTCCATATCGCCCATCAACTCTGTCAACTTTGTATAATTCTCGTCCTTCCTAGGATGCATATCTGCAGCAAAGAATACAGAAACTGATCCCCATACTTCAATCCAACTCCTCCCAATCTCCTTTCTCAATATCTTATCATTCACCATCTTCATTGTTTAACCCCATCCCACCTCTCAGTGATTGCAAACACATTCGCCAAAATCACCAAAGCCGACTCATCATTGTGGTCTATTCCCAACAATTACCGTTCATTCTCAAAGCCTTGTCGGAGTTTCTATAGCTCACACAGCTTGACAACAACACTCTCCACGACTCCACACAGCTCCATCAGGCTCATATGTTCATATGGCATTGTCAAATCAACTTTTTCTGCCTCCTCTGCCCTTCCTGCGTCCCTATTACTCCAACTAAGCACGTGTGGTGCTCAATCCTCGGCTCCAATCCATGCTGCAGTTCCATTCCGTTGAACCACCTTTCAACATCCATATCCCTACCTGCATTATAGAACGCAGTCAAAACTGCCAAGAAACAATATTCATCTGGCTTCATCCCTCGGCTTTCCATTAAACAAAAAAGATCAACCACGAGGTCCACGCTCCATTGTTGTGCATACCCAGCCATCAGCGCATTCTACCCAGGTGTATTCAACCCAACCTCCAACTCATTAAACACTCTCCTCGCCTCCTCCACGATTCCGCACCATCAATCAACCCGGTTCCAATGTACACATCTGAGTCCATTCCAATCACCACTGCATGCCTGTGAAGTATCCTACATTGATCCAGCATTGCCACCTCCGATGAAGAACGCCCCGGATACACATTGAAATGATGACAATGCATCTTCCCTCCCCATCACAGCGAAGCACCTTAAAGCGTCAGTGTGCCTCTTATTTTGAGCCAACCCATTAATTATAGAACCAAAACAAACCTCATCACGATCAGGCGGTTCATCAAACACCTTACGTGCAGAATCCAGATCTCTCATCTTACAGTACAAAGAAACAAAAGAAGAACCAACAAAAGCGCTTTCATACAAAGAAAGTTTAAACGAAAGCGCTTGAAGTTGTGGGCCAATGGCATAATAATTCAGGAAAGCGCATGTTTTGACCAAGGAAGTAATTGTGCGCGCGTTGGGAAGAATTCTAGCGGGCTGTCTTAGCATGGAAAGAAAGAGGCGGATGGCGAGTGGAGAGGTGGAGAATGCAGAGATTATGGAAGTCCATGCGACGGTGTTTGGGCACTGGGCAGGGTATGGAGTTGAAGATACGGAGGGCGAGCGAATGGAGATTGGAGTTGGAGTAAAGGGTGATAAGATTGTTGAAGAAAACTCTATTTTGGGGTACGGAGGTTACGCATGTTAATGCACGCACCTCTTGAAGAATTTAGACAGTCCTTTGGTAGTGATTAAACTCTCCACAGATCCTTAAATGCAAAATTTAATGTGGTACACTTGGGTATCAGCACTTTCTTGGTTCTCTGCATCTCTCATCTCTCTCACTGGAGATGAGTTCAGGTGATGAAAATTGAGGTACCTCCATGAGTTAAGCAAGTTTAATGTGATAGTGATTTTAAGATCATGTGACTGTACAGTAAAGAGAGATCTAAATAGGGGAAACTTTGTTGCTGCCCTTAAGGGCGCTGTCATCGGGAGCAATATCTACCATTCAAATGGAATCTTTTTTTTCCTTTTAAAAAAAGATTCCAAATGAATGGTGATGATGTCCGTAAGGACACTACCCTTAAGGGCATCATCAAACAAACCCTAAATAGGATGACCTTCAAAACAAAACTTGTGGTTGTTTATGACAGGTGCATCTTGTCACGTAGCCTTGAACACCGTGTTTAGACATCCGGATGTGCTAGTGTGACTGTATTACAAGTAAGCCACATGCTCCATAGTACCATGTCTGTTAGAACATTTTTGTATGTTATAATCAAAGATTAATTCTGATTTTATCACGTTTG
The DNA here is from genome assembly GCA_907163345.1 of Haberlea rhodopensis. NCBI lineage: Eukaryota > Viridiplantae > Streptophyta > Magnoliopsida > Lamiales > Gesneriaceae > Haberlea > Haberlea rhodopensis. The sequence continues at coordinate 1,676,523 of CAJQUN010000052.1, forward strand.
ATGCTAGTTTCTATTGTTTGTTGAATGCAAACTGCAACATTGATAATCAATACATTTGAGATGTGTTTAGTTAGTACGATAAATACCCATTGATGATAGTCATCCATTATCAAATGACAATGTTAAAGGCTCAATCTTGTAGATACATTTTAGCCATAATTTATTGATAAATTACACGTTAGTGGGGTGTGATGTTTAATCAAAGCTTGGCATTCTTCATATGTCATTTAAATCTCTTTCAGGGGTGGAGCCACACTCAAGCTGGTGGGGCTCCAACCCTATATGATCTTAAAAAATAATTTTAGTGGTGTAAATTTTTTATAATTTGATCTTGTAGCCCAATTCTTTATTACCCTTCAAGACTGTATTTTGATATATATTCAGACCAACTTCAGGTAATCTAAAATGCTGGTTCCACTACAGATCACATTATTATGCCTTCCCCTTCTCTTTTCCCATCAATGGAGCAAGACATGCTTGCCTAACCAAACCTGCCCCACTACTTAACTACCTACTTCACCTTCACCATATATGGGAAAAGAAATATTGACAGTTCTATATAAGAAAAAGAAGAATATGAACATGACATGGAAGATTTAGATTGGAATGATGGCTGGTGGATTGTCAAGCTGGTGGAAACAATTGTACTAGTAGCAACATTTTTGCTGTTTGATTATGAATTTTTTTTAATATAAAATATAATTTATACATAACAAATATTTGTGTGATGATATTCAAGTAATTCTTTTATTCAAAGTTGATGTTTAAGTTCCAATTTTGTTATATTTATTTTCTTTTAAAAATAATAGTATCTCGAGGAAAGGGTTTTTTAGGAAGAAAAAATTGATATGACCAAGTTAGTATTAGGGTCAAAATATTTATAATACAGCATATATTAAAACGAAAGAGGGTATAGTAGTCTTTCATTTCAACAATTCTAAGAGAATATTACATCTAATCACTTACACTAAACAATTAATCATCACACGCTATTTTTTTTATTTAATCAAGTCAAATTATTTAGGGATAATTACATATGTCTCCCTTCTATAATAAGCTTGTTTTACAAATTTTCCATCTATTAACAATTACAACTGCATCCCTTATAGAATAAGGGTATTACAATAATATCACATCTAGTTTGTAAATATATAAGAAAAATTACAACTACATCCCCTGTGATTTGAGATAAAAATACGGGAGGTATATCTTATTGTTCAAACTAGAGGAACTAAAACGATAATTATGAAAACTATTTATCATTCCAAGCAAGTGCAACCTTGTGTACAACAGTGTGTGGCTAGGGAAACCCCAAAATATAAAGGAATGACATTAACATGAGAATGAGTGTAATTTGGTTTCTCATAATTAGATCCTAATTGGAATTTAATTGTTTAGGGTTTTAAAAAAAAAGGAAAAAGGAAAGCAACTGACTGACTGTTTGACCCTTTTATTATTTGATTGAATCCTTGCTAATGTTTGACATACCTGAGAGCTAACTAGGGAGGAAAGCTTTTGGAGAAAATAAAGTTTATTATTTGATTGGATCCTTGCTAATGTTTGACATACCTAAGAGCTAACTAGGGAGGAAAACATATGGGGAAGCTTTTCCTTAAAAGCAGCAAAGCTTTGGAGAAAATAAAGAATTATTGTTCCACAAAAGGACAGAAAACAGAGAATAATTCACATGGCAAATGGGATGAAAAAAGCCAAAATCTTTTGATTCTTGCTGTTCTCCAATTCCCTCCACAAAACATTGCATTTTGCATCTTCATCTTTCTTTCAACTCACCACCAAAATTTCTATAGCAAGATCCCTTAATTCTCACTGATAATAACATGAGTTCATGTTCCTAATTTCCCTCGACTCCCTAAAAAAAAAAACAGAGATTTTTCACCTCAAAAAATATGAATTTTCTGGTTTGTGTAGCAGTTTCAAAGAAGAACAATAGCTCCACTCCAAACACAGCCATCTCTGTCACAAGTTACACTTGCGCTCAGTGATCTGCAGTAATTCAAACACAATTTATATAATTGCATAAGATTTAAAAGCACAAGATTTACAAGAGGGCTTATAATCTTTACATACCATCTTTTCTCTTCACCAAGCCTCTTGCAAACAGCAAGAAAATGACCAAAAACCCAACTCCTGCTGCCCCTCCTAATATTATAGCCACCGTCTTCCCTGTATTTGGACTGGACCCTGTCATTATTCAAACACAACATGCATTAATAAATTCTTAAAACCATTTCAATCACCAGTATTATACAAAGAGAGAAGGCCAAGATGTTTAAACCAGACAAATATCTTGAAGTTGTTAATCTTTCAAAAATCTGCAGACAAATAATCCTCATTTATACATGAGATTTACGGTTTGAATAATCAAATTCATGCTTGGGAGACAGCTCACAAATCAAAGCTTTATTAAGCAAAATAATTAAAATAAACCAATTAGCAGAGAAAATTATCAATACCTGATGAAGAAGGGGAAGCATATGAAGAAGATGATGATTTTTTTGGGATCCCATTTGGATAATAACTATAACTAATGAAGCATTTCTGGAGATAGATTTGGCCAGAAATAGAGCTTCCACACTCAACCTGAGCTCTCTGAACAGCATTTTGCACACACCCCACACAGTCAGAAGCTCCCACATCCCCTTCACACTGCCCCAACGCATTAACAGATTCATAACTTGCTGTATAAAACCCACCGTTACTACTAGTCATACCATTTTCAAGTGAAGATAATGCGGTGTCCCTTTTCTCTTCAAATCCAGACCCTCCAATATTTGTTGCACTACAACTCTTGTACAACATTTGCATCCCAGATACTTGTTGGAACCCCGCAACCTCGTACAGCATGTAGCACCCGGAAAGCTGCATTCTTGCCGCAATAACCTTGCCACAGAGCTTGTCTATAAGTACAGGCAAGCCGCTTATACAATTGTAGCAATCAACATTTGATAAGTCGCCTCTGCATTGGAAAAGGCCATTGATTGTGGACTGGGTAGTGCCAGCCGTAGTCTTGAAAAACATGGCCTTTGAGGATTGTGCAATGAGGGTGCCATAAAGAGATAAAATTGCTTGTGAATACACCCCAGTTGGATCTGATAAAGGCTGATTTGAACAGCCCTTGTACACTAAGCTGGTGTAATCAGCTGCAGATTTGGATGGTGTGATGAGCTCAGAAATGGCTAAAATGAGCAGAAAAAGGTGGAAAAAAGATTGTGGATTCCTGGGAAAATCCATTGGTGGAATCTAGATGGTAACTAACTCATGGGTTTTTCCCCCATCTCTTCTTGTTTCTTTAAGAGGCTAAAAATATAAAATTTTGGTTTAGGTTTTGAACTTTTGATTAACAGAGAGGAAACATTAGGAAGAATTACAGGCTTCCATTTCTTTCCCTCTCAAGGTTAAGAAAAAAAAGTGCTGTTCTTTGGGGTTTTGGTACATTTTACTTTCAGAGGTTATGGTGGTGTTTGTCTATGTATGCATTTGCATTGACGAAGACTACAGAGGAGCATCTTTTCTCCGTTCACAAGAAGCGCCCGTACAATTCCAGGTCGGAAAATGTTATTGTTAAACCAAATAATTTTTAGTTTTATATTGAATCTAATTGTCTTGATCCAAAAATATATTTCAAATCATTAAATATATAGATTATAAATCCACAATCTTCAATTTTAAGATATATATTTTTAATTATGTCGACATATATGTTAAATGAAATTATTATATAAGAGAAAGCGTGTTGGAATGTTTGTGGAATACAATAAGTTTTTTCGTTAAAAAAAATTCAAGAAATGCTATTGATTTCATTTACATTTATATTAAAATTTGAAAACTTTGTTTCAACTCGGAAAAACATTTTGCCTAAAGAAATGCTACTGTAATTTTTATTATTTTTTCTGGATATTTTATTATTTGAAGAGAATGAGAATAAAATTAAACAATTGAAGTAAAATATTATGGGTGCATAGAATAGGGCCATAGGGGTATAGCCTGTCGAGAAGGAGGTAAAGAATATCTAATAATGTGGTTTAAAAAGTTTGACCTAAGGACACAACCCATTATTTATTTCTTTTTTTAATAAAAATATGAAATATATTAAATTTTGATTTGATATATCAAATACAATTAAAAAGTTGTGAAAATCAGATCACAACACCAAATAACAGCATACAAAATATATGAAAGTGAGGCCGGGAAAGCAGAGCAGCTAAAAGGTCTGCTATCTTATAGCAGACAACTAACGCAAGTGTCTGTTGTATTGACAGACTGTATATCGGAGGACGAGGCCAGCGTCGACTATTAATGATGAAAATATATAGAGTGAATCCTAAAAGAGAGCGGACTTTTTAATAGTTATTTAATTTGAATATTGAATATTTAGATACTGAAATAGTAATGCATATATAATAAATCCTTTTATTAGTACTTTAATAGTTTTATGTAGGCGTGCATGGGAATGCGATGCTCTCTTTAAATAGGACTGGGAATTTATTACAATATGGGGAAAAACTCGAGATAAGGATGCTCCATTTATTGAAATTAAATTTAACAATACGTTGGATGATAAATGTTGAATTCAAATAATTTTTTAAAAAAAGGAATAAAATCAAGGGACGACTTCGTTCCGGTACCAAGTGAAAAAAATATTTTTCGGCCCAGCTCACCAAAAAAACTTGATTTCATAAGTCCATTTCCTGTTAAAATGAGAAAAAAATAACCCAACAATCGATGCATGTAGGGTTTACGTGCACCGCCATTCACGGCTACGTACACCGCCATTTGCATCACCATCTCCAATTCTCCAAATGTTGATACTCATTCCACCATTTTTCAGCCACCCATTTCTCGTAATATCATCTCCACTGCCTCCTCCCATGTCCTCTCCACCACCGGCATCACCTCCCCCTCCACCTTGTCAGCCCCCACCATCTCAGCCATCTACTCCACATCCAACAGCATCTCCACCTTAATTCGTCGGATTCATCATCACCTCCTCATACTCCACCTTCAGATCCTCCTATTCTCCCCTTCTCCTACTATCCCACTAAAAACCTCGCCTCCACCGCCCCAACCACCTAATAATTCGCCATTGCCATCGTCTCCCATAACCCCTGGAAATTCACCTCCCCCATCGGTAGGTGTACCACCCGAAAGTTCGCCTCCACCGCCATCACGTAGACCTCCTACAAATCCATCTCGACCTCAACTCATAATCTCGTCATTAGTTCGATAATGATCGTAACTTGTATTGGAATTCGTCCTTTATCCTCTCATTTACATAGATTCATGTTTCATAACTATGTCATAGAATTTTTTATTTAAATTCGATGGAGTCTTCCCGTAATTTAGACTCACCGGGAAACATCAATTCATAATTAAATCCACATGACAACAATAAAATCTCACTAAAGATTCCTCGTCAAATTAACGTCAAACATTAACCACACTAAATTTATCTAACTCATGTTATATACTCAGTTCATAATCTCATCTTCCTTCAAATTAAAATGCACCTGTCATACCTCATATGAAAATAGATTTTTGAGATATTAATACATGTCATATACATGCTTCAAAGGCTCACCGAGCCATAAATAGTGAATGCAATTCAAAATAATTGCACAAATTACATCTCCTTATACCAATATTGGTACCACGCTTCTTGAGCACTTCCATTCAACATCGTACATATTTTACATGTTTCAATAAAAACAGCTCACTATAACGGGTGAGCATACTCTGACACAGTGAGCATAATCATAATAATAAACAAAAATTTTGAACACGTTAGATTCGTTTACACTCTTAGTTGTAGAGATTTAGTGGGTGATTATGGTGTAATATGTGAAGATGATAATAGTTATATTATTATCATTTTCCAATTTAGCCCCTCAAATTTAATCAACATTACAATTTTTTACCCAATAATTATTTATCTCCAATTCCATAATTGTTGTTCAACTCCAATTAACCTCCCATTTCAAACTCATAATTACTCTCATAATTCACATGATTCATCTCAACTATTTATTAATTCAATAACTACGACTCAATCAATATTTTCAACCACATCCGATTTATCTCGAAACCGAGTGCAGATGCAAAATGACATTAATTCGTAATTACACATTAACTATCACATTAAACTCAATTTAATTAAGATGATTAAGTTCCAAGCATCACAACCACAAACATGGAACTCAACCGCGAAGATTTCATTGTCCGAAGCACTTCTCCTCCTCCCCTTCGAAGCACTCCGAAGCACCGCCATTCACCATCCGAAGCACCGTCATTCACCCTCAACGTGCACCGGGCATGCACCGATACAAGCTTTTCGCGTGCACCTGTACACGACAGTGTATAAAAATCATACTTAGTTCACCAATCTGGAAACAACCATATCGGAACAGCTCACTCCAAATAAACAGTGGAAGAAGAAGAACAACAATAAAATGAAAATTCATCTTCATTGCTTTCAAAAAAGGACTTGCTGTTGCGCTCGACCCTGTGCCACGCGTCACCCTTCTCCTCCATCTCTCTCTTCCTCTCGCCACTGATGTGCAGAACCCAGTCATCCTCGAGCTCCACCTTCACCTCCTCCTTCCTCAGCCCGGGAATGTCAGCCTTGAACACGTTGGCAATGAGGGTTTCCTTCCCACTCGATCATCGCGTTGGAAAACGAGGCCATCTCTATTTGTGCTCTCAAATTTTAAAATTCTTGTCTTTTGAAAATAAAGGTATTTTAGGAATAATAAAGCAGTTTGTTAATTGAAGGGCGAAGAAAATGGACTTAGTCGAATAAAATATATTGCAAAATTGAATTATTTGGAATGAATATTTTTTGCCGGATTTAGTTGAAAAATATTTATGTACCTAACACATTTTTGCAATTTTATCTAAAATCGTTGCTTAAGGAATTTGAATAATCTGGACCCCACAGCATCAAAATAATTTGGGGTTGTTGGATTTATTCTTATGGTCGAACAGTCTAATATTTTAATCGAGAAGTTTTACGAGATAATTATACTAATTCTTTTACTACCTGAATATTGATACAATTAGAGTTGTCCACTTAATTTTTTTTATATTGGATGATCAATCACTTTGGATATGGTAACTATATTCCATTCTTATGAATATTATCAAGAAATCAAGAAATTATTTTGATTAGTAACTTATGAAATACACAATTAAGAATTGAATTAGTTTTCAAATTTCTATTATTATTATTATTAGGGTAAAAAGCGAACAACCCCCAAAATGTACCCACTTTAGCTCTTTACCCCAAACTTTTCAAAATATGCACTTAACCACCTGAAATTTTTTTAAGTTGTGCAAACAATTTTTTCAAATATGCTGGCTGTAAATTTCTTCACATGTGTCTCACATGGCACGATTGAGAGTTTGTATATCTTTTCATGTATGTGCGACACACGTGAAGGAATTTGCAGCCATAATAATCTGAAAAATTGTTCTCAAATATTATTTAGGGGTTAAGTTAATATTATTATGAGATAAATTACTAAAAGATATAAACATCGAGAGTTGTCCGTTTTTTACCGTTATTATTATTTTAGACATCTTTCCACCGTAAGGTTCTTTTCCCACAAATACCGTATTTGCCTACGATTCCTTCCTCTCTTCATCTCTATTCACTCTTCACCCCATCGTTCCTTTCCTCTCCTATCAAACTTTCTTCGAACCCTTAATTCACGACTTAATGCGCATTCCCATAGGACCAATCTGAAGCTTTGCATCTGCTTTTTTTTTTTTTTTTTAATAATCATTGCTTTGTTTTCAAAGGAAAAAAAAAAGAGGAAAAAATAAAACAAACAAACAAGAATATAAGAACAAATATTTGAAGACAGTATGCTAGCTTTAAAAGACGGGATCTCAGAGAAGCTTTCAAGATTGTTCTCCGATTCGCCATCGTCTCAAACGCTAGATCAAGAATCCGAGGTATCCTACTTGTGGAATTTTGTTCTGTGCATGCAAGAGATGTTCGAACTGATTTTGAGCTTTTCTGGGAACAGGGGATTCAGGGGAACTGATATTCATATCTGTTCTGTTAATAAAGTTAGGATCTTTGAGTTTTAGGCACAATGTGGTCGTGGTGTATGTTTTTTTGCTTAAGGATGCTGATGATGATACTACTCCCGTAAAGTTTCAATTGATCTCATTCTAGCTACTAATAGATTAGATCTGATATAAAGTTATCAGATGGAAATTGAACCACTCTGAAAACTGAAGCGTTCTTATATACAACTGGATAAAGCATATTGTGCTGGAATTGGGCAGGGAACTTCTTACCAGTTTCTTGGCAATATTGTTGGTTTGATTATTCATTTTCACGGTTTACATGAGGGTCATGTGTCTAATTTTCTGACGAGAATGAATGTTCGGTGGTCAGATCTGGGAGGAGAGATAAATAACTGAATTGTAGAGTATACAATTTTAATATGCTGGAAAGGATCAAAATTTTACTAGTGTCATTTCAGAATGTTTTTAATAACACTAGACTTTTATACGTGTAGGTCAGACCATGTGCTAAGGATGGGAAGTCTGTGTCTTCTATGTTTTCCTTCGTTCTACCTTCTTTTGGGTGGTTCAGAACAAATGGACTCAAAAATGAGGCCAAACCAATGGAATCAAATTCATTTAAATGGAAAAGTAAAAGCTTTTCATGGAAAGACAAACCCTTGGATGCACATTTGGAATGCGACCCTGTTCATGAAAATAGAGAGAGTCGAAATTTGAATGAAGAAAATCGAGAACGTGGCTTTACTTGGAGCATAAATCAGAATCATAAATCACCTGGTAACCTGTTAGAAAATGGAGAACCTGACTCTGGGAGAAGCACAAGTAGCAGCTCTGATATATTTAAGCTGCCATTAGCCCGCATGGTTTTGAAAATTCCATCCCCACTCTAATGGATGAGACCCTTTTTATTTCACCACATTTGCATCAGTTCTTTGACTCTTCCCTTCCTAATATTGTGAAAGGGTGCCAATGGGTCTTGTTGTACAGGTGACATTGAGTAAATGTGTTCATATCCTTGGTTTCATGATTGGATCTTGATGCGTGTTCTTTTATCTTGATTGAAGGGCAGTACTGTAAGACACGGTGTATCGCTTCGTACGCTCATCCGGAATAGTTCTAGCCACTCTGGTCCTTGTATATTGGTATGTCAATCCTTAGGTTTAAGTATAAAACTAGATGCACTAACATAATAATACTCTTGTTCTATAAAAAAGCTGACTCGGTCTGCATGCAGATTACTGGTGATAAACAAGGGGCCGTATTTGGTGGGTTGCTAGAATGCCCTCTTACGGCGACTGCAAAAAGGAAATATCAAGTATGCTATATGCTTCTCTAGTTCTGGAAGTACTTAAATTTCATGGCTTAAAATTATGGGGATTTAAGCGTTATTACTTCTTACTAGACGTAGTCTTTTAAAAGCTTGTCAATGATCTGTCTGACAGGGAACAAATCAAACTTTTGTTTTCACAACTGTATATGGTGAGCCAGCACTATTTAGGCCTACTGGTAAGAATGTTGTACAAAACTTTTCCTTCGGATAAGTTTCGATTCTCTCAAAGGGGTCGTCGCGAATTTGAACCTGTGCTTATGTTCTGCACTTGAGTTGCGTTCATTAAAACCTCTTTTCACAATGAAGAAATTCTATCCCGAGCATATGTCAAAATAAATAAAGGTTGAAAAATTGAACTTCCTATATTTCTTGACTAGGTGCCAATAGATACTTTTATCTGTGCTTGAATGACTTGCTTGGCCTCGGAGGAGGTGCGAACTTTGCCTTGTGCTTGAATGAAGATTTGTCAGTACTCTCTCATGGATACTTCAAAGCTGCCTGAGTTTCTATAATACAGAATGTATATGTTTTGACAACATTCTGTGATTCTCTATTAAGATTGTCTGGAACCAGTGGACCTTGCGAGACGTTTGGCAACTCGTGTTTGGCTCATGAACAAGAGTTTGAATTGAAAAATGTAGAGGTAATAATGAAACTTCAGGCTGCAGCTGCCCGCATGACTGTTCGTTACTTCGAATCTACTTGATGATTTATGTGTGTGTGTATATATATATATATATATATATATATGTACTTTACTTTGTAGTGATCGTAACCTTATGACTTTTGTTCGATTTGCAGCTGTGGGGGTTCACACACGCATCTCAGTACCTTCACTGAAACAAGAGATCATACTTTGTCTTTGTTTTTAGTTTCTAAATCATTGATGATTCTACATTTCGAAATAGGAGAATGGCTAATGTGATGTTAAGCCTTCAACTTCCTGCCGCGAAAGGTAGCTCTGCCCAGAACCGGCTAGGTGGGAGAACAAAAAATCCAATTTTTTCAGTTTTTTGCTGAAACGTGTAGAAGCAGTTACACCTTTCAGACCAGTAAAATTTATGTATGTGTAGATACCATTGACTCATAGATGTCGAAGTACGTATATATTACATTATATGACACCTACCCAAGAGAACAAGGGTTGGTTTATTGTTTTCAAATTGTCATATTACCTTAGCTAGTACACGACCTTAAAACAATGTTGTTATGCAGTCATAAGCTGCCATCAGATTTCTTACTAAAGTTTATCATTATATTCTAAAATCGCGCAGTTCTAAGTTGTTGGGCATAATTTTGATTTAAAGATCAAGTTTATTATACATTAGATGGAATATAAGATAGGTTTTTACTGAGCAGTTCAAAGGTGTGAGGTGTTTCGAAGATTACTAAACATGAATATATGAAATTTTGAAAAGAAACAAGGCATTAATCTCCAATATATAACTATAGAAACAACAGTTCCTGCATCAACTAAGTTGAGTTTACAACTTCTATTAGGCACCGTTTGGTACACTGGATGTGATAGATAAGTCAGTGATGGGTAGTTGAAATTTATGGATTATCTCATACTTATCAATGTACCAAAAGGTGTCTTATAGTAATGATATACGCAGAAAGAATCGATAAGTTTGAAGATAAACTACCACCATAAGCGAATGTCAGAGAAAGAAAAGAAAAACTTGCAAATGTCTCGAGGGATCTACATGAGCCTCAAATTCAAAAGATACGGATATGCAGACAATACAAGATCACTACACTTGAAGCACAAAATAAAACTTCAGAAAATAACCCGAGAACTACTATAGTCTACAACCGTCCTTTGCTGATGAGAAGAATCAACGACTCCGACGGCTATCGATATTTTCCCATACATAGAATCTCAGAAGAAGTCGAGCCCAGATAACAGAGTTCATCAAGGCGAATGGCATTAGATTGAGGGCTTCCCATTTGAATTATAGTCAGTCGAAGTTTCTGCTAAAGGAACTGATCCTTTATCGTTCAGATCATCAAAAGTTGCTGGATCTAGATAAGATTGGTAAGGAGGTAACCTGATAGATAGCGGCAAACTTGGCATAAGAATAATTGAAAAAAAAGGTCTTGAAAATATTGTCCGACTCTTCGTACCTTGCTGCTGTGGTAGTCTGTCCATCTATATTCATTTTCACATCAAATATGTTGCCTGAAGAGTGACAAAAAATAGTTAGTAAGAAGTAAGAACGAAAGATTTAACTGGTCCCTTTAACGGAATTCTCCAAAAATAATCAAGTTTTTATGCATGACATACAAGATTACCTCCAAAAATAGTCTTGTCAGTGAAATATTTCGACATCAAATATTGTTTATAATCAGCCTCATATCTCTGCAACTTTTCGGTGCATTCATCTCCCTCCATAATGCTGCCAAAAAAACATGATAATTGATAAGACGCCAACTCCACGTGAGAATCTATGCCTAGGAGCCAACGAGACTATATTACAGTTCTTCAGAATATAACAGAAAGAATTAGGATCACAAAATCCATATGAAAAAAAATCACATGAACTCACGTAATACTAGAAACAAACTGTCAAAACACGGGTATGTTAAATAGGAAAAAGTTAAATTGCAGAAAGAAAAAAAATCAAACCTTGATTCTGACAGAATCATAAAAGAAAATGACCGAAGGAAAAAAAAAAAGATTAATTGCTATTGTTAGGTAAAACTCACTCAATTGGGTCTTTAATGGATTCCTTGATTAGCTCCTCAGAACCCATTATCTCTTTGGATTCATCCTTCAAACAAAATTAAAATTTTAAACATAATAATACATTAGAGAGAGAAAACAAGAAAAATCCAATAAGAATCACCTGAGGCGGTTCAGCTTTGGTTAAATAAGAATGTACGACGGAGGATTGGGAGTTGGAAACAGAGTTTGGTGACGAAGCTGGTGCCGCCATCACAGAGAGTTTTGAATGAAAATTGTCTGTTTGCTTTCATTAATAGTTCGGAGAGTGAAATAGATAGACATTTACTTGACGGTGGTCCCTCAACGTACAAGCACGTCCAATCTGGGCTACACAATAAGGTGGGGTTTATTAATTAAATAACCTTAATAAAATAAATAATTTCAAAAATAACCCGAAAAATAAAAACATTTCAAAAGTAACCTAAACCGCCAACTGGGTTGGCGTGTCCAATTGGTCACGCCAACTCAGTTGGCGTCACCTAATAAAATTTTGGTTACGCCACAATTTAAAATATATTAGTCACGCCAACCCAGTTGGCGTGACCTTTGTTTTTTACGGTCACGCCAACCCAGTTGGCGTGACCATTATTCACGCCAACTGGAGCTGCAAGTTGGTGTGAATAATTATTGGTCACGCCAACTGAGTTGGCGTGACCAATAAATATCATGTGTCACGCCAACTCAGTTGGCGTGACCCATTAAAGGTCACGCCAACTGAGTTGGCGTGACTTGGAGTTATAAAATTTCCGCAACCCTTCTTCTTCGGCAACAACTTCGGCGATTTACAGTCTAAATTCTTCCTCGCGTTTGACCTCCAAGTTACTATCGTTTTTTTCTCATTTTGCTTCCAGTCACTTCGTAGTTTCAGATTCATAATTTAGAGGTAAAAATCATGTCGCCGTGAATTAATTTTTGTCACACTTTTTCGCTGCCGTCCGCCGCCCCCCGCCGTCTGCTGCCGCCGTCGGGCGCCGCCTGCTGCCGTCGTCAGGCGCCGTCGGCCGCCGCCGCGGGCGGTTGCTGATGGCTGGTGGTTGTCGGCGGTAGCATCGTCATGTTTTATCAGTTTTAATTTATTTTGTTTACTTTATGTTGTCTATATGTACTAATATATTTTTGTTTCATATAATAGGATGGATCCGATGAATGTACCAGGCCCGATCGATGATCATCTGTTGTTATTGCAGTCATGTCATCGTTCTGAAGATGTATGGGCAGGTGATATTGATCGGCCCTTGCGTGTGAGAAATCCGAGCAGCTATTTTTGGGATCTTTGCCCATTAGACACACGTGTTGTAAGTATGTTACATGAGTTTGGGTTTTATGGTGTATATAGGTGTAATAAGATTACCATTGACCCTCATCTAATCACGGCGTTAGTAGAGAGATGGCGTCGTGAAACGCATACATTCCATCTGAGATCTGGAGAGGCGACTATTACACTGCAAGACATTGCAGTTATTTGGGGTCTGCCAATAAATGGTCTTGCAGTGTCAGGTGCCAATTTTGATAAGACAATACCCGAGTGGCAAGAATATTGTTATCGTCATTTGGGATTTACACCAGATCCGGGTCACTTTAAAGGTGCATGTTTGTTAATGTCTGCGTTGAGTCATCATTTAATAGTAAATCGGATCCATTTGCATAGTACGGCGGATGAGGTTGCTAAATATGCACGAGGTTGTGCATTATTAATGATAGGTGGGATTATGTGCCCCGATAGCTCCGGCAATACTGTAAAATTATTGTACATACAGAAATTAGAAGATATCAGTTCTGTTGGTAATTTTAGCTGGGGTAGTGCTGTGCTGGCATTCTTATATCGTGAGTTGTGCACTTCAGCGGAGAGAGGGAAAAAAGTAATATGTGGTGCATTACAACTCCTACAGGTAATCGTTACCTTTATGTTAAAATACTGAAAAAATATATCTTGCATATTTAATTTATATTCTTCATGTTAATGTTTTAGATTTGGGCATGGTCCCGGCTCGAAAGTTTAGATCCTCGACTCGGACGCCTGAGAATTGATATTGGGCCAATACCAATCGATGAGGACAATTACTTACCTGTTGCTCCATATGGTGCAAGGTTATGTATCACAAATTATTTTGCAATGTATAATATTATATTTAATATTTTGTTATATAATTTATGTTTTTTTATGATGATTATGAGTACACAGGTGGACATGTAAAGTAAGATTTACAGAAACTGGCACACATTCATTACGAATTATTAGGGACATCCTTGTGATAACTGAGGCTGTTAGATGCCTTCGATCAAACATCTGAACTTCATGATGAATGGAGTGAAGATCAGCCCGAGCATATTTTTCAAAAGCATAATCCGGCCATTCTTGATTATTTTCGATCATTCTATCAGTTTTTTTCACTCGCTCCAAAAAATAATGCACACAACGATCGAATGTTAACTGTACAATGGCAGTGATTGGAAGGTGACGTGCACCTTTCATGACTCCATTTATGCACTCCGACATATTTGTTGTTAGGATACCATAACGCCATCCTTCATCATGAGCAAGTGTCCAATGAGACTTATCAATCCGATTCAGGTAATCAAAAGCCCTTGGTTCAATGGTTTTGATCTCTTCCATCGTACGCTCAAATTTTATCAGTTGATTTTCTGATCCAGCTTTCCAACACAAGTCTTTTAAGTGCACGTTTTTGAAACGACTATTAAAGTTTGAGCAAAGATGTCTCAAACAAAATCGATGCACTCCACGGGGGGGTTTATAGTCGGGGATACAGTCGGCTGCTGCAATAAGGCCCGGATGTCGATCAGAAATCAAACACACGCCGCCAGATTCTCCAATAATGTGTTTGCTAACCATCTCCAAGAACCATTTCCATGACAAAAAGTTCTCTTCATCGACAATTGAAAATGCCAGCGGTAACACTTGATTATTCGCGTCCATGGAGACAGCAATCAACATCTTATGCTGATATTTTACATACAGATGTGTGCCATCCACTGTAATAACTTGACGACAGTGGCGGAAACCATCTATGCACGGTTGGAAGGCCCAGAAAACATAACTCAAAGTTTTTTCTCTCGGTCTTGCATTATCAAGATGATCCCACTCCACGACTGTGCCTGGGTTCCATTTTTTCAAAGCTCCCATATAGAAAGGTAATTTGTTGACCGAGCTCTCCCAGGTTCCATACACGTTCCGTATTGCACGTTTCAAACTATGCCAGCCTTTTGGATATGATATTTCAAAGCCATACTTATCTTTCACCGTTTGAATCACATACTTGATTTCATAAGCTGGATCACGACGAACGATTCCCAATAACAAGCTAGCAATCATATTCTTATCCAAGTTCGAATGATCAAGCGACAGCTCACTCAGCAGACAAGTGTGAGGACCACCATATTTGGTTATTTTGAATAACCCAACTTTTTTATCCAAACATGCACGCAGGTACCATCTGCAAGGTATATCCTCTGTACCGTGTTTGCATATTACTTTCCACAATGTTTTTGTACTCTTAACAACATGGTACTCACGTTTTGCAACACGTACTGAATAATCCTTCACAGCTGCCTGCAGATGAAATTTATCTTTGAAGACCATGTTGCGATGGATTTCACCTTTGGAGTAATCATAAAAACTCCCCCAACGGCCTGTTGGATTGTCAATCGAATCTCCAAAAACTTCTGGATGTGTCATGGAAAAGAATGGGATTGTTGGATAAAGATTATGATCATTTGTCATGGTTGGTGCCCCCCTCCTCTTGGTTTTCAACTGCTTCTGCCATCACACCAATATCAACTTCATCATCATCAGCATCAGTCTCATCATCAGATGGAATCCCCTCTGGTTCAGAATTAATTTGATCACCAAAATCAGCAAAACTGTCTGCTCGTGGCTCAGCGGCAACATTATCAACATCTACTGGATGATCATCTCGGTCTCCACCACTATATGAACCCTCAGCTTGATGTCGAGCAACAGACGTCTCTTGAATAACAGATGTCGTCAATCCTTCTGAAAAACTGCCACTCATTGGCATTTCTGGAACATAATCATAATTCCTTGGTTCTGCTTGTATATAAAATTCCAAGCAACTATGACCCTGTTCTGAATCAAGTAGCCATGCTAAATTGTAATCATCATCTATGGGTAAAACAGTCTGACGTAACCCCGAAAAATCTTTGAACATATGCCTAGCATATAATTTCAAAAGAAACTGGTTGCGATCGAACCCAGTGATATCATATATTTTATCTAATAATTGTAGAAAATTAATTGTACGCCGTATAGTTGTACCTCTTGATGGACCACGATCATATCGGACGAACTCAGAATCTTGTATAATATTACCCCCCCCCCCCCAATAAAATAAAACTTGAATAGACATATTTTGATAACTACAGAAAACTATTACTAGTAGCTAATAAAATCTTTTCTGATGTAGAAGATCAGCTAAAGCTGCAACTACAGAGCATAATCAGAATTTTATCATATAATAAAAATATTAAAAGAGAAGTTAAAAATATTAAAAGAGAAGTTGTGAATTGGTGAGAAAACTAAGAGGCGGACGACATTATTTATAGCACTATTAAAATAATGTCACGCCAACTGAGTTGGCGGGTAATGTTAGTTTTTAAATGTTTTCAGAATTCGGGTTATTTTTGTAATTATTTGTTTTATTGGGGTTATTTAAATAAATAACCCCAATAAGGTGTGTGCCCATGAATTTAGTATATATTTTTATATGCTTAAATAAATAATTTATATTGTTCAAAAAAATTAATTTATAGGTATAAATTAATTTTAGAGAATAAATAAAAAATTATAGAAAAAATGCGTTTATAAATACTAAAATATTATAATGTAACGGTAGAATTAATTCTTTTTTATTTAAGGGGAATATTTCGAATACAAATTTTGTATATTAATGATGCATTAAATTTATACATTAAAATTGTATTTTAGAATCCACTCTTTCTGATAATTAGGGCAATGGTCTATTGGTTAATTACAAAATTCCCTGACTCGAGTTCAAGTCTCAACACCCCATAGTTCGGATTGTTTAAAAATAAATAAATCCGCTCTTCCTTCCTGAATATGTAGGACATGTAGATATGGCATACAAAAGAATGCTCAATTTATAACCTAATGGATTATTATTACACATTCGATAAAAACAATATTTTACACATTCGATAATTTTCATATTACAGACCTTTTTCTGGTTGGTATAAATATCAGCTTTCGATTATACACTGAAAATATAATTACAATAAAAAACAACTAGCAAATGGTTATTCCAGAACTCAAAACATAGCACGAGAGTTGTTTAAACTAGAGAGGTGAAATTAATTATTGTTCGGGTCCTTTATACAACCTCTTGAGAATTTTCAAGTCACACAAGACAAGCATTTAATCAATATATTATGTGATTTCATATAATCTGATATTTAAAAAATTGCAAATGAAGCCAAAAAAAAAAAAGTGTTCCTGTATAATTCTCTTCGTTTTGCGTTTAATGGCATGTCACAATATTTTAGTTTCGCCTTCCAGGCAAATCGTTTACAAAATAGAACAATACAAATAGTCTATTCGTCATTTGGTCGTCTTAGAAATGACATCGGCCGCGAGATAGCCATATCAAACTGGAGAGTATTTTTAGATTTCTTCCCACGTGTTATCCAGAATTAAATTGGCCACAAGGCAATAAAAGTACCCGATAAGGGAGTTCTGTGTCGAACTCACCTCTTGAATTTGACCGCGGCGGCTATGATAAGAAGTCCATCGAATGTTTGCTTCAAGATTCTGAGGGGCCATCCTCATCGGGAAGTCCAAATATTCTGAGATTTCTATCCATCGAGCCAACAGCAATGTATTTTGCATCGGGGCCAAATTTTGCGCATGTTGCTTTGCCTGCACCCGAGGAAAAGTCACGTACATATGCAACACGATCAATCAGAAAAGTTTATTGACAAAAGCAACATTTATCATCTTTATTTGCAGTGCTGCAAGAAAACATCAATGTGATAGATAACTTCTGACCAAATAAAATTCATCGGGATAGTTAAGTGACGAGGTTTAACCTGTGCCTGACAAATCAGGGAATGTCTTGATGCAATTCCATTCAGATTTGACATTGGCAACTTGATAAACTCTGAAAGGCAAAGCAGTAGCATGGTGGAATCACCACATGACAAACTGATGAAAATAATACTAACCGAGACCTTTTCAAGTCTAACAATGAGAAAGATATTAGAATTAAACAAGTCAAAGCAATAATGAAACATAGCTAACGAGTATGCGAACAGAGGGTCAACTGATATGGTCTCAACCTTCATTCGATACAGTAATTAATTTGCAAGATTACCTAATGTCTGACCCTCCTATTGCAAGGTAACTTCCACTATGATCAAAGTCCACTGGAAAATCAGAAAGAAAAGCACTTTATCAGAATATAGAGTTGTCTGCACATCAAAATTGCAGTTTCAACAAACATTCTCTTTCCTTCACTTCAATTTACAGAGCAGATCACTGCCGAAAAGACCAAATGCAGAACCACCAGTCAAACTAAAGAAACATTTCACGTCCTATGAGTGCTTGAGACCTATCTTGCAGTATAATGCAGAACAGAATTCCATAGGATGTACCCACAGATGTCATCGATGGCCGACACCAACAAATTAAAGAGCAAGCACCACCACACAATTTTCTAGCAGTGTCAGTCTTTTTTCTAAACACAGAACAAAAAAACATATGCCAGACAAGATACCGTACCTGATAGCGTAGGTGTATTTTCCTCATAGGGTGAGAAAGTCCTAAAGTTCCTCAATTTCCGTAGATCCCACAACTTAACACCATCTTGAGCAGCAGTCTAAAAGTTGAAACACAATTATCATATCCTGGAATAATATCAACGACAATATCCATTACAACTGAGGCAGGTAAACCAACCGCCAGGAAGTAACCATTTTCTGAAAATGAAATGGCAGTCACTGCTCCAATATGCCCATCAAATCTCGCAACATTCGCCTGAACATTAATCATAAATCTAAGACTCCATAATTACATAGGAAGTAAAGAGTCGAACATATTCACAAGAAAAATAATTTCACCTGACTCTTTACATCCCAAATCTTAACAATAGCCCCAGACGTACCAGTCCCAAGGATGAGACCATCTGGGTGAAAAGCTGCAGATGTGTAGCCCTCAGAAGATCCAGAAGTGTCCTCAACCTGTTTAACATTATGTGAATAATCTAACCCCAATAAATCATTGCTATGACGATGAATTAATAGCCAGCATCCAAAAACAAACAAGATGCAGATAGTGGTCATACCTGGGCAAGGCATAAGCCAGAAGCTAGATCATAAAAGCACCACGTGCTATCAAGAGAAGCAGTGACAAAGTAGTCATTGGTAGCATGAATTGTAACAGCATGGACCTGTGATATTCCATTGTGTGGCAACAGATTAAAAGATCTTCAGTATACTGCAGGAGTCAACAGCCCCAAACACACGAACACCACGGAGTTCGAATTTACAAGTCAAACTAACTTCATCAAGGTATGTGTAAAAAGGAGTGAATTAGTTAGCACAATTACTAGATAATGTTTCACAGACCTGGCTGGAAAAACTCAGGATGCTTCTACTACCAATCTTCCAGTTTCAAATCTCAAAACTAAATACCTCATTGACGGTAACAAACATTAGAATTTTCCCTCAAAATTTCAGTTTTAGTCATGACAAAACAGTGCTCGCTCCAAATCATCAAATTAGGCTCGGATAACTTTCAAGTGAACAGGATATGCTGGGTTGAATTTACCAAGTGGTTTTGAATGCATAAGCAAAGAGTTCAACCCACTTATCCAAAAGTGCCATGTTTGACAGGGTAATCAAAGGGACTAGGAGAATTACATGTAAAAATAGACAGGAACGTTATCAAAGAAGAGATGAAATTAATTACCTCAGCAGTATGATCCTTCAAAATATGCCTACAATCGTAATTTCCACTTTCAGATCCTTGCCATACTCGAACTGTCTGCAGAGAAGAAAGCATAAATGTTGGATGTGACAAAAATAAATAAAAGGTGATAAAACTTGCTACCAAAATAAAAATCATAATTGATATGAGTATTAGTATGAAAACTTGGATGTCCTAAGCATTATGTGATAAGACTGTGAGAAAATGGTAGCATTTAAATTCAAGGAAAGTGAAAACATATACAACATTCTGTTGGTTGTCTTGCCAAGTTGAATTTCTACATTCTTTCTTCTATTTTTGTTGTTGGGGAGGTAGAAGTGGGGTGTGAGGTTTAATACCCTCCATCAATTTAGAAGAATATCATAAGCAACAAGGAATCTAATTCAACACACACCATCACATTACATTGGACAAAATGTACCAAGAAGAATAGAGCTGAAATGACCAAAAATTCAATCAATTTTCAGAAAAATTTTCATCTATGTGGACAACTCTAAAACCTAGATGAGAAATCTTTTTTTCTCTAGATCAACAGACATTCAAAAGTTAGCAGGCATCCATGGAGAAGCTCCAAGAAGGCCTTCTCTCCCAATAAGCATATTCTGATGTCATATATCAATATTCAAACGTTACTAGCTTGAACCAAAAAGAAAGACCGGATATCATATTTGTCGAGCTGTAAGTAAGTTCCAGTGGAAAATGAGAGAGAAAAATACAGTTGACAACAAACGCAAATGCCACGGAAAGAAAAATTAATAACCAGGTATGTTCAAAAACTTTATTTGAGTAACAAATCACTTTTGAGTACTAAGAGCTAATGGGCAGGACAAAGCTGCATAAATTTTAAGTTTCGGTGTCTACAAATTGCAATGAATCCGAAGCACAACGGGACAGAATATATCCAACTCCGCAGTTCACTTCATTCAATCAACAAGAAACTGTGTCACAGAACTCGAGATAATGACACAGCAAACAACAAAGTGGTAAAGATATAGAAATTATACAGCAAAAAAGGATTTGCACATTTCAGAAAAGCAATCAATTTCCAAATCACCCCAAAAATAAAACACTACACCAAATATAATACCATAGAAGGGCCATCTTCTTCAAGAAATCCGAGTCAAACCAGCGAAGCAGAGCGAAGAAAAATACTACAGATATGAGACTAAACCGATCAACCAGGAAAAAATGCAAATAGTTTCTGGTATCGAGTCTTGAAATTACCTTATCAGCAGAGCCAGTAACTATGAATTCAGCCTCATTAGCAAATTTGACATTTGTGACCTACAGAGGAGATATAAACCAGATTTAAAATGTAGAGCTCCAAATACAGATAAAGTAGTATATACAAAGACAGATGATCAGAAAAACAAAAGTTCAATTCAGATTACCTTTTTTGAATGACCACTGAGAGTAGATACTACCTGCCCTGACAGTCTATCAAAGACTACAGCATTTGAATCAACCCCAGCAGTGACAATGATGTCCTAAACAGAAGATATAGGACAAAGCAAGAATGTCATGAATGATTAATTGATTAGAACCCAAAAAAAAATTGGCGATTGAAATACATGTATCTAGTAAACATCGGATAAAATTGAAGATCAGAAGGCTATATAAGCCTTTGTTTATCTTCATCTTTTGAGAGCAGTTTGTCTTTTAAAACCTCATTTTCATTTTATTTTTTAAAACATTCACATCTCCCACTATGATAATACTTTTGGTTTCAACTTTTCACCCCTCTTCAAAAAAATTCTAATATCATGTAACATGCAACATGATTACACGACCAAAAGGATTTTCTTATGAAATCATCTCAAACCGGGCCATGAAGTGTCCTTTGGTAAGAATCCATCAAAATAAAAACCAAATGGCAAAAACAAGTTAGTTCAATAACCTCATACCTTGGAATATTGAATATCCAAAGACAATATGCCAGGTTTATTGGTTCGATGAAGAGGATGACTATTTAGTTGAGTGAATCTCTCCACAGCATCAACAGAAGCCAATGTTGAAGGTATCTGGAAGAAAAAAAAAGGTGGCAAATTAAAATGAAAATAGTTCTTAATCCAATATTAGAATATGACACTATTATTTCACAAAGCTGTAATTATACACCAGCGATCACCTGACGCCTTTTCCTTTGTTGAGAAAGAGCAGCATTACAGTCTGTAAGCTCCGAAATGATAGTACTTGAGATTCCGGGACGGATTCTTTTCCCATCTGGACCCATCTCATCTTCCTCTGCAGCTGCAAAGCAACACAGGCAAAATGAGGTATCAAGAGTGTGAAATGTGAAAGGAATGAAGCTAAATGAACAAAAGTCAAGAACCTCTTTTCCCGTTGCTTATTGCAGCAACATTTACTGCATTTGGAGTAGCTAATGACAAGGGAATCTGTCTTTCAGCCTGTGCCAATAATGACCTAGCCTCATCCCTTTCCTTCTTCAATCTTGCAATAACACGACATGCTGCATCATGCTGAAAGACAAGATGCAAGCAATTGAACCACAAAAAACACTGAAAAAATCAGGACACTGACACCCACATTAAACTTAAATAATAAACCGACAAAGAAAAGGTGCAAGATACAAAATAAAAAATAAGGACGAGCAATGCAAAGGAAAACCTGAATACAAGAAAAAATTGTGATATCCCAAGTCCACTTTATTCTTAATATAAGTATTACTGGTACAGAGCAAAGGACATACTATGAGGAAGAACATGTTTGGTACAATAAACAAGCTAATCAATAAAGCATGCACACTAACATACCATCCGAATCCTGGTCAACTCGTCCGTACCTGATATAATGCATGACTTAGCTCTTGCCTCGCAGTATGTAATTGTTGCTCCAATGCAAAATTTGATAGCATCAAACCATCCCATTCCTGGTTTAAAGAAAGGAAATAACAGAAAAGAAACATCAACTGACAAATTTACCAATTTTACATTATCCATGCAACGAAGAATACAAGAAATGTTGTCACACAAAATTCGAGACATATTTTGATTGAGCCAAAACAGTTATGATATAGATAACAAGCTAACAGAACCGAAAAACATTTTTACCAGTAGACAGCTAATTCATAGACCGGCTAGATTACATGAACTGATGAAATCGGATAAAAGAGGAAATTGAAAGACACGAGGTATTTGTAAATGCGCATTGAACCCAAAGAATGTGTTTAATTAAAGATTTAATGGATGTCAAAAATTACTATGCTCGATAAAGTTCCCCTCATACGATCAAACAGTGCAACGGGGTCAACAAGTTTCTGAGCAGTCAAAATTCGAATAGCACATTAAAACTTTGTTAGCATCATGCGAAAATCACAAGTTGGGCATAACCTTCATCTTCAAAGAATTGCAAATGCATGACATATTGGAGTCATTACATTTTTCCAACTGAATAATTAAGAATTCGCTAATCAATTCCAAAGTGAAGAAAGATGACCATGAAGGATAACGGGATAAAAACACAGTTTGTAAACCTCACAGGCAATTGACAACTACAAAATGAATCAAATATATACAAGAAACGTAGACACATACAATCTGAAACATTCCCAGCATTCCAGGAATACTTGCAGCCTGCACTGGTCTGGGCTTCACTATCTGCACATAACCCCAAACATAAATCTTAAATTATTCTTCAATCAAAATATCATCAGGGAGAGGTGGACATTTACCAAAATTTGAAGAATATAAAAACAAAATGCAACCCCTAAATTAGTAGGTGTCATACAAAGCATGTACCTTTCCGGTCTTGATTGTAACAATATCTTCCATTGTCAGGGATTCTCCAGTAATTGGACATTTTCCATGATCCTAATGAGAGAAGAAGAGGAAAATAATGCGCATGGAGACATGCACTTGAATTACCTCAAAAAACAATAAGTAAAATATATATAACAGTAACCAAAAGAAGCAAACAGAGCACAAACTTCACTAGCTGCATATAGTTTACACGTATTATTTGCAATGATTGTCATAAAAAAAAGCATTAAACTGAAGATAAAGAATGCATCACACTTCACATATGCATAAATAGAGGAAGAAAGTAATACCAAGATGTGGCGCTCAATTAAGCGCTTCTCGAAGAGTATACCTGAATTCTTCGTCACGGCAGGTTCCTCTGGAACCTCACCGGAAACTGAAAAGTTCCAATTAAAACTACATATCAGATACAGCAGAAAACCGCACAAATGATAACTAGAAGCTAGTTTTACGTTTTTTCAACATATAAAGGAGAGCATTAGAGATTTACTCGAACAATTCATGGTGATACCGCGACCCTCTGCGCTATATCAGTCAAGCAAGCACTAGGGTTTATGCTCGGTCCGCTTGGATTGGGGAGGAAGAGAGATTCCTAAATAAATAAAATACAAAAAACATGTCCATGCTCTAGATGTAAAATAATTTTATTTAGCCATTTTAAAATATAAATTTTTCATATTTTTGAATTAACTATTTACTTTAATTTTTGTATATATTTAAATTTTGTAAAAAATAAAGATTACCAATCAAAAAATATGTAACCAAGTTTTTTTTAAAAACTATTTCGCTAAAAGTTGAATAAAATTCAAAATGGTCTTTTCTTATTTGTCGAGCCTGATTTACTCGACTCTTTTTCCTCGACCCTGGCCTCTCACTTCGTTTCGTTCTTCTTTCGTACCATCGCTTGAATGAAGCGATCGGCCCGACTTTCTCAAATTCCCACCAATGACCCTTCGCCTGTCCGGGTCTAGTTTTACCAATTTTAATTTATTTACTGTTTATTTTTTCTTGTATTTTCTTGCTAATAGCGTTGAATTAAATTATGTTATCTTTAAATCAATGTATTTCTATATATTGGCAAACAAATGTAATTTACTGTACCTACAATTTGTATTTTTCACAAATTTTAAAATTAGTAGATAGTTTTCGTTATTAACTTGTTATAAATTAAAATTATAGTCTTCCTCATTAAATTAATGCCACAAAAAAATCATATTCTATAATAATTTAAAACTAAGCTTTTGTCAATGTCTAGGGATAACTGGATGGTGATAAAATCAATAAATTTACAAATTGTGGAAATATTCTATGCTTTCCTTATTATTTTTAAAATAAAGTACTCGTAAAAAAAATTTAATACTAAAAAAATATTTGCTCACAAAATTATTATAGTAAAATAATAGAAAAATATTTCTCAAAACTATTATTAAAAATGTAATATATTTTACAAAAATAATGTTATAGTTTACATATATTAGGTACAGATTGAATTTGTTTGTAAGAATAAAAATTTATTTTTCCAATTTAAGTAGAAACTTATATCATATTAAAAAAAGATAGCTACACTTGTTTTTACTATTTTTTGTCAACGTCCATTTTTTCTCGAACTTTCAACATATATATATATATATATATATATGTGTTTTGCTATATATACACACACCTTCGGAATCATATACATACTATTTAAAATAATTAAAATAAACAAGTATCCAACTAGCTTGAAATTACGAATTTCTCTATCTAGTTTAAAAATAGTGTCTATCTTCACTTTTATATATATGTTTTGCTATATATACACACACATTTGGAATCATATACATACTATTTAAAATAATTAAAATAAACTAGTATCAAACTAGCTTGAAATTACGAATTTCTCTATCTAGTTTAAAAAATAGTGTATATCTTCACTTCTATTTATTTTTATATTAAATCATAAGTAAGAAATGTATAATTTTTCCTCTGTTACAAACTAGAGGGTGTGGATTTATTGTGCATTTGTTGTACATATGGTACATTCGTTATTATTTAAACTAGATATTAGAAGTCAATAATAAACTATTTTACATAAAAGACAACATAATTTTCCCTAAAATTAATCTATAACAAGGTATATATTTCTTGTAAAACATATTGATTATATTTTTCATATAAAATTCAAAGTGGTTCCCCAAAAAATTCTTTTATTGGAACTTCAAGATGTTCCCTTCTAATAGTACTCAATCTAATCTCTCAAAAAAAAAAAAATTCATAATATATTAACTATAAGGAGAAATTAGTATATTATCCATCAAAAATTATCTCTCCGTTCTGGCGGCAAGTGGTGGTTGTTCTTCCCCATTAACAAAATCATGAGGAGGTCGGTTCTCATCCTGGTTAGTTCTCTGGGTATTCACTATATTATCAACGTCTTTTGCTCGATAGTTTCCCACAGACGGTGCTAATAATGTTATCTATAAAATTTAGAAGGTTAAACGTGTGGTCTTCTCAAGCACACAAAAAATTCTCACAAAGTACAACACTCTTCTGCACAGAAAACTGTTCGAAGGGAGCCAAAAAGTTTTTCGACGTAGCCCATTCGATGCTTAAGTCAGCAACAACACGAAAATATATAGAAAAATACTCAATTTCTGAATAATTCAAAATTATAAGGCAAACTTAGTATTTATAAGCAAAGTTTTGGGCAAAATTGGTAAGTAGAAGGGTTACTTTCTTAATTAAGACTCTCGATCCTTATCATGATGACATGAAATCTAATTGAATCAAATCAAATCTAGATGTGCAATAATCACTGGTTTTTAGGAGTTCTTAAGATATTGTCCCAGAAAAAATAAGATTTTATGAATTAAGATGCTCGGTCCTTTCAACCCGAGCTCGAATCCTATTGGTACGAGCTCATATCCTACTGGTACGAGCACACCATTGCATAATGCAAATGGATGCTTGACTAGTGCAGCTCTGTTTATTATTATGTCCATCACTTGCTGGCAATTGGTTCTATCCATATAGCTGTATCTTGACAATCTGCTGCCATGATTGATTATGGATCGCCACTTTCTTCAATAATATTACTCATTCAATTTTTAAATCTATTACAATTTATTGGCCTTTTTTATAGGTAAAAATGAATATTTTATTTATTTTTGAAACCACGGATGCTCTAAAGGTTTATATATTACAAATAATCTATTCAGGCCATTTAATTGCCAACCAAGCCGAATGAATCCCTGGCCATCTTAAAAACTTCATCCAACATTGTAAGATCAAGTGTTTAGTGTCTTCCTCATGTTCCGCATAAAACGCAGCCGATGTTATCGCCGTTGCTTAAGTGTAGAATTATTGAAATTTAGCAGCATGTGAATTAGTAAGAATTTGGATAGGTTTGGCGTTTGATTATTATTATTATTATTTTTAAAATGAGAAATTCTAGAAAATCCATTATTAGTATATCACAAAAAAATAATGTTCTGCCAGCCTTCATGCCATGTGATAGATAGAAAAACTATTAGTTGGTGACAAGAGGTTTCTATTCCCATGTGAGCCTCATTGGGACCCTCTGCCAAAAAAGAAAAAAAAAACCTTTTTTAAAAAAAATTATATTTTTCCCAAAAAAAAATTACATTTGTCCCCGCTAAAATTATATTTTTACCCCTTTTATTTTGATATATTTTGCCCCTTGATAAAAATTATGCTTTGGTCCTGCTATCATGAATGTCCTCTCCAATTTCATAGATATTTTTAGATATATATGTACTAAAAAATATTCCACTATTCTTCAAACAATGGCAAGAAACCTTGTCTTTTACTTAGCCATCTGTGGTTTGTTCCTAGGTCGTTCATCCTCTGATTGGAACATCTTGAATCAGAAGAAAACAAAACATGGGCTCCAAATCACATTGAGAAACTACTGTGATAGTTGGAGGATGAATGTAGAGTTGCACAACATTAAGGATTTCGATGTTCAATACATTGGAAAGTACATGACATCGACTCAATACAAGGTCGATTCTGAGAGAACGATCGACGAATGCACCGTGTATCTTAGCACCAGCTGTGGTTTGAAGAAAGATGGAAAGGATTCTTGGATCTTCGACATTGATGACACCCTTCTATCCACCGTGCCTTATTACAAGAAAAACGGTTTCGGGTAAAAACTATAGTTTTCTACACTAAAATTTTGTTCATTTCCTGATCATGGTAGTTGGTTTTATGTGCTCCTAAATTTGGCAGTCGACATTTTCTATCAATGTTATGGTATTGATTATTTATAGGGGAAACAAGTTGAACTCGACATCTTTACAAGAATGGAAGAATCAGGGAAAAGCTCCAGTACTAGAATACTCTTTGAGACTATTCAATAATCTTAAAGGAATTGGAGTTGAGATCTTCTTGGTTTCTTCAAGAAAGGAATGCCTCAGATCAGCTACCACTGACAATCTTGTTGACGTTGGTTATCATGGATGGACTAATCTCATACTAAGGTTTGGATAAGGACATTCGTGCCCTTTACTTAATGAAAAATAATAAAGAATTAAAGACACCCTTTTTGGGAGCTAGTGACAATTTACGCTTGGTGTATCGATAATAAACATTTTACCCTCTAGTGGTTTGTAAATATACATTTTACCCTATGTGGTATCCATAATAGTCACTTTACCCAATGTGATTTGCAAATAGACAATTTACCCCTTAGTTTCTAAATAAATACTTTATTCCCCGTGGTTTGCAATACACGGAGAGAGTATTTTCCAAGTGCAAAAAGAACCTTCAAACTTCCAAATCCTCTGTACTATGTTGCTTGATTCAAATTTCACATCAATGATATCCTGTATGTCTCATGAAGATAAATTTGCTTCAATTTCCATCTCTTGTATCTACTTTTTTATCATTTATATATCCAGATTCTTTTAGATTCTATACTTTTGTGGTCAATACATATTAAAAAGCTCCTTTGCTGCATATATCATTCCAATTTAAAAAATGTCTAAAGATTCATTAACTACATCAATTCCTATATTTGATGGAGAAAAATATGAATTTTGGAGAATACAAATGAAGACTCTATTTATTTTTCAAGATCTTTGGAAAATAGTAGATAATGATATACTCGAACCAGAAGATGCCGAAACCTTGGCATCATGATTCAAGCTAAGCAAAAGGAGTACCCAAAAAATATTGGGAAAGATGTCTGATACCCCTAGCCCTGGAGGCCCAATAGGTTTAGGTACCAGAGCTTTATTTGGGCCCCGGTCATTTGGGGGCCCTCTTTCAGCCCAACAAGTGGGCCCATTTTCAAGCCCGCCGCCCGCTCCGAGTTGATACCGGGCTCGACCACCTCTGGCCGGCTGCCGTGGTCTTTTCTGAGCACGCCCTATTACGCTCCCCTTGACAATATCCCTCGGGGCATCCTCCGAGCTGAGAGGAAGAGGTTCCTTCAACAGGTCGGGACGGGACCTCATTGGACAGGATGTCCGAGCTGAGGCCACCTACGGTGGTCTTGTATATCGTCTTTCAACAGGTCGGGGCGGGCCGTCATTGGACAGGATACCCTAGCTGAGGCCAGCTACGGTGGTCCTGTATATCGGGACTAGGGTTACAGGAATCGGACACCTATTAAAGCAAAGGCTAGGCCTACTAACCAATAAGAGGATGGTCAAGCACCTTGAGCACGAAAAGCATATCCCCGGATGCAGAGAATCGCAAAAGCAGGAAGGTCGTACGAGGTAGGTAACAGATGTATGTGGTCCCCAATCTGTGGTTCTCCCCCAGCATCAGACATTGTCTCCTAAGCCCCAGACAAGGCGGGACCACTAACGTCCCCCCCCTATAAAGAGGGGACTTATTAGAGAGAGAGGGGGATTAGACTCACCAGTTCTGGATCACCGGAGATTGGCAACCAGTTGGACTCTCCCTGGCTCCGGCCTACTCTGTGATTTCACAAATTTGCTCATCCCTTCCCCCCTATAAATTCATTTTGTTATCAAAACGAACCAAAAGTAGAGGTAACAAATTGGCGCCGTCTGTGGGAAAATCTGAGCGAAAGACGTTGATCCAATGGTAAGAACAAGGAGAACGGAAGCAGAGGAAAATCGAGAGCACCACGCCTCCACCAATGGCGAGGAGCAGCCACCGCCCGGGGTAAACATGACAGTGGGAGCTTTAACACTGGAGCAGCTCACACGACTAATTGCAGTTACGGTGGAACAGACTATGAGGAGAAAGGAAGGTCCGTCCGAGGGCGTGCACGGGGAAAGCTCCCAGCAGATGAAGGATCCCGAATAAGGAGCAACTTCCCGTCCTAAAGTGACTGCTACTCCGGATCTGGAGGGCTAGGTGGAGGAGCTGAAGGACGAGGTCCAGAGGATGAAGAAGGGGATGGGGGGTACCTCTGTCAGGAGGGGAACCCCTTTCTCGGGTGAAATAGTAAACGAGGAACTCTCAAATAACTTCCGACCCCCCAATGATGGGGAATACAATGGGAGCACGGACCCGGAAGAACACCTGGGCAGGTTCGAAAACGCTGCCATGCTACATTGTTACTCGGATCGCCTTAAGTGCAAAGTGTTCCTGACCACTTTGGTGAGGTCGGCCCAGAAATGGTTCAACCAGTTGGAGCCGGGTTCCATTACTTCCTTCGTCGGATTTAGCTCCCCGTTCTTACACTAGTACGCCAGCAGCAAGCGATATAAGAAGACCTCTGTTGATAAAGTCGGGAGGGATGTTGGCAATGATCGCGTTAAGGTCCAGGAAGTCGTCAGGGTCTTGGTCACTAGGCGGGAAGCCCTTGGCTTTAAATTGGCCCTTGCACCCCTCAAAACCAAGGTCCAAAAATTTAAAGGCCTTGGAAGCCAACATGCGAGTGAATTCCTCCGACCTGATGAAGGCCTCGCGACGAGCTGATTCGCCAGCCACGTAGGATTCCAACTCGGACTTCGCCTTTCCCAGCTCGGCCAAGGCATTTGAAAGGTACTGTTCCTTCCCGACCAGGGCACCGCAGAGCTGATCGACATCAGCTCGGAGTCGGGTCACCGAAGCCCTGTGGGACTCTAGTTCAGCAGCGTCCGCCTCGGACTTAGCAGTAGCGTTCTCAGCCTCTGACTTGGCCTCCCGCGCTGCCTTCCTCGCATCCCTGGCTGATTGGCCATAGCTAGCGCCCCGACGAAGGCTCTCGCACATCATCACCAGACCCTGAAAAGCAAAGGGGAGTGGGGGGCTCAGTTTTATATCCACCAAGGAAAAATTCTGAACTTTGAAAAATGCTTACCGATAGGGCCCGAGATACGCCCTCCTCTGCTAGGGGTTTCCACCTCAGCTCTGATAGGACTTGCTGGTCGGCCGAGGAGGTCAGACACTCGACAATTCAGGCAGAGAGGCCTGATGGGGCAGAGTTGATCAGGCTGACCTCTTTAGTATAACCCACTGGTACCCCAGGTGAACCCGGGTCGGCGGGAGCAGCAGACAGATGACTCGGGGGAGAAGCGGGTGGAGTGTCGATCTCATGAATAATCGGGGAAGTGGCCACCTCTTCCCGAGTCGAGACCTCAGCTACGCCCTTGCCCCTTTTCCTTTTTCTCAGGCTGGTCTCCTCCCTAACCTCTTCGGCGCGAGGGAGACTGGCCCCTGGGGAGGGCGGGCTGGGAATGACAGTGGGGGCGCTAGGGGGTTGGCTAGAAGGGCCTGCCCCAGCCGCCCCTCTTCCCGCTTTCTTCTGAGACGCCATGGCGGATAACAGCTGCTGAAGAGACATGTTATCTGCAAGAGAAAAGACTCAGGTGAGACATGAAAAAATAAATATGATAAACGGGGGCCAGATAGGAAGAACGTACCACCAGGGACGTCTGGATAGGAGCTCAGCCCAAAACGCCTGATTACGTCCTCCCTGATCAGGGCAGCTGAATCGAAACGCCGAGCCCCAATGGTGGAGAGAACCGTTTGGAAGAATACGTCCTCTTTATATTTTTTGGGCAAGGATTGGGGGTCAGGTAGGGAATCTCGCCAGGCCATGGGGCAGGCCCAGCGCCGAGGGGGTTTTACAAAAAAATAGGTTTGTTTCCATCCTTTGCGGGAGCTCGGGATGTTATTTAAAAATTTATAAAACGTCCGAGCACCAAAGTAAAACACCCCGGGAGACTGGGTTTTCTTAACCTGAAAAAAATAATTGAGAAAGGTAGGGGAGAAAGGCAGATCCAAGGATCGGAAGAGGGCAGTGACAGATACTAGGCTCTGGTAGGAGTTGGGGGTAAGCTCTCTCAGAGAAACACAATGAAAGCGGGAGAACTCCTGGTAAGAAAGGAGGATAGGAAAGCGGAGTCCGCTCTTAAGCTGCTCAAGGAAGAAGAGAAAGTACCCGGGCGGGGGGAGATGCGGACGCTCACCAGCCCTAGGGACCCGGACGTCGTGGTCCGGCAGGATAAACCACGCACGAAGAAGGTGCTCGGCATCAGGGGAAATACCCGAGTCAAGTATCTCGTACCAAGGAAGTCCAGCCTGGGCCAGGCTCCTCGGGTCGAAAACCTCGAATCTGGGGAGAGATGGATCAAATATTCGGGGAGGGACCTGTCGGAGGGGTGCCACCTCGGGAATATGTCCCACGACGGCGTCCGACCTCCAACCCGATGGGCTGGGTAGCTCAGACACCTCGGCATCCTCGTCCCCCCCCCCCCCCCCCCCCCCCCCCCCCCCCCCCCCCCCGCGAAAGAGAGCACCGGAAGTGGAAGATGTGGAGTTGGACATTAAGAACAGAAAAGAAAGGCAGAACTGACTTACAAGATTTAGGAGATGACGACTGATCCGACCTGGAGAATAAATGAATGAAAGTGACTCGAGAGCCTCTATTTATAGAGGATATGGCGAGTGGGCCGAGAAAGCCAGGCCCAAACCAACGGCGCAGATTAAAGAATCTGAACGATCGGAGCACCAGATGAGGGCACGTGGCCTGACAGCCCCTAGGGTTTGGTATAAGACAGCTATGACCCCGGGACCAGGAGTTGTCCAATCAAAGGACCAGGATGTCAGGAATAAATAAAGTTCGCCATAAACCCTTCAGTCGAGGCAGCGCTACTCTAGCTCGACTTGGGGGGGATACTGATGATACCCCTAGCCCTAGAGGCCCAATAGGTTTAGGTACCCGAGCTTTATTTGGGTCCCGGTCATTTGGGGGCCCTCTTTCAGCCCAACAAGTGGGCCCATTTTCAAGCCCGCCGCCCGCTCCGAGTTGATACCGGGCTCGACCACCTCTGGCCGGCTGCCGTGGTCTTTTCTGAGCACGCCCTATTACGCTCCCCTTGACAATATCCCTCAGGGCATCCCCCGAGCTGAGAGGAAGAGGTTCCTTCAACAGGTCGGGACGGGACCTCATTGGACAGGATGTCCGAGCTGAGGCCACCTACGGTGGTCTTGTATATCGTCTTTCAACAGGTCGGGACGGGCCGTCATTGGACAGGATACCCGAGCTGAGGCCACCTACGGTGGTCCTGTATATCGGGACTAGGGTTACAGGAATCGGACACCTATTAAAGCAAATGCTAGGCCTACTAACCAATCAGAGGATGGTCAAGCACCTTGAGCACGAAAAGCATATCCCCGGATGCAGAGAATCGCAAAAGCAGGAAGGTCGTACGAGGTACGTAACAGATGTAGGTGGTCCCCAATCTGTGGTTCTCCCCCAGCATCAGACATTGTCTCCTAAGCCCCAGACAAGGCGGGACCACTAACGTCCCTCCCCCTATAAAGAGGGGACTTATTAGAGAGAGAGGGGATTAGACTCACCAGTTCTGGATCACCGGAGATTGGCAACCAGTTGGACTCTCCCTGGCTCCGGCCTACTCTGTGATTTCACAAATTTGCTCATCCCTTCCCCCCAAAACGAACCAAAAGTAGAGGGTAACAATGTCAAAACCTTATTGTTCATCCAACAATGCGTACAACGAATCATGTTTCCTAGAATTATGGGTGCCAAAAATTGCAAAGGTG